>CM061136.1:17571912-18020446 GCA_030789695.1 Scilla litardierei
AACATCACTCTGCTGTGTAAAAACAAGGGGGCTTCTTTTCTACCATCTTCGTTATCTACGTATCAAATTTTGCTTTGGATTAGGCATGGCTCTGGGCTTCTATTATCGGTGATAGCAATCTCATTGCGGGATCTCCTTGGATTGCGCTGGGGGACTTCAATTTAACTCGTTTCATGGGTGAAAAAGTGGGGGGCGACTCCTCTCCCCCTCACTCTTGGATGATTTCAATGACGGTATCGAGAAATGCGACTATGAGGACATCAGGAGCCACGTGTGTTCTCTAGGCTGGAGCAACAATAGCATAGATGGATGGCGTATATCTTGTCGACTTGATCGTGTGCTCTCTAATGCCTCCTAGTGGAAATTCTTCCTGACTCCATCAACTATCTGCCCCCGATACTAGTGATCACTCGCCCCTCTTACTCCACATTATTTTTTCCATCAACTTAGGGCCCAAGCACTTCAGGTTCTTCACTCACTACCTTCAACTCCCTGGGTTCTACACTATCCTATTTTCCGTATGGAAGAATCATTATGCAAGCTCTCCTATGATTCGCCTTGTGTCTAAGGCTCAAGACTCTAATGATTGCCTTGAGATCTTGGGTCACCCATTGTGGTAGTCATCTCATATCTTCAGACACATAGAGGGGATTGCCTTGCTGCATGCATGCCCAGATTTTTACCAGACTACATTGCAAGGAGCGCGCCCTTAACAGAAAGTTAATTTCAATTTGAATATCGAGGAAAGTCAGGTGAGACAAAAGAGTATTGCAAACTTGTCTTACTTAAGGGGACCGGAACTCCAAGTTCTTTTATGCTTCGATGAAGGAAAAAGCTTTCCGAAATAGTCTTCTTCATTTGGTTAACCCCGATGGGGGCCCCATTTCCAACCTAAACATGCTTTGCTCTGATGTTGTGGATTACTATACAACCCTTTTCTCCCAGGACTCATACTAGAACACTTTTCCTAAGGTTGTGGCTAAGATCATTTCCACTGTGGCCTCTGAGTGGATAGGTTGTGTGGTCACTAATGATGAGATCAATGAGGCATTATTCTCACTTGATAATGACAAATCCCCGGGTCCGAATAGCTTCTCTCCATGTTCTTTCAGGATCTTTGGGGCATTTTGGAGAGGGATGTCCTTTTGGCGGTGCACTCCTTCGCGTCTGGCAAGTTACTCCAACAAAATAACCACACATTCCTCACCGTGGTTCCCAAGTCCTCCTCGACGGCTACTCTTGCGGACTATCGACCCCACTCGTGTTGTAATGTTGTCCACAAGATCATTTCGAAAGTACTCAATCACCAACTAGCCAGAGTCATCCTTGAGCTCATTTCGTGGAACTAATCGGCCTTCATTAAGGACAGACTTATCTCGGATTTTCCCTTCTTGCCCATGAGATCATTCAGGACTTCTCCATCTCCATGGTGAGCGCGAGGTTACATCCAGCTTGACCTAATGGAGGCATTCGATAGTGTCAACAGGGAATTTGTGTATTACTCCATGCACCGTATGGAGTTCCCCTCTATCTTTATCCATTGGATCAAGGAATGGATTGCCTCGCACTCCTCTGTCCTAGTTAATGGCTCACATGTTGGCTTATTTATAGGGAATATGGGGATTCCCCGGGGATCCCATCTTGCCATTCATATTTTTCATTACCATGGAATTCTTTAACAATTATGGATTTAGCTAGCCATTTCAAGACCATTCATTTGCCTGCCCAAGCAGGGTGTGAAGGGGCTTCACTCTGATCTTCTCTTTGCTGATGATGTGCTCGTCTTCTGCAAGGCTGACCCCCACTCCTTTAGGGAACTCAACCACCTCCTCTCCATCTTCTACCAATTCACTGGCCTTGAGGTTAACAAGGGAAAAAAGCAAAATCATCTTAGTAAGGGATGTGCATCTGGAGATGAGCTGGCTAGTCTTCTGAGCATCCATATCCCTATTGATGTACCCCTCGTTAAGTATCTTGGGTTGCCCCTCTCGCCTAATTATCCCACAGCCAAGATGTATTGATGTACCCCTCGTTAAGTATCTTGGGTTGCCCCTCTCGCCTAATTATCCCACAGCCAAGATGTATTCCAGTCTTTTGAATAAGTGCAAGGCTAAACTCTCGGGTTGGTCCTCCAGATTTCTTTAGATTTCTTTCCATTGCTGGACGTATTGAACTTATTCATACCGTCATCCACAGCTTCATCTCCTACTCTATTCAATCTGTTCGTATTCAGTGGTCCATACTGGTGTTGATTGACCATATGTGTAGGTACTTTAATTGGGGGTCTAAGCTTTATCTTTGAAAGTGAAGCGACGTGTAAGCCCAAAAGAATGGGGGGATTGGGCTCCGTAACTTTCGCGAGGTCGGGGCAGCGGCTAGCATCAAACTCTTGTGGCGTCTTCTGCACTCCCCCTCTCCTTGGGCCAGCTATATGCGGACATCCTACCAGAAACATATTCCATGTTCCAATGTAGCCCAAGCTTGATGGATTCCGGCTCTTGGAAGCATATCCTCCTCAGTCGTAAGGAGGCCACTGCCTGCTTGCGTGCCAAGTTGGTAATGGTCTGACGATGTCTTTTTAGTTTGATTCATGGCTTCCATGTGGCCCTCTGGCTTGTTTATGCTCACCTCCCCCCTCTCAAAGGTATAAGCGGGCGGCAGACTACTGGAATGGAAGCCTATGCCATCTCACTGACACATTGACGTCTTTGGCCTCCCACTTTGGTACAATTTCCCTGAATGGTGATGAGGACTTTTAGGACTATGATTCCGGTGAAGGCTGCACCCTCTCTTCAGTCCCTCCTTATCATCTTCACTCCCTGGTCTGTAAACTGGGCATACACTTAAGTGCGCTCCTCCCTGCCCTCACCAATAAACATCCTACTATGTACCAGCTAGCTCGGAGGGGCATCCAAGCCCCATCCACGTGTGTGCTATGCAAATCTCATCAAGAGACTGCCTGCCACCTCTTCTTCTGGTGCAAATACAGCGGCTTTGTATAGTCGGCATGTAAGCTCAAGCTGGATATTCCCCCCGCTCCAAATACCTCCACATGGACGACCACTTACTTAGATGCCGATTTGGAGCAAAAGATAATATCAAAGTTGTGGGTCGCCTAAGTAAGCTCGTTCTCTCTGCTGTTGTTTGGCACGTTTGGAAGGAAATGAATAATCGTATCTTCCTTTCCCAGGCACTCCTTAAGACAAACCTGTTGTCCAAGATCTCCTTGGATATTTCTACGGTCGTCCTCTTCTATGCTTAAAGTGGATGACCCCGTGGAGTCTACCATACTTGGTAATTTATGGTTGATCTGAGGCCTTCTCTCTTGGGTCGCCTAAGTAAGCTCATTCTCTCTCCTGTTGTTTGGCACATTTGGAAGGAAATGAATAATCGTATCTTCCTTTTCCAGGCACTCCTTAAGACAAACCTGCTGGCCAAGATCTCCTTGGATATTGCACCGGTCGTCCCTCTTCTGTGCTTAAGGTGGATGACCCCGTGGAGTCTACCATACTTAGTAATTTGTGGTTGATCTGAGGCCTTCTCTCTTGGCATGTCCTGGAGTAGGGGCTTGAGACACTGTTGTACTTGTGTTACGTGATTGCTTCCCAGACTCTCCAAAGTCTGTATCTTCTACGTATATTTGTCTATACATTCATATATGAATATACTCAAATTACTTTTCAAGTGTATGTATATATATGATGATCTCGTGCAAACATTTTTTGCACCAGAGTGAAGAAATTTTTTAGATTTTTTTTGATGATTTTTTTGCAGTTTAATCCATATACATATATACACCCCAATAAAAATAAAACCTAAAGGAATTTGACCTGTGAATATACAAATTTAATGGTTTCAAAAAATCTTGCACCAATCCAATTTAGTGGTAAATAGGAAGAATTTTTTATTTTTGAAGTGGGTGTAATCTGTAAATGACATCCAACAATTTAGATCTTAAAACCAGGGTTTGAGGTATCGGCCGATACTATTAAGTATCGGCCGTATCGTATCGGTATCGGCAATTGATACCGAAACCAAGGGTTAGTTTCAGTATCGGCCGATACTGAACGGTATCAGTTAGTTTCAGCCGATACATGTTGAAACTGACCGATACAGGCCGAAACTGACTGATACCATTCAGTATTGGTCGAACACAGAGGAAAAAGAATGTGTAATTAAATAAAAATTCTCTAAAAGAACCCAAAAAATTTCGTGAATAAATAGGTTACATAGAAAGCTCGGTTAAAAGAGAGGAGAAAACCCTAGAGTTTCGGCTTGAAAATGATGAAGAATTAGACGAAGAAGAGGCGGAACCAAGAAAAAATTGCTAAAAAGAAGAAAAAGGATAAAAGGAAGATGATGAAAAAATTGAACTCACATCATCGCGTCGCCACCTCGCCGAACATGCCTCCTGCCTCGCCGAACCCGCCTCAACCATCTAGCGTGAGAGTGAGAGAGAGCAAAGAGAGATAGACAGAGACCCGAGTCGCCTTTCAGGAGATGTTGTGTTCTTTAAAAAGGCAAACTTGTAAATAAGTGATATGTGCGTAAAGTAAAACAGTCGATGCGCATATCAAGGGGATATTTTGTGGCAACCCAGTAAATAAGTGGTATGTGCGCAAAGCAAAATGGTGGGTGTGCAAAGCAACGCTCAGCGATTTTTTTGGCAAACTTGTAAATAAGTGGTATGTGTGCAAGGTAAAACGGTGGGTACACAAGGCAAGCTTTAGGATCTATTCATTTATCTAATATTTAGTATTTAAGTACCAAGCTTTAGGTATTTAGTATTTGATATGATTACGAACTCAAATTAAGTTTATCTATTTAGTATTTAGTATTTGATAGTATATGATTAATATTTTAGTTTGTTACGTATTTAACAGTATTTGATAGGTTTAGATTTAAGAACCTCTGAAACCATCACTGTGTATATATATAGTATATACATATTTAAAGTATCTCCGAAACCGAAACTGAAACCCGAAACGAAACTGCCGAAACCAGTGATACAAACGAAACTGAAACTTGCTTCCAAAACCGTCGAAACGGGCGATACCGATACCGAAACCTAAATTTTGGGAAAACGATACCCAGACCGAAACCGAGACCTAAACCCTTGCTTAAAACATTAAAAAGAAACTTTTTCTTCTTATGATGTTCACATGTGGACATTTTTGCAACGGAAAATTTCCGTGTATGTATGTATATATATCTCTCTCTCAAAATAAGGCATATGTTTCGTCAGCTTAAGAAATTTTTATGTGCTGGCGCATATATATGCTATTTTATTTTATTTTATTATTTTTTCAAAAGTGTTCCTTCATCATAAATGATCAACATACCAAAATCCAGTGAATCAAATGCTAACGCTCGAAACAATTGTTACAAATTCAATAGTATAACTTTTTGTAACGAGTCGATTGAATGTCAAATTTTCTTCAGGTGTATCCATATTTGAGGTTTCAAATGTGTACAACCTTAAGAAAAATATTTCAAAAAATTGGAATTAATAGATTTTGTAATGTTGTTAGCAGAGGATATTTTTTGTAACAAGACAAACGACTGTCAAATTTCCCTAAGGTTTATCCATATTTGGAGTTTAAAATGTGCACCACAAGAAAATATTTCAAAATCGAGGATAATAGGTTTTAAATGCTGTCGGCGCAAGAAATTTCTTGTGCCGACAGCACGTACCCATTAATACACACATGAGAATAATGGGAAACATATGACATGTGACTAAACTACGTATGTGCCCTCAAAAAATCCATTCCTACTATTGTTTCCAATGATTGGCCCCGTTAATTTTGATCTTCATATTTTAAAACCCCTAATAATACCGAATAAACTTAAAAGTTTTTCTCATTCATCTAGTCATTGTAAAAAGTTGTATTCATATAAAATTGTTAAATTTACAATGAGTGGATGAACGAGCAAAACACAAAACACATTAGATTCATTAAATATTTAGTATATTAAGCTTTTAAAATACGAAGATCAAAATCAATGATGTTGATGATTAAAAAAAAGGCAGAGAACGAATTTTTTGAGGGCATATGTGTGTCTTAGCCACATACATCACATGTTTCACATTATTCTACATATATATGAAACTAAAAATGTACTATCAACGCATGAAAATTCACATGCTGGCAGCATAAAAACCACAATTCTCTTTATTTTTTAAAAAAAATTCTAGGTTATTATACACATTCTAAAACATCCAAATCTCATATATAAGCGAAATCTAAGTGGGATTTGACCCTTGATCCACTCGTTACAAAAAGTTCTATTGTTCTAAAACTCTGTTGAATTTGTAATAATCAGATTAAGAGTGAAATAGCATTGGATTCACTTGATTTTTGGAAATGTTGTTATCCATAATGTGTAAAATACATCTGAAAATTAAAAAATAAAAATGTTGTATATGTGCGTCATTGCGGAAAAATTTCATGTGCTAAAAGCACAGATACATTATTCTTATATATATAAGAATAATATGTATCATATAACATATAAGAGATCTCTCATATGTACTCGAGTAGCACATTCCTCTTCACATAGTACAATGCGTCACATAGAGGTGTACTTTTTGTCCCACATTTAATATGTAGAGGAGAATGTGTCATGTAGGTGTACATAAAAGAGATCTCTTATATATCATATGATACCCAATATTTAATGTGTGTAGAGAAAAATGTGGGTGCTGTCAGCACGAGAAAATTTCCTACGTTGATACACTTACATTTTTTTTTATTTTTTAAAAAAATTGGATTTGTTCTACACATCATGAACGATCACCATACCAAAAATCAAGTGAACCCAAAGCTATTTGACTCTCGATCTACCCATTGCAAATTTAAAAGTTTCGGAACATTAAACTTTTTATCAATGGATCGAGGGTAAAATACTCTTAGAGTTCACCCATATTTGGAGTTTTGAAAATGTATGTAACTATGTATACAACCTATAAAAATTCAAATGTTGCTTTTTCCAAGCCGACATCACAGACATCACAGTAAATTTCCTGTGATTCCACTCATATCCATTAAACGTATATATAATGTGTAGAACAAATCCAAAAAAAATAAAATAATAATAAAAATGTAAATGTGCGACAGCGCTGAAAATTTTCCTACACCGACAGCACATACATTTTTCTCACATACATACACATATGAGATATTTACTTAGTTGCATCTATATACCAATGACTTAAGCTTTTTTGGAAAAGGTTGTCAAAAATATATTAACATATAAAATTCTTACAAAAGATGCTTTGATCTAAAATAAAATATATTACACTAACCTATAAAACTAACGAGCCAGGTACTATTACCGCTGCAAATTCATATATGTTGTATGTTGAAATTATTATATGTTACTGTATGAATAGAAATAGTTATCCGGGATTTTAAGGGCACACACATGCCTATGTATGAACTATGAACATGTGTTCACTCGCCATTTCTTATCATGAATATTTTGTGATTTTCATTGTCCCCATGTCCTTTTTAAGGAATTGTCGTAACATCTGTTCATGGCATACCCCCTTGTCTGTATCCACACTTCTAAGGCCTTAGCCTTCACTGTTGCTACAATTTCTCTATAAATCACCATGCAGGTGTTTCTGTAAATTTCTAGATCTTCATGTCCTTTATCTTACCTTCAACTCGAAATTTAAGCCTTCAAACAACAATAGGCCATCAATTAATTAATTATCGTGCACTTAAGAATACATGTAGGACGAAGCAAAAATCTACAACAATACTGATGTGCATCCATAAAGTATCTGTCCATAACCAACACGCCCCATTCCCCCGCACACGCTTCACCTTCTTCCCCGCCACAAAAATTGACAATAAAAAGAAAATAAAAATCAAAGCATACACCCGCAAGCAAATAATAGAATTTACATTACTACTTTGGTGCTGATCTAACTCAAATCCTCCAATCGGCACCACAAGAAAATTCATATTTAGCAATAATTTATCTAGCAAGCACACATGCAACTGTAAGACATATTTAATAAGAATTTAAAAGGCAAACAGATGTTGCTAGAACTTCTATTAACTTCCACAAATAAGCTTGGGCATGTAAGCACAACTTTGTTGCAGAGGAAGTGTTTTGAAAATGGCAAGCAAAAAAGCACATCTTTCCAGCATAATCTTTTTGGCCCATTTAAAACACAGTGTACCCTTTTCTTACTTGAAAAGAGATATTGCAAGAGTTTAACTAGGATCCTATATGTAAGATTTGAACTCAATACATAACTCATTATAGTAAATATTGTGAAACTATAATGGAAGTTCATACCATTAACCTTTAACATTATGTGGAAGGCCTTGAAAGGAGGAGCCGTTGCTTTTTCTTCTTCTTTGTGGTTGGGGTAAAGGGGAGGGGAGGGGGTAATGCTACATGAAGGATTTTCCAACGATTTACGAATGGTTATCAACCTGAAATCAACCCTCACATGATTTATGCCAACTTCCTGGCAACTGAAACTATGGACAAAAAGGGAACATCCATAACCCTAAAAAATGACAGCATCTTTCAAATTCTCCCAGACTTGGAAAACGTCGCGCACAGGCCCCCCCCCCCCCCCCCGGGGGGGGGGGGGGGGGGGGGGGGTTTGAGGGGGGGTGGGGGGGTTGATAAATTTGTTATAGTGAAGTACTTTCCAGCTATTAAGATTAATTGTTTGGATTCCTACTTTAGACTTTTGAACAAAAGTTTTAATCAAATTGATATTTTAAACTTTCCTCTCTAAGGTGTTGATCCATGGGTATTTAAACATACTGCTTGTTTAAAAGATATCTAGGTATCATAGATAACTAGAAATTACCCGTGCACTTGGTGCACGGAGCAAAAATAACCCCCACGAACACGACAACGGTGCACGCGCGAAACCGGGAAGGAGCGGAAAACGTGTGTGTGCGTGTCGGCAGCGTCGGGGGTAAAAAGGGACCAAACACGCAAATTTGCATGCAAAAAGGACCAAAATGCAAAAGGGGAAGAAGAGGGGTTTTTTGTGCAATTTAATGGAGGTTGGAATGGCAATGTTTTTGGGTGTGTTTTTGGGTTCTTTTTTGGGTGAATGTGTGTTTTTTTTGGGGTGTTCTTTTGGTGTTTTTTGGGTGTGGGGGTGAGAGGTGGATGGTGAGGTGGAGGGATTGTCCCATGTGGCGATGGGACATTGCCACATGGGACAAAGATTCAAAATCTGTCCTCTTTTGTAATAGAGATATTTGAAAGAATGGATTTTAAATTTTCATGCTCTTACATATAATTTGAATTTGAACCTGTTTGAGATCAAATCCTATTACTGTGATCTTAGTGAACCGTATTTTTGATAATACCTTTGTTTAGTTGCTAGCATAACTTTCTTTTCCTGAATTCTTTAATCTTAGATTAAATTTGGCCATAGAAGATAAATATTGGGTTTATTCATCAATTTAGCAGTCTAAAATAGGCTTGATTTACAAAAACTACCCTAAACTATCCACGGATATAATAATACTACCATTAACTGTAGAAATTCACCAAACCTCCCCCCTAACTTTGTGATTTACAAAAACTACCCAAAATGTTGAAAAGTAAGATAATTTTTATAAATTCAATTATAACTTTAAGATAGTTTTTGTAAACTAGTGTAACGTTCAAGGTAATTTTGGAGAACAACGATAAAATTTAAGGTAGTTTTGATAAAAAAATATGTTCAATAGGTTTGTGTGAATAATCTAAGTTAAGGGAAGTGTTGGTGAATTTCTTAAGTTAATGGTAGTGTTATTAAATTTATAGATAGTTTAGGGTAGTTTTCATAAATTGAGCCATCTAAAATATGTCAAAAGTATAGATGAAATGTATGTCGTTTGTCACTGTAATATTTTTTTGAATGTCTATATATAAGAGATTTATTAGTCTGCACATAATAATTAACATATGTATGCCACTTTTTACATCTTTTTGTGTGGGTGTGTGGTTTTTTATTTGGGTGCAGGGGATGAGCCATTTAAACATGATTCATTAACTTCCCTATTTTCAAATTTAGATCATTTTTGTCATTTTATACATAAGTTAATGTAGAATCTTATATTTAAAATGTGTTATACATTTTTGTTGTTTTGGCATACCATGTGGTGCAAATTATGCTTCTGGCATATAGCTATAAATCTAGCAAAGTTCGCTTGAAGATACCAAATATAAGAATCTTTTAAAAAACAAGCAATCCCCAAATGTAAGGTGGTGTAAACCTGCAAAGAGAGATGAGAGGCCCATGCAATTTCTTGCTTTAGTGCAATTTCCGAGTCCTTTCGAATTTCTTCATTGTCTGAGTCTAAGTCAATCCATGAGCTAATTTTTCCTAAACAAAAAAAGGAAAAACTTGTTCAAACCAAAAACAAACCTAGTGGAAAGATATTGCAAAGATAATGTGGCATGCAAATATAAACAAGCCAAGCCAAGCCGAGAAATTAAGTGCTAAAGCCAAACAAACCACAAACAAACAGGAGTAATAATAATAATAATAATAACCAACAACACAAGAACTAAACATAATACAATATCCTCAATTGCAGGTTGTAAAAAGGCTATAAACATAGCAAGCATGATAAGCATTGAAAATATATCCACTATATATGAACATAAAAGAAATCAATTGAGATTTGCTTCTAGAAAAGACATAGAATATCTGGTGGAGGAGCCCAAGTAGCCTGGGAGAGAAATACAAACAATATTTTTTTAATTGTTCACTAAGATTTGAATTTGATACCATGTGAAATTACCATCATTGTCTCCTAGTGTTTTCCAATGAAAAAAATATGAGTTATGGGCGGCCATGCCCAATTTACTTACAACTAGGGATGAGCACTATTCAATGAGATCAAATAACCAAACCAAAACTAATAATGTTTGCTTTCTTTTCTTGATATTTGATAACCTTGGTTCACTTTGGTTATAGATTTCTAAAAAATTTTGTATTCATTGTGGTAATAAACTGTATAACTTATGACAGAAGGCTTTGTGGACAAGGCTGTTATTTTTCGGAAATTTGCAAAGTCTTGACATTCAATATTTCAGACCCAGCAAAAAGAGATGAATGGTTTTTAGTGGTCAACCTTCTTCATAAACAAGTAGTGCTTCCAACTTTCTCCCTTTCCACTGGTTTTTTCTCAGTCTGATTGGCCTCGCCTCTCTCACATCCCCAGCTATATCTTCGATCCAACACACACACACACACACACACACCCAAACAAAAAAAAACAAAAAAACAAAAAAAAACACACAAACAAAAGAAAGAAAAAAACAAAACAAAAAACAAAAAACCCAAAAAAAACCCTTCAGTCGTAACCCATAACCGTGCTAATCCTATAATCCAAGTCATCTACCACACTTAATCGAACCCATCACTCAATTTCATTCTCATTCCATTTCACAGAGACTCTAAGATGAGCGGTCATGGCTAGAAACATGATAAGAATAGATCTTGGTTTGTACTCATTTGGGCGGAAGTGGATGAAATTTCAAAAACTAAACAAGAAAGAATTGTTGAAGTGAGCACGAACCTGACTCTTGAAGCAGCAAGAATCCTTCTTCTTGTTTTTATCTTCATGAAATAAAATAGGAAAAAAGTTACTCTTAAAATTTTATATACCAGAATTGATTGATTATTTTCTTATAGATTTCTAATTTATTATAAATATTATCATGTTTTAAAAAAAGTTGAGTTGTCATTTATAACCTTGATGTTGATGCTGCTTTCTATGATGAAGCTAAAAATGCAGGTTTAATACTTAAAGGGTTGAGATTGAGCAAGAAAACTTTTTGCCTCCATGTGTGTCATGTTCTGAATTTTTGGGTACTATGATTCTTTTAGCTATTAAAGAACCCCCCCCCCCCCCCCCCCCCCCCAAAAAAAAAAAAAAAAAACAAAAAAACAAAAAAACAAAAAACAACAACAACAACAAAAACCAAATCTCACACACACACACAAAACAAAAAACAAAAAACACACACACAACACCACGACCAACCAACCAGACCAATTATGTTCGTAATTTCAGCCAATTGCGTCCCAGTTTAGACAGTCAGATTCCATGGTTTGGTGTAATTTCAGGTCAATTGCATCCAGATTTAAACAGCTAGATTCCATGTTTGGTGTAATTTCAGGCCAATTGTGGTTGAATTGGACAGTTAGCTTCCATCGCTTGGTCGCTTCGGTTTTAGATTCCAAATGAAGAAAGAGTACATGGGCCAAACAGATTGCTTGCTAAACCCCAAGTTACAATCAGCAGTAAACCTGACACCAATCCTCTGATGGTGCAGTTGGTATGTGACATTCAATATTCCACTTTGAAATATGATTTTCAAGAATTCAATTCTCGGACATCATATTTCTTCATATTTGGTACGTTAAAGAATATTTTAAAAAATGCCAACAAAAAATTTAAAAAGTTATTATTGTCGTGTTTGATGCATCTAATTAATTCATAAGGATATGAAAACACAGCGACGATAACGATCAAACAACGGCAAAGGCAATGACGGTGGTGGTTCAATGATAGTTGTGACACTAATGGCGGTAGCAACCATGATGTCCAGCATGGCTGTGGTAATCTAAAGACAATGTAAATGGTAATCTGAAGGCAATGTAGCGAAGACAGTGGTCTGATGACAATGACAATAATGGTAGTCTGATGATGGTGGCAATGATGGATGGCGTTCTTATGGTGACTTGATGGCTAATAGTGACAACGATGGTGGCACAATGACTGCAATAGTTGTTCGACAATGGTAGGGGAAACAACGATCCAATGATGACAAGGGTGGTCCAATGGCAACGACAGTGGTCTAACAATGGTGAAGGTAGTGATAGTATTCAAACAGTAACAACGATGATGGGAATATAGTAACGGTGATATGACGATGGCGGTTCGATAATGACAGTGGCGACAAATGTGATCTAACTATGATAATACTTCAATAGTGGTCTGACAGTGACAACAATAATGGTCTGATGATTGGATGATGACAATGATTATGGTCCGAGTGTAGCAATAGTGATTACAGATTCCAACGATGATGGTAATAATGACAGTAGTAACAGCAGCAGCAATGATCTGACGTTAGCAATGATGACAACGGTGGTCCAACGATAGCGGTGGCAGTGGTAGTCCAATGATGGTAGCAAGATGATGGGTCGATGGCGACACCGACAGTAGTCTAACTATGGTGGTAACAACAGAGTGTGGCAACGGTGATGATGATGGGAGCGACAACAATAATCCAATGTTGACGATGACAATCTAATGGAGACAACGGTAGAGGTATGGTTCGATGGGCAGTTGAGGTCTAATGATAGTAAAGGCAACGACAATGATAGTGGTGAAGGCAATACGATGGTTTAACAATAGCAACAGTGACTAAGGCATTGATCGTGATGATCCAATAGTAGCGATAACATGAAATTGGGTCCAATAGTTATGGTGGCAGTCCAATCGTGATTGTGATGATAAAGGTGATTCGATGGCGATGGTGGTTCAACAGGGTCCATGATGGCAACAGTCTGATGATGTAATAGTGTTGATCGTGCTTTGGCAACGACAATAGTGTGGTGATGGCAATGATCCAGTGTTTAGAGTTCATGTGTTTCTCAAGCAATATTTTTTATTATGAATTTCCATAAAGGAAAATAAAAAAGCACACCTCATGGAGCGAATAATATTCACATGAACTAAATGAATATGATTCCAATGGGAAATCATTATTCCCAAGAATACAAAGGATCGCTTATGCCAAGCATAGGATTCCGGTGGGAACTCTTATGAATTCATGCACACCAAATGTTTCATGACTCGTCCCAAATCTAGAAACGATAACTAGCAAATAGTGAAGAAACCTGATAATACCCGTCAAAGTATGTGAAATGAAAAGGTACAAGTCTGATAACTAGCAAATAGTGAAGAAACCTGATAATACCCGTCAAAGTATGTGAAATGAAAAGGTACAAGTCTGAAACTTCTACGATGTGGCAAGAATAAAGGACATCTTGTTACCATGAAAAATAAAAATAAACTGGGTATTTTCAGAAATGTCATAGCTTCTAGCTATGTAGCACTAACATTTCTATCATGACGCAATGTTGTGTCAGTCACTCGAACTTGTGCATCATGGATGTTTTTAAGAACATGCCGCATGTCAATTTTTGCGACAAAACTAGTCCTCGGTGAAGTTCTATAAGCGAATTAAAACTATAGTTTCTCACATATTAAATAAGCTGTCATTCTAGTAGTTGATCTTGTTTGGACAAATTACACGAAGTTATCAGGTGCCTATAGATTATTACAATAAAAAACAGACAGTCATTTTGACATCATGTTATACTACCAATAGGCTAAGAATTTATGATTATGCTTTTGATGTTAACTTCTTAGTCCAACAAACTGTGTTATTTAACAAGACTAATAAAAACGATCCTTACTATTATTGGATGTTATTTTACATTTTCTCCAAATTCCAAAATTTGATATGCTAACATTAATATTATCATTGAAGAGATTTACCGTGATCACCACATATCAGTTTACTAGAAATTACATGTGCACATAGTGCACGATAACTGAAGGAAAACCCAAACGCAGGATGCAGTGCACGCGCGCAACTGACAAGAGAGCGAGAAGAGTGGGTGTGTGTGCGAGTATCGTCAGGAGGAGGCGTGAGATGCATGCAACCGAAAAAAATAGAGAAGTGGGGGTAAAGGATAAAAGCCGGTGTTAAAGTGAAAAAACACATGGGCGTCAGGGGTCACAAAGTGAAAAAAGACCGATGACAAATCCGTAAATAAGTGGAATATGGAATGGCATTTATGAAAAGCAATGGTAAGCTCGCAAATAATGGAAATGTGTTGGGCCATTAATCCAACTCCACACAACAACACCCCAAATTGGACACACTCTCACCCTCCACCAAGTGGGGTCCACCATGCCAAGGTGGCACAACCAAGGCCACACCCTTGTCCTATGGGGACAAAAGGTGGGGCCCACTTTTTTGTCCCATGAGGACATGGCCGTGGGAAACATCCCCCACTTGTATAAAGGATAATTGATAAACTTAAAAAACAAATTCATGATCATATACAACCAATGAAGCATGAACACAGATATGAGACAAGAGTACAATACGACACAGACACATGGACATAGCAAATTCTTAGAAAATAGGAAACTAGAACATGTGGATATAGTTGTGTATTTCGTGCATAAGGTATTTATATACAATATATATCAAAACCAATAGTAATTAGGATGTGTTTTGCTTAAATAAAATAAAAGACAATGCAAAGTTTCAATCACAACAATCCATAGCTTTAAATCAAGTAATTAACCAAATAAAAAGATCCCAAAAAATCCAAATTGGTACATAACCTAGTTCAAGTGATGTCAAGTCTTTGTTGGCATGGTACCCTCTTAGTCAACATGATTATTTGGTTATTCATTTTTTTAAACACAAGCAGCTCTAAACTGTCAGACATATGAAATAAAGTTTCTACTTAAACCTAACACATCTCTGACATGCAACTTTTAGGGGATTTCAAATTTGGACTTTGTTTTGGAGTGTCTGCTACAGGTCAGATAAGTATCGGTATCGAACATGTGTCCAACACCAACACTGCCCTATGAAGTGTTTGTGCTTCATACCATACTAATATCCAATATAACTCATTTAAATAAAACCAATAAATATGATAATTGTACAAACAATAACCAGACAAAAAATCATGAATTATTGGTTCTACTTTTATATCATGTTTAATAAAGTACAAACTGGTAATTACACGGCAAGGGACCAAAAGCAGAGAAATATTAATTTCTGTTAAATAAAAGAAAAGGAGTGATAATTAAACAGCAATAAAAGATACAGGAGGATAAATGAAAAATGCATGATGAACCATCAATACTACTATATTACAAGTACAAATATGGAAAATGAGAAAAGAAGTTAAAATAAAACCCCAGAAAATGGTTATGAAAGTCAAAGCATGATGTCAAATTGTTGACAGCCGGGGTTATCACTGAAGGTCAATGGTTGTGATAGTAAACAAAGCAGCTTGACAAGTCATCATAGATAGGAGAGGAAGCATGAGAAGAAAGAGCAACAAACGGGACATGAAGAAATAGCAGTAGAATCTACACAGCCTCTGGCATTCAGTATCTTTTACATTTACCCCTCAATTATACATGAGTTGTGCATTTACCCCTCAATTATACATGACTTGGACAGGTAGCTACAGCGCTTTACACATAAAAATCCACATTAGCAAGGAATTCTTCAACATCAACCCAGAATGTAAAAGAGTTCAGGCAAGCTATCTTTGCAATCGTCTCACTAATGACTACATGTAATAGATATTACCCTAACTATTAATTTGGAAAGGATCCAGCATATTCCTACAGGCATGGGGCAGCCATAAAAAAACAAAGCAAGTGAGATCATCTAATATCTTGAATGTTTTTCTATTAGTATAATCCATGCAGAAATCATATATACCTTTTGATTACTTTTGAGACTTGCAGAGTTGCAAGTTTACAACTTTAGACTTGTTTGCTAAGAATTCTCACCATAAGGACCGTGGAGTAGAAATTCCTCTTACAAAGACATCAAAATTGTAAAACCGTGTGATCCCTGGTTACAATAAATTGTAGCCTGCTATATACCAGTTCAATTCAGCAATCATCATTTACCATTTTGATGGTTTTTTCATCGCAAGCTCCATTTTTCTTTCTATGCCACTTGCCCGCATTTTTTATTGTATAATAAACCAACATTAATTTCTACAATTACAACCAAAAACAAGTGAGAAGAAAAAATTTCAGAGAGTAGATATTGTTTGCAATACAGTATTAACGTGCAGCTGCGCAAAGTAAGAATGGAATATAGAATGATACGTACCAACAACATGACTGCTCCACTGTGAAGGGCTAAGAATTAAATCAGATGATGCAAAAGGTATAACTGAACTTCCATTTTTTGCTAAACTGGGCCTGTAGCTTGGATCCACCTATATCAAGTTGTCAGAGAAAATTAACAAAAGGAAAACTTGCATGGGAAACAATATCGCTTGATAAAATATGGTACTCAAGATCAAAGATAGAGGTAAATATACCAGCAGTAAATTAAACACACTCAGAATGCATTGCTACTAATTTCTTGCAAGTTTAACAAAACATATGCAGTGTAAATTTAAAAGATAAAAATAATGATTTACAGTTGATCATTTTCAGATTGAAATGTATGTAATGATACGAGTATTGGTCATCATCAACAAACTCATGTTCAAGAAATCAAAACAAAACAAAACGTAAAAAGAAAAAACTCTAAGCATATCTCTGCTGTAACATATTCAAGTGTCTTACAGACTAAATAATTAGATGAATGAATGTGCATTACACTCCAATTCAAGAACAAACGAAAAATTGTAGGAAAATTGGAAAAAAACACTAAGCAAATTGCCACAGTGCATTTAACATCTCACTGATTAAGATTACGCTGGATGTGAATTGACTTTAAATGCAGAACCAAACACATCACTAAATTCAAAAGAGCTTGATAATCATATGAACAAGCATATGTGATTGAGATGGTTCAATTGCATCACACGCTTAAAGCACTGAAGCTGTACTGGTACAAGCAAAAACAATTTAACGTTTGGGTAAATACTAAATAATGACCACTGTCATTCACTATTGGAAGAAAATACAGGTTATGCTACTTGCCAGCCCTTTTAAGCTCGAAAGAACCCCCTCGAAGAACATAGCCATAGCACCAAGCATTAACATGGAATCTAGCAACATAGTCTTGCATATGAGAATACTGATAAATTTTACGTGAAATATCCGATGGAACAAATTCCCATATCCTCAAATGATAATCTTAGCAGCAGTGGCAAATCTACTTTAACACTAATAGTTTATTAAATATTCATAACTTTCTTATTATTTCATTGGATGTTTCTAATACGTGAAGAAATATATCTCACAGTAGGTCTTGTGCTTTGACTAATAAAAAAAGAAAAACCATGTCAATTTGAGTTCACTCAGCAATTGTACAGAATCATACAAGTACTGCATTCAAGGTTTTACTTCATAAAAATTAGAGAGATTCAAAAAGAGAAGAAAACAACTCATGAGCCTTGACAATTTCAATAATTAGGCAATAAAAAGAGACGAATTCAAACTTATCGAAATATAATTCAGTATAGATAAGAAATTAGGTTTCAATATATGTGACGAAGCTATGTTAATATTGTAATGGTATACACAGGAAATGCTATACACAACCCTATCTTTCTATTTCCGTAATCAAGCTATGTTAATATTGCAAATTTTTTAACATGTGCATTGCATATGCCTTCAGGCTAGTATATATAGTAAACAAGCATGCACCCCTTTAATCAACATGCAATCTCCCATAATCCCATTGAAAATAGGGACCAATAAATACCAATGTATTATAATTAATCTGTATAGTTATAAAATATATGTGAAGTATTTAAAGGAATCAAGTCATATTTCCACTGAAATACCAACACTATGTTATTGTAGGTCAGTGTTACGATCCCACTTAGTCCCACATCGGAGACGTACAAAAGAAATGAAATGTTTAAATATTGGACCTCTCCACCAAATACCAATTGATTTTGGGTTGGATGCTAACTAATAATTAAGGGTGTGAGCCCAGTATTAGGGACCTAGCATGGGATGGATCCTTAGCAAAACTAGTGTTAAAGGCCTAGTATGGACTGGGTCTCTAACAAATGAGCTATTGTTAAATGCCTAATATGGGCTGGGTTCTAACAAAATGGTATCAGAGCAAGCCACATGCTACGACCCACCTTGCAGAAGGGACGGCCTAAGGAAGGAGCGACCTAAGAGAGAGCGACCTGGTAAAAAGCCAGAGTGGGCCACTTAGAGTGTGCACCCAAGAGTGGGCCGTCGTGGACGACGATTGACGGAAGCGTGGTGATATGTTACGATTCCACTTAATCCCACTTCGGACACATACAAAACAAATGAAATGTTTAAGTGTTAGAGTCCCTCTACACCTAGTACCAATTGGTTTTGGGTTGAATGCTAACTAGTGCTTAACAATTAAGGTGTTAGCCTAGTGTTAGGTCTAGTATGGGATGAGTCCTTAGCAAGACTAGTGTTAGAGGCCTAATATGTGATGAATCTCTAACAAATGGGCTAATGTTAAATGTCTATAATGTGGTGGGTCTCTAACAGTCAGCTTACTAACCATTCACACAATAAAACATAGCCAAGCTAGCTTCTTATATGATTGGCTAATTGGCCACCATAAGAGTTTTGAGATTGAAAGGAAAATGAAAGGACCAAATCTTCCGCACCTTGCAATATCCTCATCCATTTATATGGTGTCTCTTTGCAGTTCAAGCTTTAACACATGTACCTAATTATGAAGATTCTACAAAAAAATTCCAATATCATGACAATAAAAATAATAGGTACGCTAAACTAATTTAAGTGGGGCATATGAAGAGAAAAAAGTAATGTTGCCCTTAAAAATACCAACACCGCATTAATATAGGTGAGCTTACTGACCATTCACACAAAAAACAACAGGCCAATAGGCCATTATGTAACTGGCTAATTGACCATCATTTGTATTTGTGGTATGGACTATTACAACAAAGCACCTCACTGCATGCTTATCATGGAATGTCTTTGCAATTTATAACAAAGAAATTTGTCGCATGCCCACATGTAATGCATATATGCATTGTCTTTTCGAATTATTACAGATCCTAGTCATCTATGTCTTCCCACTAACAGAAACTTCTCAATTTAAACAGGAGCAATAGCCAAAATATTCATGTCCAAAGAGACTCACCCAAAAAGCCTAACCAAAAAGCCTAACTATCATCCTTTTATTTTGAACAGAGATCATAAAAAGAATTGATGTTGTCAACTTATATGGACAAAATAAGGCTTGAAGAGTTTGTATTTTAGTTGTAGACTATACATCAACGCCATCAACATAACGTCAAACAAGTTGCTAAAATAAAGTTTGATGCACCATAAAAATTCTAAGCCCATAATTATTGTTACTATTATTTGTAACAATCAAATCCACAAGTGACTGATCGTAAATCCTCAGTTTACTACATTCTTGCTAGTCATCTCACTGTTATATCAATGATATTCAATGCGCATAATAAACTTTTATTGTTACAATTATTTGATACAACCAAATTCGCATGCAATTGTTCATAAGTCCATAATTGGACCACATTCTTGGTCACCGTTTCATCATTCTATAAGTGACATTCAGCATATAAGAAGGAATCTACTACAGGAATCTACAACAGAGCCTTGACTTACCGAATATCGATATGCCAAGATGCATAGTGACCATAATGGTCACTGTTCTAAATATCATACCGATATCCGATATATCGGCCGCATTATCGAAAATTAGACATGGACGATACGATACATAGCGATAAATTGTGTTTTTCGATTTTTTGCCGATATCGGCCGCAATACTGGTTGTGTGGATGACATACGGCCGATATTTCGCTTCGAACTATCGACCAGTTTTTGGTTTTTTATTTTTGATTAGCGGGCCGAGTGACGGATCGAGTTTGTAATTCGTTATCTGACCCGACCCTATACCCACAAATAAAAGAGCAAAGCCGTGAAAAGAGGGCCAAAAGCCCAAATTTTCACTTCGATTTCGTCGCTATCTCTTTGACCGATGGTTTTGTCGCTCTCCCTCCCTCTTCGACCGACGTTAGTCACTCTCCCCCCCCTCTTCGACCAACGGTTACGTTATTCTCCCTCCCTCTTCGACGGTTCGATCGACGAGGCAACGCTCCCTCTCTCTTCGACCCTCTCTCTTCGACCAACAACGCAGCTCTCTTCGATCGACGACGCAACTCTCTCTTTTCGACCTAAGTTCAAAAGTAAAGATTGATCAGCTTCAGTTTGCAGTCGTCACATAAAATTGACATGCTCTTTTTTTTATTTTTGCTGATGTTTATTATCTTCAATTTATCGTCGCTGCTCTTTTATTTGCTTCATCCTTCAGTTTACGGTCGACGCATCAGTGAATTAGAAGCCATCTTCTCTCTCTTCGATTGTTCGAAGATTTCCCGCTCTTTTGCTCTCAAATTTACAGGTAATTTTAACTGTTACAAAAATTTATACATGAAATGCGCTAGCAAATAATGTTATATCTTGGTGACATGAATTTCATGGATAAATGTCTTGGTAATAATAGTAAACTGATTTTTCCTAACTTTCAAAATTTCAGTTGATTTTATAGCTCTATTATGATATTATCTCACCGTCGTGGCTCATTTGTTACGATAGCTAATCAAAAAATTCACATCCCATGATTTCCATTAATGTAGTATGAATTGGAGTTTTGTGTAATGGTTGTTAAGTTTTGATTAATTTTTGCTTAATAGTTAACAATGTAGTTATGTTATTAAAATGATATCATACTTAATTAATGTAATATGATATCATATTTTGTAAGTATTGTAGTCGCTTGGTTCGTGACTACTTAAAGAAATATTCCACTGGGTGAATAGCTGATATCCATGTTTAATAAAATAAGTATATACATTTGAGTGTGTATCGTTTATATCATCTTAGATACATCTATGCTTGCATATGACATCATTTTTTAGCCTTCGATATGATACTTCGATATTTAGTCAATATCTCAGATATCCGCAATCTGATATCAAATTTTCCAAGTTGATACACGACCGATATCTGATATTTAGAACACTGATAATGGTGTAACAAAGTAAAGCGTATATTTTTGTCAAGTTTATCACTAATTTTTGATTCATCACAATCCAATAGTCTTAACTCCACGTGTTTTCCCTATTAGTCCCCACTTCGGATAAAAGAATGGGTCATGTGCTAAACCTATGATAACCAGCACAATACTTTCACACGTTTATGATCATGAAACTTATATAAAAATTTTGTTGAATCGTTTTTTTTCTTAAACGGCGCATTGCACCAGAACCCAGGTGATGCAAGGGTTGCTATGTCATCGTCAGAAAGCAAAGTGTCACATCACCACTTGGATGTGGTATTAAATATGCATTCGTTTTTGCTTCCTACTAAACGTGAGTGGGTAAAGAAATTATTGCATACCCACAAGAATAGATTAGCATCTTAGAATATATGATCTCTAACTGAGGAGAACTTCTTGATGTCATATTTAGGAAGAGAATTAATACTCAATGCATTCAAGAGACTAAATATGTAGGTGAGAAAATTAGAGTAGTCTTATCATATGGTCATGAGCTTGGGTACGTCGGTAAGAAAAAAATCAAAATGGAATTGTAATAATAATTGATAAAAATTACAAAGAAATGTAATGAAACATAAAAAGGAAAGGGCAGAACTATGCATGTTAAATTGATATTAGGAGAGGAAGTGATGAATATAATTAGCGCTTATGTACAACAAACAAAATTGGATGATGCAAATAAACAACAATATTGGATGAATTTGGAGGATGTAGTGTTCCAAATATCGGACCTATATCCGAGATCTCAACCGATATATCGGAAATTAGACATGGTCGATACGATATATGGTGATATATCACGTTTTTAAAATCGATATCAGCCACAATATCGGTTGTGGTACCAATATACCTGCCGATATTTTAGTTCGAAATATCGGCTGTTTTTTTTTTGTTTTTGGTTAGCAGGTCGAGTGATGGGTCGGATTTGTAATTAGTTACCCGACAGGATCTAATACACGCAAATAAATGGACAAAGTCGGTAGAGAGGGCCAAAAGCCCTAATCCTCTCTCTTCGATTTCACACTTCTCTCTTACTCTTCGACCAACATTTCGCCGATCTCCATCCCTTAGATCTTCGATGAATTTTGATTTCGGTAAATTTCATTAATCGATCTTCGTCTTCTGCTCACAAAAACTCTATTTTCGCATCTTCGGTGAATTTCAAAGATCGATCTTCGGCTTCCGCTAACGAAAATCCTATTTTTGCATCACCGACAAATTTCAAACTTTGTGAGGGAGCTCAAGTATGAGACGCAAGAGTGTTCCAGTCAAGGTGAGTCATATTTGGTTTTTTTTTCATTTTTTTCATATATTTTTTGCAGTTTTGCAGTTTTGGGTTTTTTCATCCTTTTTAGGGAGACGCATTGCCGCATCAACTTTCCGATCAAGGTTCCCAGTAAGCTGATTGTAGTTCATAATCTTACCAAGTTTCCTAAGTTTTCTTTTTCTGTCGTCGCGATTTTGGTTTATAGGGAAGTAAAGTAGCAGCCCATACTTGCTTTTTTGAATATCTAGGGGATAATCAAAGGTTTGTCATTATTAGTCAGTTGTCCATAATCAGGGCATCACCTACTCAATTTTTTCCTAGACTTGTGAACATGTATACAAGTGTTGTACTCAGGCAACGACATGAATGGGGCACCGATTCTCCAATCGGACACGGAGACATGATATTATATGCATGTGTTCTGTGGAAGTACATATGGTATGCTTAGCATTTACAAACAACTTAATATCCAAGCAAAACCTTTAGTTTCTATGAGTAATTTAACATAGAATCAAGTCTCGACTTTGTATCCAGTGGTGCTGGATACATGTCCATTTTATTACTATTAATTGCTACGCCATCTTGGTGGAATTGACAATTATTGAACAACAAGCAATCTCCCATAATCGCAGTGAAAATCGGGACCAATAAATACAAATGTATTATAATTAAGGGATTAATGGGTATCATACGCCATATGAGAGCTTCTCTCATACGCCCTCTCACATAAAGTGCCCAAGTACAAGCCCACATGGGCTTGTACTTGGTTGTACTTGGGTGCTTTATGTGAGAGGTCGTATGAGAGAAGCTCTCATATGGCGTATGATAGCCATTATTCTCTATAATTAATCTGTATAAGTTATAAAATATATGTGAAGTATTTAAAGGAAACAAGTTATATTTCCACTGAAATACCCACACTATGTTACTGTAGGTGAGCTTACTGACCATTCACACAATAAAACATAGCCAAGCTAGCTACTTATGTGATTGGCTAATTGGCCACCATAAGAATTTTTGAGATTGAAAGGAAAATGAAATGACATAAATCTTTCACACCTTGCAATATTCTCCTCCATTTATATGGTATCTATTTACAGTTCAAGCTTTAACACATGTACCTAATTATGAAGATTCTACAAAAAATTTCCTATATCATGTTAGTAAAAATAGTAGGTAAACTAAACTAATTTAAGTGAGGCATATGAGGAGAAACAAGTAATGTTGCCCTTAAAAATGCCAACACTGCATTAATATAGGTGAGCTTACTGACCATTCACACAAAAAAGGCCAATAGGCCATTATGTGACTGGCTAATTGGCCACCATTTTTATTTGATGTATGGACTAATATAACAAAGCACCTCAATGCATGCTTGTCGTAGCATGTCTTTGCAATTTATAACGAAGAAATTTGTTGCACGTCCACATGTTGTGCATCTTTGCATTGTCTTTTCGAACTATTACAGATCCTAGTCATCCATGTCTTTCCACTAACAGTATCTTCTCAATATAAACAGGAGCAATCACCAAAATATTTTAAATTTGCATTCATGTCCAAATAGACTCAACCAAAAAGCTTAACTACATCTGCAACAGGCTTAAACTATGTCCCTTCATTTTGAACAGAAAGATCATGAAAGAGTTGATGTTGTCAACTTACATGGACAAAATAAGGCTTGAAAAGCTTGGATTTTAGCTATAAACTATACATCCTCGTCATGAACATAAATTCAAACAAGTTGCTAAAATTAAAGTCTGCTGAACCATAAAAATTCTAAGCCCACAAGTAAATTTATTTTTACTATTAATTGAAACAATCAAATCCACAAGTGAATGGTCATAACTGCCCAGTTTACTATATTCTCACTAGTCATCTCATTGTTCTAATAGTGATTCAATGCCCATAATAAACTTTTATTGTTACTACTATCTGTAACAACCAAAGTCGCAAGCAGCTGTTCATAAATCCATACTTGAATTACATTCTTGGTCATCATTTCATCATTCTATCAGTGACATTCGGCATACAGGATACTATAACAGAGCTTGATTTACCCCATAAGGATTTCACAAAATGCATAATGGTGTAACAAAGAAAAGCGTATACGATTTGTCTAGTTTATCATTATGTTTTGATTCATTACAATTCTATGTGCTTAACTTTGCATGCATGAGTTTTCAAGGCCGGACCCCATCCCAGATAAAGGAGGAGGATTGTGTGGTAGACATGTCAAGGTGGCCATTCGGTCCGTGGGCCCGGGGCCCGGGGCCCGGGGCCCGCGCCCGAGCCCCGGGGCGTTGACCGGGTCGCGGGCCCAGCCCGGTTCGAGCCCAGGGCCGGGCTTCCAGACCCCCACGGCCCGACTGGCCGGTCCGGCCAGTGGCCCGGGTGAAGATGGGCCGATTCGGGCCGGGCAAAATGCCCCCCTCCCACTGTTCAAAAGATATTTAAAAATCAGCATTAGGGGAGCATCTAATTAAGGCAAAAGATATTTAAATTTGAAAGAGTATATTTGGACATAACCGTAGCACAAAATTAGGGAAGCACCTAATTTTGCCATAAAAGGCTTGGTGTTTATGATAATCTGTTTATATTTGCCATAAAAGGAAAAAACTACCATAAATTTGAAAGAGTATATTTGGAAATAACTGTAGCACACAATTAGGGGAGAATAAAAATTCAACAAAATTAGTAGAGTATAAAAGGAAGTATTAAAAGACAGAAAAAAGAATAACAATTAGTTTAAAAATAATTATTAGGAAATTCAGCTCCCCTAATAAAATTGCACCCCATAATTCATTTAGTTAATCCAGTCAATTGTTTCGTTCTTCAATAATGATTTCTGGTTCAAATAAAGCAGAGGAAGAAGTTACAAAAATCATATTTAAAAAGATATTTAAAAATCATATATTAAGTATAATTTTTTTACATTTTTAAAGAATTTTTTAGATTTTTTGAAGAATTTTTTTGATTTTTGATTTTTTTAAAATTTACTTTAATAGGGCCGGCCTGGTCCAGGCCTCGTGCCGGGCTTTCGGCCACCGGGCCGGCCCATTGGCTACCTTGATAGACATGTGACAACCATCACAATACTTTGTCACACTCTTATGACCATAAACTTATATAGAAATTTCCAAGAACGTCTTTTCCTAAACGACGTGATATATCGGAGCTAATGTTTGGTGATAAGGTCATTGCTAGAAAATAACACATTACATCACCGCCTGGATGTGGTAGTAAATATGCACGAGTTTCTGCTTCTTGGAACATGTCTATCAAGGTGGCCAACGGGCATGTTAATGTTTAAGTGGGAAGTTAGAAAGTTGGAAGAACATCTTGATGTCATGTTAATGTTTTATGCATTCAAGAGACTAAATGGGTATGTGAGAATGCTAGACAGACTATTTGGTCATAAAGCTTTGGCAAAGGTTTGGTACGTTGGTGAACAGAGAAACCAAAATAGGGTTGGAATAATTATTGATAAACGTAAAAAATAACAGAATTATGCACATTAAATTGATGTTAGGGATGAGATGATGAATATTGTTGGCGTTTATGCACCACAAACAAGATTAGATTATGCAAATAAACAACAATTTTAGATGAATTTGAAGGATGTACTTTAAAAAACATGTTGAAGAAAAGCTTTTTGTTATAGTCATATAGGCTCAAGTAGCATGGGCTATAAGAGTGCATGGAGGCTTTGACCTCGTGGACAAAAAAGCAACCGAAAAATCTATTTTGAACTTCTCACTTACATGTAACTTAATGTTAACCAACACATAGTTTCGCAAAAGATATTCACACTCGATACCTTATAGAACTGGAAAGAATGCCAATCAAATAAATTTCTTTCTAACTAGATAGATAGATAAAAAATATTGCTAAGATTATAAAGTGTTATCATGAGAGTGTGTAACTACTGAGCATAGAATTGTAATCCTTATCGTACGAAGTGGCAAAAGAGCCACTAAGTTAAGATAGATCATAAGATTAAATGGTGAAAATTAAAAGATGATACGCACGAGATTTAAAGAAAAAGTTATAAAGAGGCTGATTGAAAGTTCAAGTGGGACACAAGTGCTATATGGAAGACAATAACAAATTACATTAGAACAATAGCTACAGAACTTAATGGGACGAGATAAGAAGTAATCTTAATGGAACAAGATAAGGAGACATCTTACTGTGTATCTAAAGGTATTGCACCATCAGACAAGGAGATATCTTAATGGAACAAGAAATGGAGGTTGTTGTTACACCTAAACGCGACGGTTATAGAAATCTTAGAAGATGTAGTGATGATGATGCTTTAAAAAGATATAATTATCTAAGGAATTTAAAAAAGTTATCCAAGATATTAGATTCAGGGTATATGACGATACTTGCAAGAAATTAGATCCGGTTAATGGAGAGAGAAATATACATAGATTAGGACGAATAAGGTAAAAAAGCAAAAGGATGTACGCACAGGTAAATACATTAAAGATGAAAACCAAAAAATTTAATCAAAGATGAGATCGAATGTATGTATAGAGAGTTCTTCGACAAACTTCTAAATAAAAATTATAACCGGGATATAGAAGATAATAAGATTCCTTTAGATAGCTAAATCATTGTTTTATGCATAAAGTCGGAATATGATAGGTGAGGGAAGCTTTAACAAGAATGAAATCAAAAATATATATGAACCGTATGACATCCCTATTCGGGTGTGAAAAATGCATACATAATGTAACCATTATATGACAGGTAAAACTGTTTAAAATAAAATAGTAGATAAGTAGCACTTTGATACCTTTGTATAAAAATAAAGGTGATATATAAAGTTGCTCTAGCTATTATGGAGTCAAGTAAATGTGTCATACCATAAAACTGAGAAAAGGTTACCGAGATTAGCTTAAGAAAAAATGTCACCATTTCACAAAACTTCGACAACAAATGCAATCCATCTCATAAGGCATACAATATAGCAATATAAAGCAAGGAAAAGAGATTTGCATATGATCTTTAGTGACCTAAAATAGAGGGTCTACGTAGTGGGCATTACTAAAAATGGTCCCTCTAAAGTATGTTACTCTAATTTAAGACATGTATCATGTAGCACTTACTAATGTGAAAACTTATAAAGAATTAATAAATAACTTTTCTATCACCATTGGGTTATATTAAGACTCGGCTCCAAGTTCGATCCCCTTCACTATATTAATAGATCAACTTACTAGGAATATTCAAAATGGGGTATCTTAATGAATGTAATTTGCAAATGATATTGTTTTGATTGATAAGACCAAAATAATATAAATGCAAAGTTAGATTTGTGAAAACAGACATAAGATATTTGAGATTTCAGACTTAACAGAAACAAGACTGAGTATATAGAATATAAATTTAGTAGAGTAAGATATGAAAATCATACCATGATGATGTTGGATAAGAAAAGTGCATCAGTAAATTAGTGCTTTAATAGTTTCGAATCGATTATCTAAGAGGAAATAAGTATTAAAAAAGATGTTGATCATAAAATTAAAGCAATATAGTTAAAGTGAAGAACCATAACATGAGGGTTGTACGATCGAAATGTATAGTTACTATAAATTTTATAGGACACAATTACTAGACCGGCTTTATTATATAGTATAAAGTGTTAGGCGATCGCCAAGTAGCATGAACAGAGTTTGGATGCTGTATAGATGTGAATGTATCAGTGGATGTATAGAAACACGAGAAAAGACACGATAAGAAATGAGAATATTCGAGCGAAGATAGGTGTGATCCTTGTAGAGAATAAGATGAGAGATCATCGCCTGGGATGGTTTGGTTATATACATTAAAAATATATTAATACGTCTATTCGAAAGATAAAATATATAAATATTAAGATCAAGAGAAAAAATATAGACCGAAGAAGATATATATAGAAGTGATAAGAATGTATATGAAAGATCTTGGTTTAACAAAAGAGAAAGTTTTAGATCGTGATACATGAGAAAATGAGTATCTGACATCATGATTCAATATTATTTCTATTGGGTCCATGAAGTAGACCCCAATTTGTTCAAATGAAGGCTATGATGATGATGATGACAACGACGATGACAATCATAAGGGCTTCAAGCTATATCGTCCAAAAAATATCAAAAATGAAACAAATAAAATAAATTTAGGCTGACGGTTGCTAGGTTAAGGTTGTTTACTTAGAGCACATCCATGAAAGACAACCCACCAAAACCTTATATGCAGTTGAATGAGTTCCAAAATTTTAAAGATAACAAGTCGAATAAGCGCTTGAAACTAACCAGAATAAACGACATAGAATCGAATGCTCTACAGAGATGTTACAAATAATTTTTAGAAAACCCACAAAAAATCAGAGAGCCTACGTGTATTCAGGAAATGATCAATAACAGCCCCTCCCCAACTCTCTTGAGTTACATAAGTGAATCACATCCACTCCCATCCGTCAACTGACACCACATTATAGATTTTGTGACCCATATTGAGATCAGCCTCCATCTTATTTCTTGGTTCAAGGTAGGATTCATAGTTTCACGAGGGTTTTTGTTTGATTTGATGTCGATTCACATTTATGATTTTCATCATGTCCTCCCCGCTTTGCTCTGCATGCTCCTCTTCTGGTGTTCTCCTCATTTTTCCAACAAATCCGAAATCCATTAAAAATCACATTTGAGTTTTGAAAACAGAATAAAACCAACGTCAAAACCAATCTTCAAATTCCTTATCCAAAGACTGCATGCCAATCTAACAAAATTTCACTAAATCACTGCTAATTTTCGAAATCCAACCCTCCAAATTCGTTTTTCTCAAAAAAAAAACTCAAATTCATGCAGGCTTCCATATTATACAATCTAGTAAAACAAAAATCCATGGTTTACTCTGATGAATTGGAAGATCGTAAATTTTATAAATGAAAACTTTTGGTACACATACATCTCAAAAATTTTGTACAATCCAGATGCATATGGAGACATTTTGAGAATTTCTGTTAATGGTGTTCGTGTTTTAGAACCTCATACGTCGAAATCAAAATTCTTGGAGATCTACTGCTAAGTTAGCAAATAGAGGGAGGTTTAATAATTCTAATGATTGCATCAAATGGATATTCTTATATTCACCCTTTTACTAAAAACCATTTTATAGCTAATTAACAATAAAAAGATTATACATAAGCCAAAATAATTTACGTGGGGTACATGACAGGAAACACACAATGGTTCCCTTCGAAGTACCAACACTGCATTAATATAGGTGAGCTTACTGACCATTCACATAAAGAAGACAGGCTCATAGGCCAATATGTGACTGGCTAATTGGCCACCATTTTAATGTATTACATGCCAATTACAGCAAGTCTTTGCTTTTCTTAACAAGGAATTATGTTGCATGTCCATAAGCAACACATCTATGATTTGCATTTTTAAATTTTAAGAAACTTTAGTCATGTGTCCTTCCAATAAAAAATAGTCTCGCTTAAAGAAGTAATAGCCAAGATATATCCCCATTAAAACCACGTTTAGACCAAATAATCAAAGAACCTGACTACAGATGCTTCAACTAGTGTAGATAACAACCATATATTTAGAATGCAAAAGAATCATAGACGAACTCATCCTTACCCATGTGGGTAGACGATGTACATTCCTTGAAAAGCCAAGCATTTCAAGCTACACATTGCATCATAATCAAGATAAATTCAACCAAGTTACTGTTGAAAAAATTTATGTGACCTTAAAATATATAGCCCCATAATTAATTAGTTACATGCTAACCGTAAAAATGAAATCGAATGTCATTGACCATAAATCAGAACATTAGCGCATTCTATTCAGCATACATATTTCTATAGAAATTCAAATTTACAGTATACCAAACTCGGATTTGCCAAATGCATTACGTAATAGCAAAAGAATTTTAAAAAGTTACCTTTTGATTAAGTTTCTAATGACCGTCCTTTTATCTTAATCGTTTATCTATTATATCTTCCGGTTTCAAGCAAAACAGTCCAGAAAGAATGTGTAATCAAACAATAAAACAAATAAGCATAGCTAACCTCAAGCATCATAAATGCGAGAGTGAAATAAGATGCGCATTCCTTAAAATGAAAAAAGAAAAAAAAAGATAAATGAGTTTCGTAAACTGACCAGCGGAGCCAACACGAAATCAAACCCTCCTGCGAGATTGTGATGGAGGACCTGCGGCATGTCATCGTCAAACTCTGTCTCGACTCCGCAATATCTTGAATCGCTCTTATCTCCAGCTCTCTGACCGAGCGGCATTTTGTGCCCCAAAATTTCTCGAGGCTACTATAGAAAGTAATTGGGACTATGAAAAGGAGCGAAAAAATGAAAATAATTAACAATCAACGGAAAAGATCTTATTTTAGGAGCTGGACCAAGGTATCAAATCCAAACATCAAGTAATCTACTAACGATGCTATCTTTCTTTGTGGAAGAATGAGCTTCCAACTATGGAATAATCGTAGACAAATGGAAAGATATGGGTTTTTAGGGATATTGGGGGCTTTTTGATATATTGGATGCGTAAAAAACGATGAAGAATCAAAATGAAAAGCCTACAAAAGAGAGATGAAATGGGGAATGAGGTAGATAATGAAGAATTGACGTGAAGTTTTGATAGAGCGAGAGGGGGGGGCGAGTGATAGCGGCGAGGAGAGGGTTTGGTAGGGTTTTTCCCCTACGACGGTAGTATTTATACGTTTACAATGTTTGGACTACATATTACATTAGGGCAGTGCTAAGCGCACCTTCCGTTTTACTCTGCGCATAATCTCTTGAACCACGTAACAATTAAATATTTGTTGGAATCGTAAGAAAAGCATGACTCGTGATGTAAATCATAGCTATATAAATATTATTCATATAAGAGTTATCTTGTAATAGAACTCAATGAACACCCACTAATAATGGTTGTAATGGTGGATGTTAATTGGTGGAGACCAAATGTCTCCTCCATTCATAACACTCACATCATCTATCCATTCTTATCATATGAATTCTTCAGGATCCAATACGCTAATGTGGTGTGAATACTGCTGGATCCAGAGTTATCGTGTTTTGCCTCGTTAAAACCTTAGTTGTGGAAAACCCAGCAGCTTAAGGAAAAAGAGTATAATATACAAGTGACTCCCCCTGATCCGTACAAGATTCAGGCTTATAGGTCTTTCAGCCGTCGCATCTCTATATCTTTTACATGCTTTCTAAAAGTACAACTAGGCAATGCCTTAGTAAACAGATCAGCTAAACTATTACAAGACTGAATCTGCCGTACTTCAATCTGCTTCTGCTCTTGTAGCTCGTGCATCCAGAAGAACTTGGGAGAGATGTGCTTCGTCTTGTCACCCTTGATGTAACCAGCTTGTAGTTGAGCAATACAAGCTGCATTATCTTCAAATAAAATGGTTGGCTCAATGGCGTCTGTCTTCAGGCCGGTCTTTGGTCGCACCCACGAATACACACCTGGGAGACACGATTGTAGTTTTACCGCAAGCGCACGGTGTAGTGGCGAGCGGGTATCGAACACGAGGAGGTGGTGTTGGCTCCAATCTATCCTAGGTTGGGTCGACTACTAAGATTTTATTGGTGGAGATGGTTATGGTATGATGTAATGGAAACGGTGATGGATGTCGGTGTCGATGATAAAGAAGTTAGATAAATATCGATTCGAATTTAATATAATAAAAGCGTCTAGGGCTAGGGAATCCTCACTACGGATTATCATGCATCATTGTGAATAGTGAATCTCAATATTACTAGACTTGTGTTGAGGTGAACTAGTCATAGTTGAATATAGAACCAAGCTCACGTTTTCTCGTTATTGCCGATCTATAGCAACCTAGATTAGGGCCAACTCCCGTGCAAACCCTAATCTAAGCTACTAGCATGAAGATCGACATCATCATCCAATCGCACCTCGAGCCCACTCTCGTGCAAACTCGAATTACGATCTAGATTGTGATAGCTCGTATTCGTTCAATCTCTTGCAAACGAATACGTCTATAGATTCATAATAAAAATGCTAGCTTTGGTCCAATCTCTTGCAAACCAAGTCTAATGCATCTCGATTATAAATCTAAATCGAATATCTAGGCCTTCCCATCGATTAGAATCCAATCTCTTGCAAACCCTATATCGATAGGAATTCCTAGCTGCCCGTAATAAATCGATCACAACCTAACTGTAGGGGTTTTGACGGACCCTCAGAACTCGGATCTATGTCCGTCCTAAGTCGAACGGACCACAGGGGCATAAAGCGCAGCGGAAAAAACAAAAACTAAGGCTAGCTAAACAATTTAGCTAGGCTCTGAGGGAGCCAGAACCTAGCCCGATCTATGCCAACTTGGGGTGGATCTGACCACCCCAAGAGGGATCTATTTTACAGCGACAAAATTAAATCTACACTAAAAATTGCTTAACCACATACCAGGAATCTTGACCCTGGGGCGGGCAAGATGTACTGCACCGTCTTCTGATGCTCCTCGTAGCCGAACCGCCTTGACTCGATCCACCCGAGCCGCCTCACACCCTCGAACCGATCTGCCCGAGCCGACTCCGCCTCCAAGCCGATCACACGCGGTAGAAAGTTTCACTTGAATAGACCCGCGTTTTAAACGGCTGGATCCGAATCCAAACCCCCTTCGTAGTCTTGCTAGGACTTGTCCGGAGAATAGGAAGAATAGATATAGAGAATAGTTTAGTCATAGATCGAGCTAGCTCAAATATCCGGAGCTACTCGATCGAGAACTTTGTGCATTTTTCAACGAAGAGAGTGCACCCCTATTTATATAGGGAGTCGGAACTCCTACTTTCGTTGTGAGTAATGTGGGACTAAAACAAATATAGGAGAAATCAATTTAGCTAATTAGGCTTTAATTGAAGTTTAGTGAGCATTTCATAAATGCCAACTTCAATGAATTAATTCTCCTTATCCATTAAACTTTAGGCACCAAACAAGCTATCAATTCGAAGGGCTTCGAATGGTGAACGCGTAGGAACCAACGACGACGAATTTCGACTTCGTTTGACCCCTCAAACAATTGTCCAAATGGACAAAAAATCAATTTTCGTAGCCGTCATTTGGGGTTTTAAAAACCCCTACATCACTTAAGTTGTGGGCGCGCCCGCTAGACTTAGCACGCGCACCCGCCCAAGGCAGGGCGGGCGGGCGCATGCCCGCCGGGCAGCGGGCATGCGCCCGCTGCTGCTGCAGGCGTTCGCCCGCTGCAGCCAGTGGGCCGCCTCCGTTTGCCCTTGCAGATGGGCTTGTTAGCCCAGTGGGTCTAACCCACTTTGCCTTGGACTGTTATCGCGTTTTTGTGCTCGTTTGAGCTCTGATTTGGACGAGGTTTGATCCTGTGTTTAGACCGGGACGATCCTGTCATCCAGGTAACCCTTTCCAATGTATTTATTGTTGAGTATTGATTCCCCGGATTTGGTTTTGATGATGAACAAACATAAATATCGTGAACTAATTCTCTTTGAGCGCGGTTATGGAGATCGTCGCCAAATTACTTCATACATCTCAAGCGACGCCCCAAGACTTCTTAAAGCACGTGATTGTGTGCCTGAAGCTTCGTTGAAGCTCAAGGAGTTATTAATGAATTCAAGGGATTCGGATTGAAGCTTTGAAGACGGTTCGTCATGTTTATTTTATTTTCTTCTAGCTTCATCGTATAGAATATTAAGCCTTGAGTAGGACTTACTTAACAATCTTCATAACGCTCATATTTTAGATCTAGGACTGCATTAAAAGCCATTAGAAACTTTCACGAAGCTTAGCGCTTCATTTCACGGCTTCTTTTGCATCTTAGTTGGTTCAAGAAGAAGAACCAACCGACTAGATGACAATCTAGTCGGTTGGAAATCCTTCTTGAACCGACTAGTTCTCCTAGTTCAATTCAGCCTAGCTACTGTTGACTTGTTAGTCAGTCAAAGAAGAATCACTGACCGACTAGTTGTCAAACTAATCGGTTGGCAATCCTTCTTAGACCGACTAGTTTTCCTTGTGAAATTCAGCTCAGTTACTGTTTACTTATTAGTCGGTCCAAGAAGATTCACCGACCGACTAGTTGTTAAACTAGTCGGTTGGTGTTTGTTCTTAGACCGACTAGTTCTATCTCTTGAATTCGCTACATTTGCTGTCAACCTTCTAGTCCGTCCAAGAAGGTTCACCGACCGACAAGTTGCAAAACTAATCGGTCAGTGATCCTTCTTAGACCGATTAAGCAGCTTCAGAAATAGATCCGTTGGGCATTTAATGCTACGAATTTTTCTCCTCTCTTCTTTCGCTCCTATATAATCTTGATGAGCTTATTGCTTTCATTCAAGGCTGCCATTTATTGTGATTTAGAGAATCTAAGAGAAAGCATTAACCTCTCATTTCTAAAGCTCTCTCTTCTCACAAGAATCTCTCTCTACTCTTTGAGCCCTAATTCCTCAAGAGAGGTTCTCATTTATTGTGAGCTACTCAAGCTAAGAGCTTGAATCCAAGTAACCAACTTCTCCCTAGCCACCTATTGCTGTTCATCTTGGTGGAGCTAGGGTTTGGTGCTTGCTTCTTCCTCAAAATCCTTCTTGCCCTAAAATCTGTAAGTTTTACTCAAGGCATAGGGTTTTGTGGTAAGTGATTTATTGTTTCATTTAAATTGATATTTGAAGTTCATCTCTCGGTTGTGAGAGAAGATCGTGATCCCGGTTTGTGGGAGTCACGTTTTGATTTGTGTATGATTTGATCTTGTAGAAGTTTTCTACAAGAATTTCATAGTGCAAAACTTGGGTTAGAGGATTCTAGCTCAAGTAGCCGGAGGGGATCCGGGTCTGGGACGTAGGATCACCGGGAACAAGTCGGGGAGACTTGGGTGGATCCGAACCCATTAAATCGCCTGTTTGCATTGCTTAATTTCTGTTGTCAATTTTCATTCCGCGTTGTTGGTTGTGTTTGCACAATAATTAGGAATTATACTCTTGATTATTTTAAAGTACTATTCACCCCCCCTCTAGTACTTATGCAGTAGCTATCAGGGCATTACATTTGGTATCAGAGCCAAGTTCATAACTATGTCTGCCAACGACAATAAGACCGTTCGTCCACCTTCCGACTACAGCACCTTCAAGAATCGTGAAGGAGCTTCTTCATTGATGGAAGGACACTCCTCAACTAGGCCTCCTCACTTCAACGGTGCCAATTATGGGTACTGGAAATGCCGGATGGAAACCTTCCTTCGGAGCACTTCACTTTGGAGAGCCACGCTAACGGAGTATGTCGAGCCCGATGAAGAAGACTTCACGAAGTGTACTATCGCGGAGGTCGCCGCGGAAGTGAACAATGCCAAGGCAATGAATGCCTTACAATGTGCATTGGAGCCCGAAGACTTTAACAAGATATGCACATGTAAGAGTGCACATCAAATATGGAACCAACTCCTCATCTTGCACGAAGGAACGAGTAGGGTAAAAGACTCTAAACTCGTTGTTGCTAACAAAGAGTTCGAGTTATTTTACAAGGAACAGGGTGAAAGTATGAAGGAGTACTATGTTCGCTTCGTGGATATAACCAACGAGTTGGAAGCTCTTGGGAAGAACTATACCCAAAAGGAGAAAGTCGCGAAGATTATTGACGGACTTCCTTCAAGTTGGAAAAAGCGTACCTACGCCATCGAGGAAGGTAACGATACGAATAAATATATTGTCGTTCAACTAATGGGTACCTTAATGTCGCATGAGGTATGGAAGGACAGTAAGATAAAGATGCTGGACAAGATGAAGTCGCTCTTGTAGCAAGAAGAGCCAAAGAAAAAAGCAATTGCTTTCAAGGCCGCTCCTTCTACATCTACCGATGGTGAAGAATCGGAAGACGAGTTGGACATAGAATCCCTTACCCTTATGGCAAAGAAGTTCAACCGATTCTTCCGAAAAGGTAACTTTAAGAATAAATCTAAAGTTAGTTCGACTAATGCGTCTACTCCTTTGTGTTTTAAATGCAACAAGCCAGGCCACATCAAGGTGGATTGTCCTCTCAACAAACACAAGGAGAAGTGGAAGGCACCAAAGTTCGACAAGTCACGAAAGTACAAGAAAGGGTACAAGAAAGGGCTTGTCGGCACATTCACCGACTCCGAAGAGGACTCCTCAAGTGGAGATTCGGATGATGAACAAGTGGAGCAAGCACACATGTGCTTCATGGCAAGAGAGGAACATGATCAAGAGACCTCTTCCGCTGAAAGCGATGATGAAAGCGAAGAGGTAACTATGGATGAACTTAGATTAGCTAACGAACAAATTTGGTCTAAGTATACTAAATTGGTAAATAGATATACTAAGATTAAAGATGAGCTAACTAGTCTCCAAACCTCACCTAAGCCTATCATCATCAACAACGACACCGTTGTTGAAGGCTTGAGAAATGAGATTGTAAATCTCAAATCTCAACTTGAGCATGTTCATATTGAGGATTCGAAGGAACACGAGATAGCAGATTGAATTTCTCGAAACTCAACTTTGAGTATTGAGAATGAGAATCTCAAGTCTCGTGTTTGTGTACTCACAACGCAAGTGTCCACTTTGGATATTTCAATACTTTCTCTCACCGAGAAGTATGAGTCTACATTAGGCCGAATTGATAAATTCAACAAAGGCAAGGACCATTTGGATAATATCTTAAATGACTTACTTCCGGTCAATCATCGTATTGGCCTGGGGTATAATAAGGGAAATTCATTCAAATCTTCCACCACTTTTGTAAGGCCAACTTCCGATGCCTCAACTAATGGGAGTAAACACCCCATGGGTAGTTCATCTACCAATGGTGCTTCCACTAAGTACACACCCCCGTTTGGAAAGAAACCCACTTCGGGTGGACCTCCAAAGAAGGGTCATGCATTTATGTACACCAATACTATGCCACGTAGGAACACACCTCCTACTCCACATGTTCACACATATGATGATTTCTATGATCCACGTCCACGAGCACGTGCACACCAAGTGAGACACACTCACGCATGTGTTCCTCCACATGCATATGTTCAACCACATCATTACTATATGAATGATTACCATCATGCACCATATCATATGTCGCCACCACCATTTCATCATGTGCCATATGCTTATCCACGTCATGCATTCCCTAGGCCACTTCCTCGTAGGCCACATGCATCACGTAGAAATCAACCACATGTGCATGCTCCCAATAGGAATAGGACTCCCAAGACATTCACTATTTGGGGCCCGAAGGACACAAGTATGCATGAAAAACAAGCATACATTAATTCTTATTTCATGAATGTAGTGCACAATGATGATTATGTTGGGAAGTCTAAGTCCAATTGGACTTAGTTCCAAAGGTCTAATCTTTTAGGACCCAATGACATTGGGTACCATGGAATGATATTTTTATCTTCAGGTACTCAAGAAAAAGAAAAGGAGAAACAAATCAAAATTTAGCTCCAAGAATAATTGGATACTTGATAGCGGGTGTTCAAAACACATGACAGGTGAAGCTCAATTGCTATCCGGAGTGGTGCCCATTGAAAATGGGAACCAAGTGGTCTTTGGAGGCAACGAGAGCGGAACCATCATTGGTGTTGGAAAAGTTGGTAACCCATCTAAACCCCTTATAAGTGATGTTTACCTTGTTAAAGGCTTAAATCACAATCTTATTTCAATATGCCAACTTTGTGACAAGGGTTACAAAGTTAGCTTTGCGAAAGGAATGTGTCATATTTTGAGAAAAGATAATAATAATTGTTGTTCTCTGGCACACGCCATAAGGACATATATATCTTAGATATTCCAAAATCACATGAACAATGTCTCATTGCCAACACAAGTGAACAACACTTATGGCATCGACGTTTTGGTCATGTGAACTTTGGAACACTTTTCAAACTTTCCAAGTTAAACTCTATAAAAGGATTTCCTAAGCTTGCCTTTCAAAAGAAAAGCTTTTGTGACTCGTGTCAATGAGGCAAACTTCCAAAATCGTCATTCAAACCTAAGAAGAGCATATCCTCTAAACGGCCTCTAGAGCTTTTACATCTAGATCTTTTTGGGCCAACTAGAGTTGCTTCATTAGGGAATGCTCGATATGGACTTGTCATCGTTGATGACTTTTCTATATTTACTTGGGTGTTTTCCTTAAGTAATAAAAATGATGCTTTTGAAAACTTCACAATATTTGTGAAGAAAGTACAAAATCTCATTGGAACCACCATTGTCACTATTCGTAGTGATCATGGAGGGGAATTTGAGAATGAGTCATTCTCAAATTTTTGTGATGAAGTTGGTATTACTCACACCTTCTCTTTTCCTCGTGCACCTCCTCAAAATGGTGTTGTTGAGAGAAAGAATAGGACGCTAGTGGAATGTGCTCGCACGATGCTTGATGATAGCCAACTTGGCCATCAATTTTGGGCGGAAGCGGTACATACCGCTTGCTATGTGTTTAATAGGATACTCTTGAGGCCCGGCACCAAACAAACTTGTTATGAATTGTTGTTTGGTAGATTGCCTCAAGTTAAACATTTTCGAGTTTTTGGAGCAAAATGTTTTATTAAAAACATGTATGGTAGTTTGGACAAATTTGATCCAAGATCCGATGAGGGGATATTTGTTGGATATTCCTCACGTAGCAAAGCCTACCGGATATACAACAAAAGAACCTCAACGATCGAGGAATCTCTTCATGTTTCATTCAATGAAAATTTTGTCCCTCCTAGAATTATCAATGATGATGATTCTATGGAAGTAGTTTGTGACTCTATTGGTAATTCTAATTCTATTGATTCTGTTGATACTAACCCTACTGATGATTATTTTGAGAATGTTCCTAGTGATCAGGGAGTTCCCAAACGGCTTCATACAGCTCGTGACCATCCCCATGAGCAAGTCATTGGCAACATACTAGATAGTGTCAAGACAAGATCTCAAGTCAACTTCTTCGCTCATTGTGCCTTTGCCTCTTCAATAGAGCCAAAGAATATCAACGAGGCGTGCGAAGATAGTTCTTGGATCCTAGCCATGGAAGAGAAACTCATTCAGTTTGAGAGGAATGAGGTCTGGGAGCTAGTTCCATTGCCTTCGAAGAACCACACCGTTATAGGAACGAAGTGGATTTTCGAGAATAAGATCGACAAGAACCAAAACGTCGTCCGGAACAAAGCTCGGTTAGTTGCTCAAGGCTACAGGCAAGAGGAAGGTATAGATTTCGAGGAATCTTTTGCACCTGTAGGTAGATTAGAATCTATTAGGTTGTTATTATCATTTGCATGCCATAAAGATTTCAAACTCTTTCAAATGGATGTAAAAAGTGCGTTTTAAAATGGAAATGTCGTTGAGGAAGTTTATGTTTCTCAACCTCCGGGTTTTATAAATGAAAAATTTCCAAATCATGTTTTCAAACTTAAGAAAGTACTTTATGGTTTGAGACAAGCTCCTAGAGCTTGGTATGACCGCCTAAAGAACTTTCTTTTGGATTTGGGTTTTAAAATAGGTGAAGTTGATTCTACACTTTTTGTTAAGTATGCCATTCATGATATTATGTTAGTTCAAATTTATGTTGATGATATCATTTTCGGTGCTACTAACTTCACTCTTTGCGAAGAGTTTTCTAATGTCATGAAGGACCAATTTGTGATGAGCCACATGGGTGAGCTCAAATATTTCTTAGGACTCCAAAACGCCAAATGCACGATGGAATCTTCATCCACCAAACCAAGTACACTGTGGAGTTGCTAAAGCGATTTGGAACGGAGAATGCTTCTGGCAAGAAGACTCCAATGAGCATTACTACACATCTTGATAAAGATACGGGCGGCAAAGATGTAGACATTCGTCTATATCGAGGTATGATAGGTAGTTTATTATATCTTACTGCCAGTAGGCCTGATATAATGTTTGCAGTATGTGTTTGTGCTCGGTATCAGTCACAACCTAAGGAATCACACTTAGAAGCGGTTAAACGTATTTTCCGTTATTTAAGTTACACACTCGACTACGGATTATTTTATCCAAAGTATAGCACATATGAGTTAATCTCATATAGTGACGCAGATTATGCTGGATGCAAATCCGACAGTAAGAGTACTAGTGGCACTTGCCATTTTGTAGAAAATTCTCTTGTCTCTTGGTTTTCCAAGAAGCAGAATTCCGTATCACTTTCAACCACCGAGGCGGAATATATTGCCGCCAGTGCTGCATGTGCACAGGTTCTTTGGATGAGACACACTCTTAAAGACTTCGGTATAAACTGTGATACTTGCCCTATCATGGTGGACACCCTAAGTGCAATATGTCTCTCTAAGAATCCGGTACACCACTCCCGTACCAAACACATAGATGTCAGTCACCATTTCATAGATGATCATGTTGGTAAAAAGGACATCATTTTAGTGTACATTGAAACCCAGAAGCAAATCGCCGATATTTTCACGAAACCACTCAAGGAAGATTCCTTTGTGCGGTTACGTCGAGAATTGGGGATTATGGGTGAATCCGAGATTTAGGATTTATATTTTCGATAATCCTGCATGATAATGATATTTATATGCTCATGCTAGATTTGTTGTGATATTCGGGATTTATGATTAGTTTTTCGATTTGCGCGTCGGATTTAAGATTTTCTGGTATTTACGGGGTAGAATAAGATCGTATGAGAGTATTTAGATGTTTCATCCAAGTGTTCTTTGGAGAGAACTCAAATTTTCGTATTTTCAAATTTTTTGGACTCTCTTAGTCAGTCCCAGTTCATTTGCCGACCGACTAGTTTCAGTTCTAGTCGGTCAGTGATTGAACTCAGACCGACTAGTTCGTGCCCTAACTTCTGTTGGCACTTCTTTTACTCGTGCTCTTGAGAGCACTCCTACTGCCACCATCCCTTCGGTGGACACTCCAGTCGTTTCAGAGACCACCACTTCATCTGCACAGCCTGCTGCTGGTGCTGATCCTGACTCCACCTCCTGAGCTTTCGTTGGAGGACTCTCCCATGAGCATTTGGACAATATATATTTTGTTGTGAGAGAGTGTGGTTAGGATAGATGGGTGGATGTGTATTTTTGTATGTTTTGTGATACACTTCGATGTATGTTGTGACATGTGTTGTATGATGTTCACCGACCTGCTGATGGTCTATACTTTTGTTGGCTGATGTATAATTTTTGTTGTATCCATACACACACACACGAACGCACACACACACATCTTGTTGCCATTCATTTCTGTGTGCACTTTGAATTTTTGTCTCTGATGTTGACTTCGTCGCTCGACGATTATATTGATTAAATATCTTTGTTTGTATGAAAACATAGAATTGTTTTCCACGCACTAAATTAGCTAAAAATGTTGATATTGGAGAGTATGTTCCTTTACTCAATAAGTAAATTTGATTTTGCGCTTTGATGATTTCACTTTTCGCTTTTCGACTATGGTCTCGTTGGCACGCTTTAATATTCTTCGATATATTTTCCTTGGTGTCATTTGGACCGTTGTCGTAGTCTTCGACTCCAGTGTTTAGATTTTTTATTTAGCCTTCGTTGTTGTCGTTGATCTCCTCCCGCTCTTTTTGCTAATGCCAAAGGGGGAGAGAATTAATAATGACGTTGAGCTAAATGATAATTTAAAGCAACTTACCATGAATCTAATTTGATATGTTAGATTCAGGGGGAGTGAAGATATAAAAATGGATACCGATCCTATATTTCAATAATTGGATCATGTTTTATACTTTTCTCGTCTGCTTGATGCTTATGTTTATTATTTAATTCGGAATTAACGTGTCATCAATGCATGGGGAGTAAGTAAATTTCATTTGTATCATTATTATTGATTTATATTTATGTTAGTTTGTCATCAACAAAAAGGGGGAGAATGTTGAGTATTGATTCCCCGGATTTGGTTTTGATGATAAACAAACATAAATATCGTGAACTAATTCTCTTTGAGCACAGTTATGGAGATCGTCGCCAAATTACTTCGTACATCTCAAGCGACGCCCCAAGACTTCTTAAAGCGCGTGATCGTGTGCCTGAAGCTCCGTTGAAGCTCAAGGAGTTATTAATAAAGTCAAGGGATTCGGATTGAAGCTTTGAAGACGGTTCGTCATGTTTATTTTATTTTCTTCTAGCTTCATCGTATAGAATGTTAAGCCTTGAGTAGGACTTACTTAACAATCTTTATAACGCTCATATCTTAGATCTGGGATTGTATTAGAAGCCATTAGAAACTTTCCCGAAGCTTAGCGCTTCATTTCACGGCTTCTTTTGCATCTTAGTTGGTTCAAGAAGAAGAACCAACCAACTAGATGACAATCTAGTCGGTTGGAAATCCTTCTTAAACCGACTAGTTCTCCTAGTTCAATTCAGCCTAGCTACTGTTGACTTATTAGTCGGTCAAAGAAGAATCACCGACCGACTAGTTGTCAAATTAGTCGGTTGGCAATCCTTCTTAGACCGACTAGTTTTCCTTGTGAAATTCAGCTCAGTTGCTGTTTACTTATTAGTCGGTCCAAGAAGGTTCACCGACCGACTAGTTGCAAAACTAATCGGTCAGTGATCTTTCTTAGACCGATTAAGCAGCTTCAGAAATAGATCCGTTGGGCATTTAATGCTACGAATTTTGCTCCTCTCTTCTCTCACTCCTATATAATCTTGATGAGCTTATTGCCTGCATTCAAGGCTGCCATTTATTGTGATTTAGAGAATCTAAGAGAAAGCATTAAACTCTCATTTCTAAAGCTCTCTCTTCTCACAAGAATCTCTCCCTACTCTTTGAGCCCTAATTCCTCAAGAGAGATTCTCATTCATTGTGAGCTACTCAAGCTAAGAGCTTGAATCCAAGTAACCAACTTCTCCCTAGCCACCTATTGCTGTTCATCTTGGTGGAGCTAGGGTTTGGTGGTTGCTTCTTCCTCAAAATATTTCTTGCCCTAAAATCTGTAAGTTTTACTCAAGGCATAGGGTTTTGTGGTAAGTGATTTGTTGTTTCATTTAAATTGATATTTGAAGTTTATCTCTCGGGTGTGAGTGAAGATCGTGATCCCGGTTTGTGGGAGTCACGTTTCGCTTTATGTATGATTTGATCTTGTAGAGGTTTTCTACAAGAATTTCATAGTGCAAAACTTGGGTTAGAGGATTCTAGCTCAAGTAGTCGGAGGGAATCCGGGTCTGGGACGTAGGATCACCGAGAACAAGTCGGGGAGACTTGGGTGGATCCGAACCCATTAAATCGCCTGTTTGCATCGCTTAATTTCTGTTGTCAATTTTCATTCCGTATTGTTGGTTGTGTTTGCACAATAATTAGGAATTATACTCTTGATTATTTTAAAGTACTATTCACCCCCTCTAGTACTTGTGCAGTTACTATCAGGGCATTACATTTGTTCCCACAAATATTGTCGTAACCAATTTACGACACGTTTAATCTTTGTTTGCATCAAATGCAACATTGTCCCTATTGCATTTACGACTTATTTTCACAACTAGCTTTGTGAATATCAACTATTCAATATCATCAAATGAATCTATCTAAATTAATCTTCTAATTACTAAGACACGAATGCTACTCGGTGTGAGACCCTACAACCTGACCTTACTACAGGTTGGGGCTCGGAACCCCTAGACGACGGTCACCACGAGCAGTAGTTGTCGTCCTTGTTTCAGAATCATCATAACGTGATCGACCCATTTACAAAAGCATCGTTGGGTTTACTTTGGTTGTGTCAGTGATGAATGTCGTTAGCTATAGTCCCTTCGTTAAGACTGTGTCCATGTTGGCCTAGGGTGTGGTTTACTGTCAACCCTATTAGATAACATTGGTCAGTATATGGCGGTCTCAGTTGTATTTACATTGTACTTGTTATGACGTACCCCGACCGAGGATTAACACAAAGACCGTACTGAGCATGTGACACTAACTTCCCTTTAACGGAAGTGACGAATCCCATCTTAGTCATCTAGTCGCCTCAAGAGCTTTAGGTGCAACCCAACCTAAGATCTTTCAGCAGGCCTAGCCACGAAGCTAGATCATAAGTCTAAGCTACACTGTTCACTCACAGGTTCGTACAGCTGACTTTAGGTCTAAAGGACCAGCTTACCTATCAGCACCCTAGAGTTATTATAGACAGTTTAGTTAAAGTTAACCATTTAATAACTCTACGTTGGTCGTTCAATGAACTCATTCTCCAATGAGCACATGTGTCTCGTCTCCGACTTCGCCAAGTCGAATGACTATGAGATCATCATTACCCTAAGGCAAGACAAAGACACAGTGGTCGATCCGATGTGTTGATATCCAGTTCTCAACACATCTATGACCACGAACCGTTTAAAACTTACGTTTCTATTTGGTCGTTTACTACTCATAATCGAGATCTTATTTGGATACGTAAGGACCTAACTATAAGTCTATGGACATTATCAAAGTATATTATTTAATCGATTTCATACTTAGAATAATGGACACCATATGTTATATGAACAAGACGTACACTTAGGATAAATCGCCTTATGGGCATATATCCTCTTACATCTCCCACTTGCACTTAGGCTATTTATCTCGGTATCTCATACCGTTTATAGCATATCAGTCATTTTGACATTTATATGACAAACCTAAGAGTGGATTTACAAACGATTATCTATAATGCATTTTAATTGAATTATTATTTATACATCTCTTGATCACACAAAGTTGATCCTTTGGAAAAATGATTTGGATCAATTTTCCTTTCTTTGTATTGTTAACAATTAGCTCATACAGTCTTGATATAGGGTCTAACATTTCTATAAGTCAGTCTCAGCTCATTCCAATTTTCTGTGTCAACATGTCAAGTACATGCATGACACCCTAAGTCTCTATATATTCGATTAAATAAAAACGATTTTGATTCAATGTTTTATATAGATGATTCAAATAAGTTGGAAATCCTTTTTTACTTAGTCCGAGAAACCGGAACTAAGTATACGAGCTAGCTCCCACTGACTTTAAGAATTACATGGTTAAGTACTTCAATTTTATATCTAAATCATATTTAGATTATATATATGAAGACATAACCATTTGATATGTGCTTTAGATGGAATGTACTAGTGTCAGGTTGGGTTTGACGAATGAGTCAAATCAAGATCGGTTTAAGGAATCTTGACATTGACTCACTCAATCAAACGTCCTACATTATACCTTTCCCTTGACTACATTTAATATTAACACTTTAAGAATCAAATGTAGTATATTAAGTATTAATCTTAATATGCGTATAATTGTGCTTACACACAATTTATACGTTCCTGGAACTTACACTTAACTACCGATTGACTATAACATTAAGTCAGCTCCAAAACAACCAAAATTTTCTGAAGCTCTGCATCATAGTTCGAGAATTTTTGCAACCAACTCAGAAAGCCACAATCACAGAAATTTAAGCCAATCTCAATCAAATCTCAATTTCAACAGAAAGCACATTTCTGAGACATTCATTCAAACAACAGATTCATAAAAGATGAACCATAATATGTTTATCAAATAAACTTTGAGTGTTGGACACTCAATCATTATTTTAACTTTAAGGAATGATACATTTTATTCAACTAAAAATGCGTATCAGCTCATTCTTCATGTCTCTCGAAGTCTTCGCACAACCCCAGCAGTAACGATTGCTCAGATGCCGACCGTCCTTCGAACTTCTTCCAATCTTCGCTTCATTTCAGCCACCAGTATACATTACACAGATGTCTTAGTATCTCATACTATGTGATTGGAAATAATTATGCTTCATTGAATTTAATTTGTTGTACCTGAGGTAGAGAAATCAGTATGCCCCGTCTTCTTTTCTGCAAGATAAATATTGCAGTTCCTCTTCCAATGGCCAATCTTATGGCAATGGAAGTACTCAGATTTTGACGGGGCCCCTTTGGTCTTTTTCTTCACTTTCTTCGCCTTCGCGGGTTGTGGGACCTGCCACTTCTTACCCTTGCCTTTCGGCTGGTCTGAAGAAGCAGAGTCAACAACCAATGCAGTCGGTTTCTTCTAAATCTCCTCAAACTGCCTAAGCATATTGAGGAGACCAAGAAGATCCGTTTCAAGACTGTTCGTTATGAAACCAGTAATAAAAGGCTTGAAGGCCGGGGTTAAAGACTTAAAGATAATGTCCACGGACATCTCATTGTCCAGGACAAAACCGGACTGGGCGGCGTACTCCACGTACCTGATCATCTTGATGACATGATCTTGTACGGGCCCTGCCTCCATCGTTGTGCCCCAGAGATTGCTTGTGGCTTCAAATTTGGCAGCTCGAGACCGCTTTCCGTATAACTCTTGTACATTCAGAAGAATACTTTGAACATCCAGATGTTCATGCTTCCTCTGCAGTTCGTTATTCATCGAAGCCAGAGTAGGGCACCCGGCCTTCTCTGCATCCCTCTGGTATAACTTATAGGCTTCTTTTTCCTCGAAGGTCGAATCGTCATCGGGCTTCTTCGGAGCGTCCTAAAATAACACGTATCCAATCCCGGCTAGAGAAAGGACTAACTTAATGTTCCTAAGCCGGTCTTTATAGTTCGTTCCATCGAGCACGTTGTTCTCTACCATATATCTTAGACCTGAATCCATTCTGCAATTTAGTAGATACTTTAGTAAGTATATGTTCGTTGTATAGTTTCAATGGTTTTTAATAAAACTATATTTTTCCACTAAATTTATTAAAGCCACAATAAACAATTTATTATAAAATAACATTTGTGAGAGAGGGATCAGACTACACTGAGTCTGACAACCTGGAGTATGTCTCAACAAGTTGTCCGACTCTGCAGTCGGTAGACGAACTCATCGTCAATCATATTAATTATGATTCCATATCGTTATTACCCCTAGTTATTTGTGATTATGAGTGTGCTCATCCAAATCACAATGGCTAGCCTAGTCGTACCCTTGTTTTTGTGTCTAGCCTGACTTGCCCCGCCGCTCGGTGTATGCACGACACGCCGGTTTGGGTCAGGACTTAGACTACATTCTTGGTTAGACTTACGCCAGTGCTCGGTATAGGGACGAGACGACGGTTTGGGTCAATTCAATATGTTTATCAAGAAATCGGTTTCTATAAGATTGCCATGTCACAGCTTGAGTGTAGCTCAACAACCGCAACACGGGTCTTACAGTTGCCAACTCCTAAAACAAGGAGGGCTACGATTTATCTTGAATAAGATTATTATCATATTTGACTTAGATATAGTCGATGGACTTACACAGTCATGATTCGACTCCTTGCGGTCCAGCGGACGCGGCCAGGGAATTCACTAAGCCAGGACCACTCGGCCCCTAGTCTAACTAGGGTGGTCCAGCAAACTTAGCCAAGCACATTGACCGACATCATGAGCCATTGAAGGAGTTTCATCAATTCTATGTTCGTCCAACAACTAAATGACTTTTAATTAAAACTAGTTAATCCTTATCAACTAGTGGATCCTAAAATTCGAAATTTATGGATTGGTTGAAAAAATTTTATTGATTCCTTACCAAATCGTATAGACAATCACACATACACAAATGATTTCAAAAACGTTTCAAAATATCTTTTAAAACATTTTTCAAAAAGATATTGAGAGCTTTTTCTAGTCGTTTTATATTTTCGTAGTGAAACTCCACTACACCCTGGAGTTAACTAGTTGATTGGCTAGCTGTGGTTCAGTAGAAACTCCTCTGGGAGTCGACTACCAAAGGTAGGGAGTCGACTACCAGCTGAGAATCAATTTCTCCTAAAACACATTGGGAGTCGACTACCACTCCTAAGGAGTCGACTACCAGCTGTCGAAGTTTGACGTTTTGACTTGATTTTTGAAACATTTTTGCTTGATTTTTTCCCATGATTTTCGGGACAAACGTCAAAAGAATTTGAAATTTGAATTCTCAGATTTCTCCTATAAATAGAGGACCATTTTCATTGAGAAATTACAACAACTATTGAATTCAAATTCTCTTGTGCAAAACGCTCTAAAGTTCTCAGCTCTCATTCTCTCTTAGCCAAATCTGTTTTACTTTTGATCTTGCAATTTTCTTTTGTTATTATTTTCTGAAGATCATAATTTTATTTGGATATCGGTTTTTCAAATCCTTATTGTTATTCTTGAATTTTTATTTAAAGGATTTTTGAAAAACATTAGATCTAGATCACAAAAAATTCATTTGTATCTTTGTGTGATCTAGAATCTTATTCTATCAAGCCACTACACGTAATTGTCTATTACTATTGGCTATAGAGTCTGGGTTTAAATCCAATCTCCACCAATTTATTGTGGTGAATTGGATATTGTTTTATTTTGTGATTACCCCTTTTGTGTAAGGGTGTTGTTGTTGGAAACCCTAGACAAGTCTAGGTGTTGCGGTTGGAAATCCTGGTCAAGACTAGGTTGTTGGAAATCCTAACAAGTGAAGTTAGGTGCTTGTATTTGCCAAGGCAGATAGTGGAAATCTCGTACCGGATTGGTCGGGGACTGGACGTACCCAAGTTGTGGGAAACCAGGATAAAAATCCTTGTGTCTGCGTTTACTTATATGTGATTGTTTATCTTTGCAAGCATTTCTTATTTAACTTGCAAATAATCTTTACTCGGTATTCTTGTAACTCATCTATAATATATTGATAAAGATCAGTCTAGTATTTATACCTCTATGCAAATTTCATATATCTTCATTAAGTGTTTAAACTATCTGATCTGTGCTTAAATTCCATCAGGGAGTCGACTACCAGAAGACTTTCATCTCTGATTTTATTTGAAGATTTATTGAGTTGATTAAGAACCAAGCGTAGATCACTCTACTTGGTTTCTTAGGCAACATTAGAAGGCTTTGTTTTGTGTTGATTTAATAAGAATGAAAAAGTTTTATCTTTATACAACACTATTCAACCCTCCTTCTAGTGTTGTTTGCCATCCACATGATCCAACAGTTACGACATACCTCGGCCGAGGATTAACACAAAGACCGCAGTGAGCTTGTGACACTAACTTCCTTTTAACGGAAGTGACGAATCCCATCTTAGTCATCTAGTCGCCTCGAGAGCTTCAGGTGCAACCCGACCTAAGATCTTTCAGCAAGCCTAGCCACGAAGTTAGATAATAGGTCTAAGCTACACTGTTCACTCACAGGTTCGTACAGATGACTTCAGGTCAAAAGGACCAGCTTACATATCATCACCCTAGAGTTATTATAGACAGTTTAGTTAAAGTTAACCATTTAATAACTCTAAGTTGGTCGTTCAGTGAACTCATTCTCCAATGAGCACCTGTGTCCCGTCTCCGACTTCGCCAAGTCGAATGACTATGAGATCACCATTACCCTAAGGCAATACAAAGACACAGTGGTCTATCCGATGTGTTGATATCCAGTTCTCAACACATCTATGACCACGAACCGTTTAAGACTTAAGTTGCTATTCGGTCGCTTACTACTCATAATCGAGATCTTATCTGGATACGTGAGGACCTAACTATAAGTCTATGGACATTATCAAAGTATATTATTTAATCGATTTCATACTTAGAATAATGGACACCATATGTTATATGAACAAGACGTACACTTAGGATAAATCGCCTTATGGGCATATATCCTCTTACATCTCCCACTTGCACTTAGGCTATTTATCTCGGTATCTCATACCGTTTATAGCAGATCAGTCATTTTGACATTTATATGACAAACCTAAGAGTGGATTTACTAACGAGTATCTATAATGCATTTTAATGGATTTATTATTTATACATCTCTTGATCACACAAAGTTGATCCTTTGGAAAAATGATTTGGATCAATTTTCCTTTCTTTGTATTGTTAACAATTAGCTCATACAGTCTTGATGTAGGGTCTAACATTTCTATAAGTCAGTCTCAGCTCATTCCAATTTACTGTGTCAACATGTCAAGTACATGCATGACACCTTAAGTCTCTATATATCCGATTAAATCAAAACGATTTTGATTCAATGTTTTATATTGATGATTCAAATAAGTTGGAAATCCTTTTTACCTAGTCTGAGAAACCGGAACTAAGTATACGAGCTAGCTCCCACTGACTTTAAAAATTAACTGGTTAAGTACTTCAATTTTATATCTAAATCATATTTAGATTATATATATGAAGACATAACCATTTGATATGTGCTTTAGATGGAATGTACTAGTGCCATCGGTTTAATGAATCTTGACATTGACTCACTCAATCAAACGTCCTACACTGTACCTTTCTCTTGACTACATTTAATATTAACTCTTTAAGAATCAAATGAAGTATATTAAGTATTAATCTTAATATGCGTATAATTGTGCTAACACACAATTTATACGCTCTTGGAACTTACACTTAACTACCGATTGACTATAACATTAAGTCAGCTCCAAAACAACCAAAATTTTCTGAAGCTCTGCATCATAGTTCGAGAATTTTTGCAACCAACTCAGAAAGCCACAATCACAGAAATTAAGCCAATCTCAATCAAATCTCAATTTCAACAGAAAGCACATTTCTGAGACATCCATTCAAACAACGGATTCATAAAAGATGAACCATAATATGTTTATCAAATAAACTTTGAGTGTTGGACACTCAATCATTGTTTTAACTTTAAGGAATGATACATTTTATTCAACTAAGAATGAGTATCAGCTCCTTCTTCATGTCTCTCGAAGTATTCGTACGGCCCCAGCAGCAACGATTGCTCAGATGCCGACCGTCCTCCGAACTTCTTCCAATCTTTGATTCATTTCAGCCACATGTATACATTACACAGATGTCTTAGTATCTCATACTATGTGATTGGAAATAATTATGATTCATTGAATTTAATTTGTTGTACCTGGGGTAGAGGCATCAGTATGCCCCTTCTTCTTTTCTGCAAGATAAATATTGCAGTTCCTCTTCCAATGGCCAATCTTATGGCAATGGAAGCACTCAGATTTTGACGGGGCCCCTTTGGTCTTTTTCTTCCCTTTCTTCGCCTTCGCATGTTGTGGGACCTGCCTCTTCTTACCCTTGCCTTTCGACTGGTCTGAAGAAGCAGATCCAACAACCAATGCAGTCAGTTTCTTCTCAATCTCCTCAAACTGCCTAAGCATATTGAGGAGACCAGGAAGATCCGTTTCAAGACTGTTCATTATGAAACCTGTAATGAAAGGCTTGAAGGCCAGGGTTAAAGACTTAAGGATAATGTCCACGGACATCTCATTGTCCAGGACAAAATTGGACTGGGCGGCGTCCTCCACGTACCCGATCATCTCGATGACATGATCTTGTACGGGCCCTGCCTCCATCTTTGTGCCCCAGAGGTTGCTTGTGGCTTCAAATTTGGCAGCTCGAGACCGCTTGACGTATAACTCTTGTGCATTCAGAAGCATACTTTGAACATCCAGATGATCATGCTTCCTCTGCAGTTCGTTATTCATCGAAGCCAGAGTAAGGAACCCGGCCTTCTCTGCATCCCTCTAGTATAGCTTATAGGCTTCTTTTTCCTCTAAGGTCGAATCGTCATCGGGCTTCTCCGGAGCGTCCTCGAACAACACGTATCCAATCCCGGCTAGAGAAAGGACTAACTTAATGTTCCAAAGCCGGTCTTTATAGTTCGTTCCATCGAGCACGTTCTTCTCTACCTTATATCTTAGACCTGAATCCATTCTGCAATTTAGTAGATACTTTAGTCAGTATATGTTCGTTGTATAGTTTCAATGGTTTTTAATAAAAATATATTCTCCCACTAAATTTATTAAAGCCACAATAAACAGTTTATTATAAAATAACATTTGTGAGAGATGGATCAGACTACCCTGAGTCTGACAACCTTGAGTGTGTCTCAACAAGTTGTTCGACTCTGCAGTCGGTAGATGAACTCGTCGTCACTCATATTAATTATGATTCCTTATCGTTATTACCACTAGTCATTTGTGATTATGAGTGTGCTCATCCAAATCACAATGGCTAGCCTAGTCGTACCCTTGTTTTCGTGTCTAGCCTGATTTGCCCTGCCGCTCGGTGTATGCACGACACGTCGGTTTGGGTCAGGACTTAGACTACATTCTTGGTTAGACTTATGCCGGTGCTCGGTATAGGGACGAGACGACGGTTTAGGTCAAGTCAAGATGTTTATCAAGAAATCGGTTTCTATAAGATTGCCATGTCACAGCTTGAGTGTAGCTCAACAACCGCAACACGGGTCTTACAGTTGCCAACTCCTAAAATAAGGAGCGCTACGATTTATCTTGAATAAGATTATTATCGTATTTGACTTAGGTATAGTCGATGGACTTACACAGTCATGATTCGACTCCTTGCGGTCCAGCGGACGCGGCCAAGGAATTGACTAAGCCAGGACCACTCGGCCCCTAGTCTAACTAGGGTGGTCCAACAAACTTAGCCAAGCACATTGATCGACATCATGATCCATTGAAGGAGTTTCATCAATTCTATGTTCGTCCAACAACTAAATGGCTTTTAATTAAAACTAGTTAATCCTTATCAACTAGTGGATCCTAAAATTCGAAATTTTATGGATTAGTTGAACAATTTTTATTGAGTCCTTATCAACTATAAGGTTCATACGTTTAACTATGCAACCCCAATCTTATTAGGATTTTACTAAGACAATAACACCATTTTTAAAAAATAGTCTTTTATGATAATCATCATTTAAACGATTTATTGCAATGATTGTCAATCAAAAGGGACTACCCTAATCTGGTATTAGGTTTTGATGTTGTTTTGTTTATAAAAACGTAACATGTCACTAATCATTAAAATTTCATCTCATAAAATTTTAATCTGTTAATGGCTAACCTAAAGTGTTCAAGAATACATTATTCAACATGTCTATTACAACCTAAAACAACTAATTTAACCGCATAAATTAAAGGTTCATTTAGTGACAAATAATTAAAGCTTGCAAGTTAAAATTATATATAACATAATCGAACAACTTGCAACTCTAAAATTTAATATTTCAATATAAAGATTTAAAATTTAAAGCTTAAAGCATTTTTATCAGATAAAACTAGGTCTCATAAAATTATCAAATAATTTTAAAACTTAGGCTTTAAAATTTTAACGATACACATTTAAGATTAAAGTATCGCATAGAATAATCTTAAAACCAATATGTAATTTAAAAGAAACAAATATATTATTTCATCTTATGAGAATAAAATTTTCTTTATATCACATATTCTTTTAAAACAATTCTAAAACCCTTTTAAAATCATTTGAAATTAATTTAATAAACTTTCGGATACAGTCCCCTTTTTTTTAAAAAATTTCAATCTTTATGTAACCAAAAATATGAATTTTCAATATCATCGCATGAAATAAAATATTCCTTTTGTGTTACACAAACTTTAAAATAATTTTAAATTTATGCAAAAAATATTTTATCTTATAAAATAAAATTTTAAAACATTTAAACATAAGAGACCTATTTAAATTTATCGCATAGAATTTAAATCGTCCCAATTCTTTTTCATGTTGTAAAACAATTTTAAAACATAAAACATTATTTTAACATAAAGTTAAAATTACCGTATGATTAAAACAAGCAATTAAAGGATTTAAAATCGTCACAAAAAATAGATCTACAAGCATAACCTGTGGCGCTGATACCACTGTAGGGGTTTTGGCGGACCCTCAGAGCTCGGATCTGTGTTCGTCCTAAGTCGGACGGACCACAGGGGTCGAAAAAAAACAAAAACTAAGCCTAGCTAAACAATTTAGCTAGGCTCTGAGGGAGCCAGAACCTAGCCCGATCTATGCCAACTTGGGGTGGATTTGACCACCCCAAAAGAGATCTATTCTACAGCGACGAAATTAAATCTACACTAAAAATTGCTTAACCACATATCTGGAATCTTGACCCTGGGGCAAGCAAGATGTACCTCATCGTCTTCTTATGCTCCTCGTAGACAAACCGCCTTGACTCGATCCACCCGAGCCGCCTCGCACCCTCGAACCGATCTGCCCGAGCCAACTCCCGCCGCCAAGCCGATCACACGCGGTAGAAAGTTTCACTTGAATAGACCCGCGTCTTAGACGTCTGGATCCGAATCCAAACCCCATTCGTAGTCTTGCTAGGACTAGTCCGGAGAATAGGAAGAAGAGAGAGAGAATAGTTTAGTCGTAGATCGAGCTAGCTCAAATATCCGGAGCTACTCGATCGAGGACTTGGTGCATTTTTCAACGAAGAGAGTACACCCCTATTTATATAGGGAGTCGGCGCTCCTACTTTCGTTGTGAGCAATATGGGACTAAATCAAATATATGAGAAATCAATTTAGCTAATCAGGCTTTAATTGAAGTTTAGTGAGCATTTCATAAATGCCAACTTCAATGAATTAATTCTCCTTATCCATTAAACTTTAGGCACCAAACAAGCTATCAATTCGAAGGGCTTCGGATGGTGAACGCGTAGGAACCAACGGCGATGAATTTCGACTTCGTTTGACCCCTCAAACAATTGCCCAAAGTTGGGCAAAAAATCAATTTTCGTAGCCGTCATTTGGGGTTTCAAAAAACCCTAAATCACTTAAGTTGTGGGCGCGCCCGCTAGACTTAGTGGGCGCGCCCGCCTAAGGCAGGGAGGGGGGAGCGGGTGTGCGCCCGCTGCTGCTGCGGGCTGCGCCTGCTGTGCAGCGGGCGTTCGCCCGCTGCAGCCAGCAGGCCGCGCCCGTTTGCCCTTGCCAATGGGCTTGTTTGCCCAGTGGGTCTAACCCACTTTGCCTTGGACTGTTATCGCGTTTCTGTGCTCGTTTGAGCTCCGATTTGGACGAGGTTTGATCCTGTGTTTAGATCGGGACGATCCCGTTATCCAGGTAACCCTTTCCAATGTATTTGTTCCCACAAATATTATCGTAATCAATTTACGACACGTTTAATCTTTGTTTGCATCAAATGCAACATTGTCCATAATGCATTTACGACTTATTTTCACAACTAGCTTTGTGAATATTAACCATTCAATATCATCAAATGAATCTCTCTGAATTAATCTTCCTATTACTAAGACATGACCGCTACTCGGTGTGAGACCCTACAGCCTGACCTTTCTACAGGTTGGGGCTCGGAACCACTAGACGACGGTCACCACGAGCAGTAGTTGTCGTCCATGTTTCAGAATCATCATAACGTGATTGACCTATTTACAAAAGCATCGTTGGGTTTACTTTAGCTGTGTCAGTGATGAATGCCGTTAGCTATAGTCCCTTCGTCAAGACTGTGTCCCTGTTGGTCTTAGGTACGGTTTATTGTCAACCCTATTAGACAACATTGGTCAGTATACGACGGTCTCAGTTGTATTTACGTTGTACTTGTTACGACGTACCCCAACCGGGGATTAACACAAAGACTGTACTGAGCCTGTGACACTAACTTCCCTTTAACGAAAGTGACGAATCACATCTTAGTCATCTAGTCGCCTCGAGAGCTTCAGGTGCAACCCAACCTAAGATCTTTCAGCAGGCCTAGCCACGAAGCTAGATCATAGGTCTAAGCTACACTGTTCACTCACAGGTTCGTACAGATGACTTCAGGTCTAAAGGACCAGCTTATCTATCATCACCCTAGCGTTATTATAGAAAATTTAGTTAAAATTAACCATTTAATAACTCTACGTTGGTCGTTCAGTGAACTCATTCTCCAATGAGCACTTGTGTCTCGTCTCCGACTTCGCCAAGTCGAATGACTATGAGATCGTCATTACCCTAAGGCAAGACAAAGATACAGTAGTCTATCCGATGTGTTGTTATCCAGTTCTCAACACATCTATGACCACGAACCGATTAAGACTTACGTTTCTATTCGGTCGCTTACTACTCATAATCGAGATCTTATCTGGATACGTATGGACCTAACTATAAGTCTTTGGACATTATCTAAGTATATTATTTAATCGATTTCATACTTAGAATAATGGATACCATATGTTATATAAACAAGACGCACACTTAGGATAAATCGCCTTATGGGCATATATCTTCCTACACTAACCTCCTAGCAATTCTGGCAACACAGAAATTTATTCTTCACAAATCTGACATGAGATCCATAGGGTTCATCCCCTTCCCTAGAACAGCAAATCTATTCAAGCTTAGCAATAACGATATAAGAATCAATAAAAACCATTGCTTGCATACAAACAGATATCAAAACAAAGATTCAAATAATAAGAACAGAATACTTAGCTTTGATGATGAAATCCAATCCAAATACAAGCTTCTAGATCCAAGAGGGGGCCTAGGGCATGGCCTAGCGTCTAAAATAATCTATAAGAAAATATAATGGAACTCCCCTCTACTGGCGGCTACAAACCTCTTATATTGCCCACTCAAAACCCTAGCAAAAACCCCTAAAACCCTCCGAAACTAGCGACCAAAATCAGATCTACGCATAGCTCAAGTTCTTGGCCAGCAGCAACTCGGCCGAATGGAAAGCTCACTCTGCCGTTTGAGAATTCCTGCAGAAACTCCAAAAAACAACACGCTGTCAAAAACTGGTCACTCGGCCAAGTGGAAAGCTCACTCCGCCGAGTTAAAGTGTCATTCGGCCGAGTGACACTGATATGCGAATTCCAGCACTGCAGCATCAACTTGCAGAAATTCTCCAGATTTCATCCGACCTCCGATTGGCACGTTCTTGGCGGCGTTGGAACCATCATGAAGTATAATATCATAAAAAATATGAGAAAAATAATTTACCCACTGGAATGATAGCAGATTTTAAAAGAGTGGGAGGCTGCTTGAAAATCTGGGCGTTTGGACACTCTGGCGCTCTGCGTCACTCGGCCGAGTGGAATTCATTACTCGGCCGAGTGGGTCTTCTGCTGTGCTCTCCAAAATTCCAGAGAGTCTGGTTCGATTTCCTTTAGAAGTTGACCTTACTCGGGCGAGTGGAGTTCTCTACTCGGCCGAGTGGAATTCACCACTCAACCGAGTGCATTGTTGCACTCGGGTCAGGTAGATGTTCTTCGTATCAGTCGTACTCGGCCGAGTACACTGCTTCACTCGGGCGAGTGACTAGCGTGACTCGGCCGAGTAGCCTATTTCTAGAATCCTTCCTTCTCCTCCTCGCCTCCTCGAGATTCTTTCGATCTTCTTCTTCTCCCGCTCATCGTCCAGCGCCGTTAGCTCCTCAATAAGGCCATGAGGGATGCTCCGATACGCGTACAAGTCCTTTAGGCTCATTTTTGCTCCGATTGCTCCATATTTCCTGAAATCAGACGAAAATAAGAAATAGTGAAAAGTAACGAAATATCGTCGAATAATAATGAAAATCGCAATATGAGCAATCGAAATGGCATGCAAATATATAGAAAAAGGTGTAAAATATGGACCGATCAAAATCCCCTAAGCTTACCTCTTACTCGTCCTCGAGGAAGATAAGTAGAGAGACTGACTCAGGAAATGAAAATAAAGGAAATGAAATGAAAGAAAAAGAATACGAAGTGGAAGGGGTCGCTAGATTATTTTCTCAGATATCAAGCCATAAGCTACATATGACGATAACTCAGAAAATACAAATCATATGCTATAAAGATCTCATGTCTTACTTAAACATGGTACTTGCAAGCTTTTAAGAATATCAAAAGAGACTCTCTAAATTCATACAATCAATTAATATCCACATCACGCATTTTATAGAATTTAATATACAAATCATTGGTGACACACTTTTCAATCAAGAGTTATAACAGAAGCGTATAAAAATCACACCAAGCATGCAATAGAGAATGTAATAAGAGGTATGTCATTCACATTTTCATATCAATTCATAAGAAATCTCCATAACTAAAGTATTTTCCTAAGTTTCAGCATTATCAAACTTCCTCGTTCGTGCATCTCTCCACTCTAATGTCGCACTCACTTATATGGTCAAGTGAATTCACCCCCCAAGCTTAGCTTGAGGCATCGCATCTAAAGGAATATGATAGTGGAAAATCGCATTTTTGCCTTGGTTTTCCAAGTGTTTTGTTGCTCCAATAATAAGATAGAGAAATATCTTTCTTTTTCTTTTTGAACTTTTTGTTTTCATTTTTCTTTTTGGATTTTTGTAGGAGCTATTTAATTTGTATTTTTGGTTTTTGGCTCCTTTTTGGCTTTTTGGACTTTTTGGATCTAAATTTTTCTTTTGTAGGGATTTTTTGGGAAATAGATGCGATGTAAGTAGCTTTAGGAGGTGAACTCAAGTGACATGTAGAGAATAAAAAGATATATGTGGAGAAGGAAATGGTGTAACGCTCGGTTCACTCTAAGATGTGCACAAATGGTTCAATAAGATAATACATCAACTAAATCAAATGTAAGCATGGATATTCTCAATCATTTCAATAAATAGTGAAGTCAAGCAGCAAAGGGTACAATCATATCAGGCATGCAACAGAAGGTGAATAAGACAATGAGGCAGATACTTCCTATATACAATTGATACGTGAATCTTGGTGCACTTCCAACAAAAGCATACTAAACACTAATCCATACATTCAGTTTCAATGAATACCGTGCAATTACTTAGAGGAGTCATCAAAATAAATAGATTTGCAAGCACATGTGAATAGCAAGAATATAGAATACTTTAAATAGCATGACAAGGAATAATAAGCATCGTGATGGTTGCTAAAGCAATAAGAGATATCATTACAAGGAGCAAATCTAGCAAAAGGAGGAAAGAAAATAAAGACATAAAAATAAAAGAGAGGAAAGAAAAGCAAAACAAGCACACATTATGATGCATGAGCACACATAAAAGGAAAATAAGATGGAAAAATCAAAAAGATGATGCAAAAATTTTGAAAAATTATAAAACCCCTAAAAGTATAGTGAAAGTGCAACTAAATGGCATGGAAATGCACTCCCCCAAGCTTAAACTTCACATTGTCCTCAATGTGATCATAAAAGGAAAAATATGAGGAACAACGATAAATATGAGGGAGGTGAATGAAAAATGATAAAATGAATGACATGAAATCCTATTGCAACTACATGCACATGTAATGATGCATGAGAGAGCCTTCCCCCAAGCTTATACCAAACAATCATATTCAAATGACTTAATCAAAAATGTCACGGCTTCACTAAGTGAGATCAAGTCAAACGAATAAGAAAGTAAGGTTTCACTTGAAAGAAATGCTTGATGGCGGTGAGCAAAAGGATGTGGCATATCAAAATATGAAGAGAGCAATTAATATATATAATGGTTTGGGGTGTAAAAGATTTTTGTTGCCGTCACATGAGGTGATATTTATTCAAGCAAATCTATACGGTCCTCTCACTGTCAAGAGGATTCGTGTTTATTGGAAGCATAAAATTTTACGCTATTGCTACACTACTGGATTGATATCACCTATAGCAAAAGGCGGATCCAGTATCTTTGCCGGTGCAGGCAACTGCTCCAACTGCTCCTCCTGTGGCTCCGCCTGGCGCGTGTGTCCACGAACACCAACGAACTCCAGCAATGCATCCTCCAACATTCCCAGAAGGACTCCATTTGTACCCTGCAGGGAATAGGATGCATCAGTTTGCTGCAAAAATTTCACCCTCATAATTAAAGTATTCCAAAGAGGATCGTCTATAAAAATATATGAAATAAATAGCGATGGACGATACTTCCCTGGAAATAATTCAATATCATCTTGTTCTTTGTTAGCTATCTCTGTGGTGTCCTCTCTCAGCTGCTGAGGTAACTCTGGATCAGAGGTGTGGACCTCCTCGACAGGCTTGTTTAGATATGACACGTCTAAGCATACATCCGGTCCATAATTGTACGTGTGCTGTAAAAGGTACGCCGTGTCAAAAACATCTCAATCAAAATAAATATCAAATGGAATACGTGTTTCAGAAATGGAATGTGTAAAATTATCTCCTTGAGTGGGAGCAGTAAGCTCTGTGGGATAGTACTCAGCGTCAGTGGAAGGATGAGGTGGCTGCGAAAGCTCTAATAGAGGAGGGTAATGCTCGGGATCCTTATGAATGGTTGTGTCCTCGTCTCGATGCACGACCTCCTCGTCGATAAGCTCTGGCTCCGTGTGTAAGGCCTCCTAAAAAACATGCTCCGAATCCGCGAGGTAAATAACCTCAATGTCTTCTCCATTTGAATCATCTCTGTCCATCCACTCATCGAATGGATTAGATGTATCGGTGGGTGGGGGAGTGACGATGGTGCAACCCGGATCTGCAGCAACATGTCCCGAGTGTCTCATCGTAGTTCTCTCATCAGAAGTGGCTGCATCCGTGCCTGGTACCGTTGTCTCCTCAAAGGTGGAAGCATCAATGTACTCAGCCCGCCGTTCAAGAATCTCATCCAGGTACGCAAAAAATGTGTGGTCCATATGATCACAGGCTCAGTGGAAGGTAGAGGTGGCTGTGGAAGCTCAACTGCAGGTGGGCAAGACTCTGGATTTATCTGAATGAAGTTACCCTCGCCCCAAAGTGCTACCTCCGTAATGTAATGCTTTGGCTCCGCATGTGAGGCCCCCTCGTCAATATGCTCTGGCTCGATAGGGTGCACTTTTGCCTTCTCATCAACTATCAATGTAGGCTCTCTTTGGAATGGTGATGCTGGCTGCTCATGTGTGTCAACTTGTGGGTATGCATCATGTGGAGGGTAATGCTCACAAGCAATCCAAAAATTTAGTCTATCCCCCTCAAGACTGACATGGATGTCTTCCTCAATTGTTCCTGCAGCTGAAACACGGTTCATAACACAATCTGCAAATCGTAGATCAAATGCATCACCTGCTGTAATGCTCTCTGAACCGGTGAACCTCACTGACAACAAAAGGCCCTCCAATAAGTTCTGAAATGCTTTTTCCTCAAACTCTGTGGTCCACATAATATCATCCATAACACCTGATCAACAAAGATAAATACCTGGAGAAAAATATCAGTGGCACAAAAGAATATAAAAATGATAATAATGGTGGCGGGGGTGAAAATTTCTTTTTGTTAATTAATTTAATTTTTTTCGTAGTTTAATCAATCTAATTGTGACAAATTGGCATCAACGGTAAATACCTCCCCGGCAACGGCGCCAAAAACTTAGTCGCACCCCCCGGATACACACCCGGGAGACACGATTGTAGTTTTACCGCAAGCGAATGGTGTAGTGACGAGCGGGTATCGAACACAAGGAGGTGGTGTTGGCTCCAATCTATCCTATGTTGAGATTTTATTGGTGGAGATGGTTATGGTATGATGTAATGAAAATGGTGATGAATGTCGGTGTCGATGATAAAGAAGTTGGATAAATATTGGTTCGAATTTAATATAATAAAAGCGTCTAGGGCTATGGAATCTCCATTACGGATTATCATGCATCATTGTGAATAGTGAATCTCAATATTACTAGACTTGTGTTGAGGTGAACTAGTCGTAACTGAATATAGAACCAAGCTTACGCTCTCGCGCTATTGCCGGTCTATAGCAACCTAGATTAGGGCCCACTCTCGTGCAAACCATAACCTAAGCTACTAGCATGAAGATCGACATCATCGTCCAATCGCACCTCGAGCACACTCTCGTGCAAACTCGAATTACGATCTAGATTGTGATAGCTCGTATTCGTCCAATCTCTTGCAAACGAATATGTGTATAGATTCATAATAAAAATACTAGCTTTAGTCCAATCTCTTGCAAACCAAGTCTAGTGCATCTCGATTATAAATCTAAATCGAATATCTAGGCCTTCTCATCGATTGGAATCCAATCTCTTGCGAACCCCATATCGATAGGAATTCCTAGCTATCCGTAATAAATCGATCACAACCTAACCTCCTAGCAATTCTGACAACACAGAAATTTATTCATCACAAATCTGACGTGAGATCCATAAGGTTCATCACCTTCCCTAGAACAGCAAATGTACTCAAGCATATCAATAACGATATAGGAATCAATAAAAACCATTGCTTGCATACAAAAGGAAATCAAAACAAAGATTCAAATAATAAGAACAAAATACAAAGCTTTGATGAGGAAATCCAATCCAAATACAAGCTTCTAGATCCAAGAGGGGGCCTAGGGCATGGCCTAACCACTAAAATATTCTCTAAGAAAACATAATGGAACTCCCCTCTAATGACGGCTACAAACCTCTTATATAGCCCCCTCAAAACCCTAGTAAAAACCCCTAAAAACCCTCTGAAACCCACGTCCAAAATCAGATCTGCGCGTAACTTAAGTTCTGGGCTAGCAGCGACTCGGCCGAGTGGAAGCTCACTCTGTCGAGTGAGAATTCATGTAGAAACTCCAAAAAACAGCACTCTGTCAAAAACTGTCAAAAACTGGTCACTCGGCCAAGTGAAAAGCTCACTCGGCCGAGTGAAAGTGTCACTCGGCCGAGTGACACTGATATGCGAATTCCAGCACTACAGCATCAACTTGCAGAAATTCTCCAGATTTCATCCGACCTCCGATTGGCGCGTTCTTGGTGGCGTTGGAACCGTCATGAAGTCTACTATCTATAAAAAATATGAAAAATAATTTGCACACTGAAATGATAGAAGATTTCAAAAGAGTGGGAGGCTGTCGAAAAATCTGGGCGCTCGTGTCATCGGCGTCACTCGGCCGAGTGGGATTCTTCACTCGGGCGAGTGAACTTCTCTACTCGGCCGAGTAGGGTCTTCTGACATTCTCCCAAAATTCCAGAGAGTCTGCTTCAAAGTCGGGGGTTGGGCACTCTGGCGCTCTGCGTCACTCGGCCGAGTGGAATTCAACACTCGGCTGAGTGGGTCTTCTGCTGTGCTCCCCAGGATTCCAGAGAGTCTGGTTCGATTTCCTTCATAAGTTGACCTCACTCGGGTGAGTGGAGTTCTCTACTCGACTGAGTGGAATTCACCACTCGGCCGAGTGCATTATGGCACTCAGGTCAAGCAGATGTTCTTCGTATCAGTCGTACTCGGCCGAGTACACTGCTTCACTCGGGCGAGTAACTAGTGTGACTCGGCTGAGTGGCATGTTTCTGGAATCCTTCCTTCTCCTCCTCGCCTCCTCGACGATTCTTTCGATCTTCTTCTTCTCCCGCTCATCGTCCAGTGCCGTTAGCTCCTCAATAAGGCCATGAGCGATGCTCCGGTACGCGTACAAGTCCTTTAGGATCATTTTTGCTCCCGATTGCTCCATATTTCCTGAAATCAGACGAAAACAAGAAATAGTGAAAAGTAACGAAATATCGTCGAATAATAATGAAAATCGTAATATGAGCAATCGAAATGGCATGCAAATATGCAGAAAAGGTGTAAAATATGGACCGATCAGTCTTCACTAGAATGTGATGAATGACTGAACGAAGCCAGACACATTCTCTGCTAGCTTCATGGATCGCCAGGAGCTCTGAGTGGTTGGATGAGACTGTTGTAGTGATCTGCTTCACAGATTTCTAGGAGATGGCCGTATCACCGTAGGTGAACACGAAACCAATCTGTGCTTTCTCGGTGTGTGGATCAAACCAATCAAAGTGGAAGATCCACCTTTCGGAGATAATAATCCCATGTCAATTGACCCTTGGAGGTAGCGCAGAAGCTGCTTAACTTCGTTGCAGCGGCGCTTTGTGGGCGCTGAACTGTATCTGGCTAATAGGTCGACTGCGACGCTATGTCGAGACGCGTGCAGTTTGCCATATATAGAAGTGCTCCAATTGTACTAAGGTAAGGTACTTCAGGACCTAATGTTTCTTCCCCCTCTTCCAGCGGCCGAAAAGGGTCCTTATGTACATCCAAAGATCTAACGACCATAGGTGTACTTAGAGGATGGCTCTTATCCATATGGAAATTTTTGAGTAATTTTCTTGTGTATGTGGCTTGGTATAACATGATTCCTCCGCTAAGGTTTTCTATCTGTAAGCTAAGACAATATTTAGTCTTGCCTAGGCCTTTCATTTCAAACATTAGTTTGAGGCTTGCAGATATATCATCAATCTCTGCAGGAGATCCGATAAGGTTTAACTCATCTACATAGGCAGCTATTAATGCGAATCATGTTCCCGTTGTTTTAATGAAAATACATGGGCAGACTTCATTATTGGTGAAACCATGTTGAACAAGGAATTCACTCAGTCTGTTATACCACATTTTTCCCGATTGCTTAAGACCATATAATGTTCTTTGAAGCTTAACAGAATAGACGCCCCGAGGTCTATCTTTTATTTCTGTTGGTATTTTGAAACCATCTAGAAGTTTCATATAGATATCTTTATCTATATTGTTATATAGATATGCAGTCACAACGTCCATGAGCTACATTTCTAGGCCTTCCATTGATGTTAAGCTTATTATGAATCGAAATGTGATTGCATCCATAACAGGGGAATGTGTATCTTCATAATCTATCCTAGGTCGTTGGAAAAATCCTTGAGCTACAAGCCGTGCTTTGTAGCGTACGATCTGATTATTCTCATTTCTTTTCCTTACGAATACCCACTTGTATCCCACAGGTTTTACACCTCTTGGTGTTTAGACTACTGGTCCAAAGACTTTATGTTTCAAGAGTAAGTCCAGCTCTACTCCTATTGCTTCATTCCACTTTAGCCAATCATCTCTGCGTTTTCATTCAGCTAGAGATCGTAGATCGATATCATCATCGCATTGAGCGACGTGAACAACAATATCGAACGCAAAGTTGTCGTCGTCGACAATGCTTTTTCTGTCGAGTACCTCCCTAGTACGTACGAAATTTAATGATATTTCTCATGTATTGTCCTTTTCGGGTGACTGAAGGAGTGGAGAGGTTATTGGTCTGAGCTCAACATCCTGTGGTGGGATATTCGTTATTTCTCCAGGTATTTTCCTCTTGCGAGAGAATTTATCCTTGGAGCCAGGCGATCGTCCTCTTTTTATTTGAGGTATTGCCGATTCTGCTGCCGGTGGATTGCACCTATCTTTGGGGATGTCAATCCTAGCTAGCATATTGGTAGCATGGACGTGTGATCGGATAATCTTCTGGTTATTAGTGAATTTGTCCGGGAGTAAATGTACTGTACTCTGAATGTGAATGATCTTCAGGATCTCATCTTCACACAGATTAGTACGCGGATCATAAAGAGACAAAGACTTAGTGTCCCAAGAAATGGTCTCTGAAGCTTTAGGCTTCTTGGTTTGTAAGCCAAGTTTGGGAAAAGAATTTTTGTCAAACTCACAATCTTCAAGACGAGCCTTAAACTTGTAGCCTGTTAAGGGCTCAAGATATCTAATAATGGAGAGTGAATCATACCCTACGTAGATACCAAGACGGTGTTGAGGACCCATTTTAGTCCTCTGTGGAGGTGATATATGAACATAGACTGCACAACCGAATACTCTCAAGTGAGAAATATTGGGAGGTACACTGTGTGCAAGCTGCATCGGCGATAAAATATGACCACTAGATGGTCGTGTTCTGATAAGCGAAGCGGCATGCAAAATGGCATGTCCCCATGCATCCACATGCAACTGTGTTTGCATTAGCAATGGACGAGAAATCCATTGCAGTCTCTTTATAAGAGACTCAGCCAACCCATTCTGGGTATGAACATAAGCTACTGGATGTTCAATTTCAATGCCAGTTGCTTGGCAATAGGCTTGAAAGACTTGTGAAGTGAATTTTCTAGTATTGTCCAGCCGAATTTTTTAATTTGATTATCTGGAAAATGTGCCCGCAACTTTATTATTTGTGCCAATTGCTTTGGAAAATCTAGGTTGTGGGTGGACAAAAGGCACACAAATGACCATTTTGAAGATGTATCTATTAGATCATAAAGTACCGAAATGGACCACTTGATGGGTGAATTGGCCCATAAATGTCCCCATGTATTCTCTCTAAGAAGCTAGGAGAATCAAACCCCACTTTTAGGCGAGATGTTCTCGTGATGAGTTTACCCTTATAACAGGGGGACAAGGAAAATCACCCTTTTGAAGAATCTTCAGGTTCTTCAAATTATGTCCATGGGATTGGGTTATGATGCGATGCATCATTACCGATCATGGGTGACCTAGTCTATAATGCCAGAGATTCAATTCTGGTGATGTAGAACACTGCTGGTGTACCATCAGATTAGCTTCTCTAGGTTGGATGTATGTTTGATAAAGGCCAGCCGAGAGTCCTTTAAAACGTTCTAGGATGGTTTTAATACCATCCTTATGACGAGGTACATACAAATATTCAATATTATTGAAATCATCAGTTTCTAAGTGATATCCGTTTAAACGGATGTCCTTGAAACTTAGTAGATTTCTGTTTGAATTTGGAGAAAATAATGCATCTTTTATTATAACTTGCGTTTGGTTTGGGAGCAATAAAATTGCTTCACCTGATCCTTCTATTATATTATATAGTCCCAAAATTGTAGTGACAGGACCAAGATAATTAATGATGCGATTAAAATAGCATCTATCTCGAAGGACCGTGTGCGTGGAGGCACTGTCCACTAGGCATTCACACTTCATCTCTAGAAAAGAATGTAAAAACTTTTATGAAATGGAAAACTACATTCGATTCATAATTAAGATAAAGAAAGACATAATTGATGATACATCATGCATTTATGAAAAAGACTTGAAAGATAACTAAATCAGTTTCAGTCAAGGAGGTCGTTGTTCTCGAATTCCTCGGTGGTGAACCGAGTAAGAGGCTGTATATTCACCAAATTTGTTTCAGCAGAAGGCTTCAGGCTTGCCATATACAAATCTTGGAGGTAACGTGGAGTACGACAGACCATGTACCAATGTCCAGTCATGCCACATCTGTGGCATTTGTCTTCCCAGTTTTTCTTGGGAGCAGACATCTGGCCAGAGGTATTCCTCTTCCACGTACTCTTTTTCTTCCCCTCATTATTGTTGTACTGGAGAGGAGCTCTAGTCTCCTTCTTCGCAGCTTTCCCTTTGTTGTATCTGCTTTTGTGTTTGTTCTTCATCTTCTGGGAAGATACAGTGTGAGCCTCAGGGAGAGGAGAAGAGCTAATAGAGTGAAAGTTATGAGTTGCCAGTAGGAGGTCTCTGTTCTGCTCTGCCATAAGAAGGCAGGAGAGTAAATCAGAGTACCTCGTGAACTTGCGTTCACGATACGTTGCATGAGAATAGCATCCTTCTCATGGAAGGATGTATATGTCTTCTCAAGCATGCGGTATCTGAGACTTGTTCACCACACAGCTTCAGGCGTGAGGTGATGTTATAAACAGCCGAGTTATACTCAGCTACGTACTTGAAGTCCTGAAGTCGGAGATTTTCCCACTCATAACGTGCACAATGGAGGATCACATCTCTCTGATGTTTTATCTGTCCTCAAGTGCCGTCCACAGTTCATGATGGTCTTCCACTGTTAGATATTCGGCCGTCAGGGTCTGATTAATATGTCTCCTGATATAGATAATGGCTTTCGACTTCTCTATATCGGATACTCTAACAGTAGACGTCCCTTCATCAATTGTCACATCTGTAGCTGGAGCTTGAATTGTGTGACTTAGGCCCTGTGAGCGCATGTGGAACTTCAGGTCCAGCTGCGAGCTCAAGTAATTTTTTCCAGCCGCATCAAGAACATCAAAATCGATGCTCGCAATCTTTGTCATTTATCTAAGCATGAAATTATCATGAATTAATTATTTTTCAAACATTAAAACATGCATAGTCGTAAAACAACAATGGTTGTGGGGATTGGCCGGTCTCCACCAAAAATAATAGAAGTCTAAAGTCCATTATACAATCCGAAGTACGAGAAAATAAAAATTACAATTTGGAAACCCTTGGGGGTCCCAGCAATAGCAATTTTGCCTCCGTCTTAAGGCGAAGTATCTCCAGGCTTTGGCTTTTGCATTTGGTTCATCGCTACATTTTTGACCGGGGCCCCGTTTACGGTTTGGGCGCGGTGACATTTTACCGCAAGTGCACAGTTAGTGGAGGGTGCGGGTTTATCAAACTCAGGGATGTGAATGGCTTCAATGGCTACTAGCCTCGCCTAGGTTGTGTGCTAGCTACGCGGATAATATGGGTGGAAGTGTAGAAATAAAAGAAAGAAATGAAAAAGACAAGAAATGAATCCCCGCTAACACGGGCTAGAGCACTCATGACACTTGGCATTTGACTTGACCCAGGGTGAGACATTGCCCCTAAAGGTTAGGTCTACCCGGTTAACGGTGGGCATTCCCATGTCCATTAACACCTTTCGCAACCGGGAGCATTAAGGCCACAATGATAACTCCAAACATTTTATCCAAGCCGTTCCCACACGCTAGGATTCAATGTCTACGCTAGGGGCGTGAGCTATGGCTAGGGAGTCAACCGCCAAGTTTATTCCCCCTTGGCCCGACGGTCAGAGGCGGTCTTTCTCCCGCCAATGACAATGAAACACTCCCGCGTAACCCTAGTGGCCAAATAGGTCGAATGTGATTTCTAGCAATACATCAAAGCGGATCTTGACTGGACAAGACACCAGACCCCAATCCCCAACACATCTAGTGTGTTGCCGTACGAATTGGACTCAGATTGCTTAGAAATCCCCATTGACACATTCCACCGAACACATACCATGCAATCAAGTCAAATGAAACAACCCAAGCATCAATCATACTTTAACCCATATTAGGGTTCATCAAACACTACTCAATGGTGAAAAACATAAAATAAAGCAATGAAAGAGATAAATAAATATTCACCATCAAGCAAAATGAAAATAACACAAAACAATGGAAAATGAGAGAAGAAAATACTTATCTTGCCATTGAATCATCAATCCATTACAAGAATTATTGGAAGAGAAAACCTAATCTAACCTAACCTAAAGCTCCCAAGAAATGGGGAGAAAACTGTTGAAAAATGGGAGAAAATCCAAACCCCTATAAATAAACCCCCTCAATACCCAACGGTTCGGGTCCAGAAAACCCAGCAAAACTGTCAAAACAGGCCCACCCGATCGGATGGAAGTTCACCCGATCGGATGGAATGAAATAGAGACTAAACTGCTGAAAACTGGGCTCAACCGATCAGCCACCCGGACTCCAACCGATCGGGTGAAATGAAAATCCAGACAGCACTCAATTTCAGCACACAGCCGCGCTCTGAAAATTCCAGAAAAATATAGAAAAATCAGATTTGGGCATGCGACCTATCATTGGAAAGTTAACGACGATGCCGACGCTAGAAAAATAAGAGATCACCCAAAATCTCTCTGGAATGATAGCAGATCTTCAATGAATGCATCAGCAGTGCGCAAAAGGGGAAGAAAAGGCCACCCGATCGGTTGAAATGTCAACCAGTCGGGTGAGTTCTTCCCCAAAACAACCCGGGGAGATGACCCGATCGGTTGAGAAGTCAACCGATCGGGTGGATTTGGCAATCGTGCTTCAGAAGCTTCAACCGGGCACTGAGGCGAGCGGGTGGCGTGACCGGGTCGTGAATTGTTGGTCTTCAGCTTCAGATGAACCGATCAGGTGAGATATCACCCAATCGGTTGGAATTAAGCTCAAAAGGACAGAGAGCTCTGTCGATCTCACCCGATCACTGACCCGATCGGGTGAGCTGCTCTTCGCTTCAGCTCCTGTCCGGGTCGGATACGCGTGCATCAACCGATCGGGTGGCTCTGTCCACCCGATTGGTTGAGGGCTGAAATATGGATTTCTTCGTCGTTTGGCCCTCTGGATCGTGTGTGACTCCTTCCGTTGCTTCAGGGACTCATGATATCTTCTTTATACGTCCCTAACGCTGAAAATCTCCTGCATTTACATAGAAACACAATGAAGTGAAAGGAAACTAAATAATCACAAGAAAATGGGTATGGAACGACGGAAAACAACGGAAAAGCACAAAGAAGTCGTGCGTGAATATATAAAATATAAATGCACGTCAAAATCCCCCAATCTGAACCCTTCCCCGTCCTCGAGGAAGACGAGTGAGAGTAGGAGCTCAGAGGAAAATATATATATATAGAGAAAGAGAAATCAAAATCCTAAATCGCCCGACAGAGCCAACAAAATCAGACACGCCACACTAAACAAGCATACGACAAAACACATCACTACACCAAGGAAATATGAGTCCAAACAAGTGTCGTGGGCCAATGCGGTGAAGCACGAGTGAGTGTGGTCGTGTGCTAGTAGACGGTGTCGCTATCTACATTGTGTAGTAAAGTTCTATATACACATACCCAAAGAATGACCCAAATATCAATTCAATTCAAAATTGCGGTGAATAATAGCTCAAGCATGCACGAGAAAGGTATAAGAATAGAAGCGTATCATGCGTCAGAGATTCACAACTAGGGACTAGGAGATCACCACACTATTGCCTAGATAACCGCTAGAATGCTCCTATGCCAAGTGTGTTCGAAAATGATAGAGGTTGAGAAGATGTGGAGTAGAACACTCGGTGCAAATTCTCGCCTTCCTTTATTCACGGTAGATAGAAAAAATATTCACACGGGATTTTTTTTGGGTTTTGGGTATTTATATATTTTTTTTGGATTTTTTGCTATACATATTTTTTCTTTTCTCTTTTCTTTTCCTTTTCTGGTTTTTCTTTTCTCTCTTTTTTATTTTTGGATTTTTGGGCTATACACTTGTGTACTCTCCCAAGTGGGAGAACGGTACACGACAAGGAGATTTGCACCAAGTTAAACAAAAAGGAAATCGGAATCAAAACACTTGGGCAAAGGAGATTTTTCTCGCTAATCAGAGCATAGGCTAAATGGGTTATCCTCTTCCTTATTTGTGGAATACCGACACATGCAAATTGAAGTATACGATATAAATATATTCCATGCATATAGAAGCAGACAGTAGAAGCAAATACTGCATATTCAAATCGAAGCATGATAATCTAGGGGTCAACCAAGGATAGGTATATAAATCAAAATCACAAAGTAGAAGCACACCACTAGCTAATCACGTTAAACAACTCACATGAAAGCAAAGTGAACCCACGAAGCATGAAATGCAATGGACTCGGCTTCCTAGGGTTAGTGAATGGGATAATCGTAGCTATGCTAGGTGTGTGTGTGATTCTGCGGCAATTCATCATATGGGGTCATCTCTAGGAGAGAGAGGATAGAAGATGAGAAGAAAAAAGAAAAACACGAAGAAAAACGACTCAAAAACGAAGAAAAAGACACAAATGACGCACGAAGTGCGACTCTCTGACGTCCCTACAATGTGCGTGTCAGATGTGTACAATATATGATTGGGGCGTGGGATTTAAATATTTATAACCGCAAGCGCACGGTGTTGTAGTGTGGCTTGGGGGTCGAACTCAGGGAGGCGTGGTTGTGCTTGTGTCAGAAAGGACCGGATTCACCCCATGGGTGAGCTAGCCCGAATCGGTAAATGGGTTGTCACGGAAAATAGAACACGAGGGATAAACAATATAAAGGGAAACCCGGGACTTCGGTTTTCACCCTATCGTGCGATTCTCGCCAATACGGCCGCGGGTAGGATAACGATCGAAATTAGGGTCTAATGGTAAGACGTTGCCTCTAAGAGTGATACCGGCATCCCATGGGCCCGATATTCCGGTCAGTGCCCAGGATGATACGCCGGACTACCCGGGTTCGGTCAGTGGGCATTCCCATGTCCATTAACACTGATCGACTCCGGGAGCACTAAGCTCGCAATGATAACTCCCAACATCTCATCCTGCCGCTCCCGCGTGCTAGGATGCGATGTCTACGCTAAGGGCGTGAGCTATGGCTAGGGAGTCAACCGCCAAGTTTATTCCCCCTTGGCCCACCGGTCAAATGCGGTCTTTTTCCCGCCGATGACAATGAAACACCCCGCGTAACCGATAGATTCCTAATCCCTATCGATTTCCTAATCCTATGGATGCATCGGGGAGAACACACGAAGGGGTTTCCACCAAAATCCCAGATTTGAGAACTACTCACACATATTTACTAAAAAGCAATCTAAATCAAAATCGACCGTTAAAAGCATGATCAGGCAATTGAAAAGTAGTAAGAGCAATGCAAATAACACTATATTAAAGTTTGGTAAAGATCAGACAACTTACAAATATCTAGAAAATTACAGTCGCCAGGAGAGAGAGAAAACATCAAAATAACAACTCTCCCCGAATTCTGGAAACATAGGTTCTGTATTAATAGAAAACGACATCACCCGATCGGGTGATTCTCGGGTGAAGAATCACCCGATCGGGTGACCTGCTGCGAACTTCGGCAGCAATCTTCAGCATTTCACCCGGTGAGGCGACGCGGTCGGTTGATGGAAGCTGCTCATCGTTTGGATCTTGATCGTCGTCGGGTGAACCGATCGGTTGATAAATCAACCGATCGGCTGGAATTGTTGCCCAAAAAGACAGAGACTTGCGATATTCTGGTACGGTCAGTCGGCCGTCGGGTGAGCTCTCCGGGTCATCTTCTTCGGGGAAACGGCGACAGGTGAACTGATCGGGTGAAGATCACCCGATCAGTTGAGTTTCAGCTCCAATATCCAGAGAGAACAGTCGGTTGAACCGATCGGCGACACGGTCAATTGACACTTTCGTTGCTTCAGCGGCTGACCGGGTCGTCCACGCGTGCATCACCCGATCGGTTGGCTGTGTCCAACCGATCGGGTGGGGGCTGAAAGATAGAGATCTTCGTTGTTTGGCCCCCCTGGATCACGCGTGGTTCCTCCTGTTGCTCCGGGGACTTGTGATATCGTTGTTAAATGTCCCTTACGCTGGTAAACTCCTGCAAATACATAAAAACACAGAGAAGTGAAAGAAAACAAGAAAACAAGAGAAAACGGGTACGAGACGGTGGAAAATGACGGAAAAACACAAAAGAAAACGTGCGTGAATATATGAAATATAAACGCACGTCACTCTCCCAAGCTGAAACTTGCATTGCCCTCAATGCAATAGTAGTAAATACGGGAGGGCAACGAAAATGGGAGAAAGTACGCACCGACACAAAAAAGTGAAAAACATGAAAAAACACACAAACAAAACTGAAAAATAAAGAAAAAGAAACACACAAATAAACATCACATAAAAACAAACACACAACAAAGACATCACACGACAATATTCACAAAAGTCGATTTCCCCCAAGCTGAACATGGCAATGCTAGCGAAATGATATGATCAATGTGATGTAGAAAAATGCTAGGGGGAAGATCGGAAAAGAAAAAGAAAGAAGTCAAAATGCAGGAGAGGACGAGTCCTCTTCCTCATCGGTAGAGGATGGGGGTGAAATGATAGAAGGGCACGCCATGATGGGTTATATGATGCAAAAGCAAACCCTAAATACGCTCCGCTCGCTAATGAGAGGAGACGAGATTATTCTAATCTGAACTAGAAAGCTGTAAATTTCTACACTACTGGAATATGATACACCTGAGCATAGGCGGATCCAGAATCTGGAGTGGGGCAGGTAGCTGCTCTAGCTGTTCCTTATGTGGCTCCGCCAGAAGCGCTGTGCCACGTGTGCCAAGGGACCCAAGCAATACACCTCCAAGCATCCTTAGTAGGTGTCCACTTGTGACCTGCAAAGGACGAGCTGCATTAGTCCATGGCAAGAAATTATTTTCTAAAATAAATGTATCCCAGAGATAATCGTCAACATAAGATGGAAAAATAATAAACGGGTGTCGAATACTCCCTGAGAATGGGTCGCTATCCTCTGTACTAGTGACGACTGAATTCTCGCTCTCTATGAGAAGTGGCTCTCCAGGTTGTGACGCACTGCAGCATACCTCGAGGGAAATAGATCATGTGTCCTGCGAGAGATATGGTGTGTCAAAAACATTTAAGTCTAAAGAAATAGGACGTGAAAAGCGAGACTCAAAAGTGGAGTAAGAGTGAGTATGAAAGTCTCCCTGAATAGGGGCAATATGCTCAAGTAGGTGCTCAACCGCAGAAGAAGTGGAGAGCGACGGTAGAGGTAGATATGACTTGGGCTCCATGAAGTGAACCATCGTATCCAAACCCTCATGCACATTCTCCTCGACGATACGCTCATACTCCACCATCTGCCCGATGTCCTGAATGACATCCTCGTGGTTGACCACAGACCAATGAAGAAGCTGCGACAGAGATGGCTGTGGAGGTGGATGTGGAGCGGACCCCTCGTATGTGTTCGTGGTGTCCTCGTCCTCACGCACATCCTCCTCGCCGGTATGCATAAGCTCTGTGGTTCTCCTCGGTGCTCTCGTAGGACCCATGTGGGGTATCCAAATCAAGATGAGAAGTCTCTCCCACAGATCCTAGAGAAATCTCCCCATCCTCACTATCATCATCAAAAAATGCTTCGTCATCCAAGTGGTAGTGTTGGAAAAATGGGGTGTCGACATGAGATATGTCTATGGTGGCCGATGGCAAGGTGGTCTCAACCATGGAAGTGGGCATATCCTTTCCTTCATCCCCACTCCTTGGTGTAGGCTCGGTGATTGGTACCATCAAGTTTTGTAATATTTGGCCTTGGTTAAACATGGCACTTTCAAGGAGAGACACGAGGCTTGATTCATCTTGTGTTGGCGGGGGGATATAAGGTTGAGGAAATGGATGGGAGGTGTTTGGGCTAAGATTGTGGGAAAATGTTTGGCCTTCGTGTCGGGGGGCTCTCAAGCGTAAATGGACAATCATAATACACATACCCTGTCATCCCACAAGTCTCACAAACCACAAATGAATAAGGATCGTATCCACCCATCTGAGCATCGAAATTTGATCTCCACATGGTTATACCAAAGATATCTGGACAACAAAAATAGGAAAACTAGAGATGAGCGTCAATAGTACAAGAGAATAACAAAAAGATAATATAATGATGGGGGAAAAATTTCTTGGTTATTGTATTTTTTTTGCGTAGTCTAACGAACCCAAGCAAATCTAATATCAAACCGAACGCCTCCCCGACAACGTCGCCAAAAACTTGACCGGCGCCCCGTTTACGGTTTGGGCGCAGTGTCGTTTTACCGCAAGCGCACAGTTAGTGTAGAGTTCGGGTTTATCGAACTCAGAGAGGTGGATGGCTAGGTTGTGTGCTAGCTACGCGGATAATATGGGTGGAAGTGTAGAAATAAAAGAAAGAAATGAAAAAGACAAGAAATGAATCCCTGCTAACACGGGCTAGAGCACTCATGACACTTGGCATTTGACTTGACCCAGGGTGAGACATTGCCCCTAAAGGTTAGGTCTACCTGGTTTTGGACGGTGGGCATTCCCATGTCCATTAACACCTTCCGCAACTGGGAGCATTAAGGCCACAATGATAACTCCCAACATTTCATCCAAGCTGTTCCTACACGCTAGGATTCAATGTCTACGCTACGGACGTGAGCTATGGCTAGGGAGTCAACCGCCAATTTTATTCCCCCTTGGCCTAACGGTCAGAGGCGGTCTTTCTCCCGCCAATGACAATGAAACACCCTCGCGTAACCCTAATGGCCAAATAGGTCGAATGTGATTTCTAGCAATACATCAAAGCGGATCTTGACTGGACAAGACACCGGATCCCAATCCCCAACACATCTAGTGTGCTGCCGTACGAATTGGACTCAGATTACTTAGAAATCCCCATTGACACATTCCATCGAACACATACCATGCAATCAAGTCAAATGAAACAACCCAAGCATCAATCATACTCTAACCCATATTAGGGTTCATCAAATACTATTCAATGGTGAAAAGCATAAAAGAAAGCAATGAAAGAGACAAATAAATATTCACCATCAAGCAAAATGAAAATAACACAAAACAATGGAAAATGAGAGAAGAAAATACTTATCTTGCCATTGAATCATCAATCCATTACAAGAATTATTGGAAGAGAAAACCTAATCTAACCTAACCTAAAGCTCCCAAGAAATGGGGAGAAAACTGCTGAAAAATGGGAGAAAATTTATCCTCAATTCGTGCCCAAACCCCTATAAATAAACCCCCTCAAAACCCAACGGTTCGGGTCCAGAAAACCCAGCAAAACTGCCAAAACAGGCCCACCCGATCGGGTGAAAGTTCACCCGATCGGGTGGAATGAAACATAGACTAAACTGCTGAAAAATGGGCTCAACCGATCAGCCACCTGGACTCCAACCGATCGGGTGAAATGAAAATCCAGACAGCACTTAATTTCAGCACACAGCTGCGCTCTGAAAATTCCAGAAAAAATGTAGAAAAATTGGATTTGGGCATGCGACCTATCGTTGGAAAGCTAACGACAATGCCGACGCTTAAAAAATAAGAGATCACCCAAAATCCCTCTGGAATGATAGAAGATCTTCAATGAATGCATCAACAGTGCGCGAAAGGGAAAGAAAAGGCCACCCGATCGGTTGAAATGTCAACCGGTCGGGTGAGTTCTTCCCCAAAACGACCCGGGGAGATGCCCCGATCGGTTGAGAAGTCAACCGATCGGGTGGCTTTAGCAATCGGGCTCCAGAAGCTTCAACCGGGCACTGAGACGAGCGGGTGGCGTGACCGGGTCGTGAATTGTTGGTCTTCAGCTTCAGATGAACCGATCGGGTGAGATATCACCCGATTGGTTGGAATTAAGCTCAAAAGACAGAGAGCTCTGTCGATCTCACCCGATCACTAAACCGATCGGGTGAGCTGCTCTTCTCTTCAGCTCCTGTCCGGGTCAGATACACGTGCATCAACCGATCGGGTGGCTCTGTCCACCCGATCGGTTGATGGCTGAAATATGGATTTCTTCGTCGTTTGGCCCTCTGGATCGCGCGTGACTCCTCCCGTTGCTCTGGGGACTCATGATATCTTCTTTATACGTCCCCAACGCTGGAAATCTCCTGCATTTACACAGAAACACAAAGAAGTGAAAGAAAACTAAAAAATCACAAGAAAATGGGTATGGAACGACGGAAAACAACAGAAAAGCACAAAGAAGACGTGCGTGAATATATAAAATATAAACGCACGTCAATTTTCTCTCAAAAGGAAAAATGCGAGGAAAATAAATAGTGGTGACTAATAACGGCCGATCCAAAAACCACAACATAGTCTTTCTAACATTCCACACAGTTTATATAAAATAATTATGCAACATCACAGGCGTAAACAATTTATTTTATTCAACATCGCAAGCAATTTTTTTGGAGAAATATATTAAATTTACGTTTAATAATTACTTGGACCACAAGGAAATGTTATGTAACTAACGACAGAGCGGTCTCAGGATCCTTGTAATTATTAGATCGTGAAATAATAATAATTTTAATCCAATTAAAATTTAGGCGATTGATTATGAATTACACATAGAATTCAGAAACAGATTTATAACTTGACCCAAATACCTCGATAGGGGTTAGTCATAACTCAAAATCCTCCCCCTGATTTTCCCTGATTTTTCTGGATTTTTCCAGAATTTTTTCGATTTTTTTTCGAATTTTCCAGAATTTCCTAGAATTTTCAGGGTATTTTCTGAAATATTTAATAATTTTGGAATTAGAAAGAAAAATTGGCATGCAGGCCAGAGGCTTGCGGGCTTGGTGCGGGCTTCAGGCCCGTCAACCAAAAATACCCATATATATATATATATATATATATATATATATATATATATATATATATATATATATATATATATATATATATATATATATATATATTGTTTTTTTGTTCTTTTCTGGGCTCATGGCCCATCAGGGGAGGCCCATGCCTCTTCTCCCCCTAACCCTGGGGTTAGTGTTTTAAGGGGGGAGGGTGGGTGGGAAGGGGGCGCCGCTCCGTTAATTTACATGATTAATTTGATGGAAGATATCTAAACATTCATGATGTCAAGATTGTGCAAGCAAGAATTCTTTCATAAAATCTCTTCTATCTAGTAGACTAATATGAAGTATTTATAACAATCAAACAGGCTGTGCACATTATGAATTGTAGTGACAGACATGTGGTCTGCAATTCATCGCCCATTGGGCGGCTGAAAGCATAGCGTGTGGCTGACCAGAAAACGAGAACGTTAGTGATCAGAAACTCGATCCCAAGTAAAACAACCGACGATCGTTGACCAAAAAAATTCCAAGATCAATTGCATAACTAATGGCTATTATTGCACTGGGCAAATCAATTTCAATTACGATTGTCCCAAGTAGTATCTCTTGATAGAAGAGGCTGCCAATCAAACACCATGCATTACCATACAGATTGTTCACGGCCTGGCCAAAAATTTTATTTTTTAAAAAATAATTAATCTATTAAAAACAGATTTAAAATGAGTTTTTAATAGTAAATCTATGTTTTTTTAAAAAATTGATTTTCTTGTCGATCTTGCTATAGATTTAAGAAAAATATCACATATTTATCAACATGCGCTTGAAAAATGTTGATCTAGGGGTTTCTAAGATTTACCTCTAGATCCTACCCGCCTGATCTAGCGAAGTTTGGAGAAGAAAGCCCAATCCGCGTCCTCGCGATTCGTCCGTCGGCAGGGGTTTGGCTCAGCTGAAGAGCATGCTTGATAACGTAGTGGAATTGTAAGAAAAGCATGACTCATGATGTAAAACATAGCGATATAAATATTATTCATATAAGAGTTATCTTGTAATGGAACTCAAGGGACACCCACTAATAGTGGGTGTAATGGTGGATGTTAGTGGGTGGAGACCAAAGGGCCCTCCCATTTATAACACTCCCCCATCCATCCATTCTTAGCATATGAATTCTTCAGGACCCAATACGCCCGTAACTTTAATTTGATTTTCTGGAAAATGTGCCCGCAACTTTATTATTTGTACCAATAACTTTGGAAAAGCTAGGTTGCGGGTGGACAAAAGGCACACAAATGACTATTTTGAAGATGCACCTATCAGTACCATAAAGTACCGAAATTGTCTTCCCAGTTTTTTGGGGGCAGACGTCTGGCCAGCGGTATTCCTCTTCCACGTATTCTTTTTCTTCCCCTCATTATTGTTGTTCTGGGTAGGAGCTCTGGTCTGCTTCTTCGCAGCTTTTCCCTTGTTGAAACTGACTTTTTGCATGTTCTTCATCTTCTGGGAAGAAACTTTGTGAGCCTCAGGGAGAGGAGAAGAGCCATCAAAAGTAGGTTATGAGTGGCCAGTAGGAGATCTCTGTTCTGCTCTGCCATAAGAAGGCATGGGAGTAAATCAGAGTACCTCGTGAACTTGTGTTCACGATACTGTTGCATGAGAATATCATCCTTCTCATGGAAGGATGTATATGTCTTCTCAAGCATGCGGGTATCCGAGACTTGTTCATCACACAACTTCAGGGTGAGGTGATGTTATAGAGAGCTGAGTTATTCTCAGCTACTGACTTGAAGTCCCGAAGTCGGAGATTTTCCCACTCATAATGTGCATAAGGGTCCATAGGGATAAGAATGGGCAGGCCCAAAGCCCAATTTTGCATGCCACATTCTAAATCTTTCAGTAGACCTCATTATGGTCTAGGAAGATTGGCCAATCTTCCTAGACCATAATGAAGGATTTAGAATGTGGCATGCCCAATTGGGTACCCAATTGGGCTTTGGGCATGCCCATTCTCATCCTTAACGAGGGAGGATCACATCTTTCTGATGTTTGTATCTGTCCTCAAGTGATGTCCACAGTTCATGAGGGTCTTCCACTGTTAAATATTCGGCCTTCAGGGTCCGATCAATATGTCTCCTGATATAGATAATGGCTTTCGTCTTCTCTATATCGGAGACTCTAACAGTAGAAGTCCCTTCACCAGATGTCACATGCGTAGTTGGAGCTTGAATTGTGTGACTTATGCCCTGTGAGCACATGCGGAACTTCATGTCCTGCTGCCAGCTCAAGTAATTTTTGCCAACCGCATCGAGAACATCAAAATCGACGTTCGCAATCTTTGCCATTTATATAAGCATGAAATAATCAAGAATTTATTATTTTTTCAAAAATTAAAATATGCATAGTTAGTAAAACAAAAATAGTTGTGGGGATCGGCTAGTCACCACCAAAAATAATAAAAGTCTAAAGTCCATTATACAATCCGAAGTACGAAAAATTTAAAATTACAATTTGGAAACCCTTGGGGGTCCCAACATTAGCAATTTGGCCTCCGTCTTAAGGCTAAGTATCTACGGGCTTTGGCTTTTACAATTAATTCCTCATTACATTTTCACTCAAAAGGAAAAAATGCGAGGAAAATAAATAGTGGTGACTAAAAACGATCGATCCAAAAACCACAACATAGTCTTACTAACATTCTAGGCAGTTTATATAACATATAGATAATTATGCAACATCACATGCATAAATAATTTAATTTATGCAACATCGCAAGCAATTTTATTGGAAAAATATATTAAATTTACGTTTAATAATTACTTGGACCACATGGAAACGTCATTACCCGTTAGGTTAGTAACTAATGACAGATCGGTCTCAGGATCCTTGTAATTATTAAATCGTAAAATAATAATAATTTTAATCCAATAAAAAAATAAAAGCGATTGATGATGAATTACACATAGAATGAATCAGAATTATTTTTTAAAAAGAAATCCTAATTAATTTCTGAATTGTCCTTTTAGAAACATATTTATAACTTGCCCCCAATAACCCAAGAGGAGTTATTAATACTCAGTCTCCTTCCCCTGATTTTCCCTGATTTTTCCAGAATTTTTCGTGGTTTTTCCGAATTTTCCAGAATTTTCTGGAATTTTCAGGGATTTATAGGGTATTTTCTGAATTCTATATATAAATATATAATAATTTCAGAATATTTTTATTTCTTTTCAAAAGAAGAAAGAAAAATTGGCTTGCAGGCCAGAGGCCTGCGAGCTGGCTGCGAGCTTCAGGCCCGTCAGCCAAAAATACCCAGATTTTTTTTAATTTATGGGCTCATGGCTCATCTGGGGAGGCCCATGCCTCTTCTCCCCCTCACCCTAGGGTTAGGGTTTTAAGGGGGGCCGCCGGCGGCGCAACCCCCTCCCGCCGCAGCGGGGGGAGGGGGTGGGGTGGGGTGGGGTCTACCGGGGGGCCGTCGCCAGCGGCAGCGGCCCAGCCCCCTCAATCGGGGGGGGGGGGGGGGGGGCTGCCGGCGTATACAATCTGTGTTTTTGACATACTGTTCATTCGATGCCAGTATGTAGTTACACACACAACCATACTGATTACAAATCTTGAAGTCTTTTTACAAATGGAATTCGAGTAATCTCTAAATTATATGATCTAAGTTTCTAACATCTCAAAAAATGAATGCCTTATTACTTGTGCATTCTGGAGATCTAAAACATGAAACATTCTAGCATATGATCAAGTACTAGGAACCTTCAGCGGGAAAAAAACACTACCCAGGAGCTCACATATGCTACACATGCATTAATTTCACCATATTCCTAAACTTCATCATAATTCTATTAGATTCACTGTCTTGAATCACAACATTAAGGTAGAATTGTTTATGACACTCTAGTATATTAGGTCATGCATCAAATGACTTTGTATCTATATTAGTCATTGCACCAAGCTTGGACATTTTACTACTTGAGAAATAATTAAAACTACTTGGCATTTACATATTTCAAATGAAATGGAAACATTCACCAATGGTGACTCTGAACATTCCATCTAGATTCAAAAATCTTAACAGAATCAAAACGATTGTATGAAGAAAAAATCCACATGAAATGCTCTATAACCACTTTGAAACATGACTCCATTTTATTCTGTATATCTATGGGTTTCTAAGATTTACCTCTAGATCCTACCCGCCGGATCTAGCGAAGTTTGGAAAAGAAAGCCCAATCCGCGTCCTCGCGATTCGTCCGTCGGCAGGGGTTCGACTCAGCTGATGAGCGTACTTGATAACGTGTTATAATTGGAAGAAAAAGTAGCTCATGGTATCCACTATAGCCATATTAATATGTATTCATATAGGAGTTACAATATAATAGAACCCAAGGGACACCCACTACTAAGTGGGTGTAATGGTGGATGGTTAGTGGGTGGAGACCAAATGTCTCCCCCATTCATAACATATTTAAAATTTTCTCAATGTTTAACCAAGAATGCTGAAAATACACATAAACCTAAAAACTTTAAAATCATTTTATAAACCCATTTTATAACATCATGGAATAAAATCAATTTTAATTCCAAAAAAACTTATTGCTGTTGTGAAGGTGAAGACTACTGAACCTGTAGCCCTGTATTATAGTAGAAAGGTTATAATTGGGTGTATACCCTAGCCATACATGGGCCATACATGGGCCTGCAAAAGCTCATTCATAACACTTCTCCTTATCCATCCATCATTGTAATCTCGATATATGAATACTTCAGGATTCACGGTGATTTTATCAGTATTATGTGGATTTGGATACTTCTGGATCCTAGGTTAGGAGGTCTTGCCTCATTAAAACCTTTGGTTATGGAAAACCTGGTGGGAAAAAACCAATATCTAAGGAAAAAGAGTACAAGTATCCTTAACTTCCCTTGACCTTTTGATATCACTATGGGTGGATACTTCTGAATCCAGAGTTAATATGGTTGCCTCGTTAAAACCTTTGGTTATGGAAAAACCGGTGGGAAAAACCAGTAGCTAAGGAAAAAGAGTACAACCGTACATTTAACGTCCACTGATTTGTAGATATAACTATGGGTGGATACTTCTGGATCCAGAGTTAATGTGGTTGCCTCGTTAAGCCATTTGGCTATGGAAAACCTAGTGAGAAAAACCAATATATAAGGAAAAAGTACAACTCTTCATTAACCCCTTTGTTTTGTGCAAGCTTCAGGCTTGCAGGTCTCATATGCATCTATACATCAATCCAGTTTACAACATTTCGAGAATAAATACAAAATACAAGTATTGCTCATTTATGGCAGCTGCTAAATCCAAATGAGCTTTTGGAGAGTGTGTTCTGTCTCATCGCCTTTGATGTAACCTCCTTCAGGTTGAGGTAGGAAAGTGGCACAGTCTGCGAACTTGGTAGATAGCTCCAGTTCTCTAGGCTTTGACCCAGTCGTCACTGGTCTACGAGGTACTTCAGGGCGTGGCTACACTCTTTTGATTTGCCTCTTGGATGGTGAGCATCTCAGAATAGTAGAATGATGTTGCCTTAGAGGTATGCTTTGGTATGGAAATGTGCCGTAAGGACAAGTAAACGTTGTCTTTTCTTGGTCTTCACGATGTAATGGGATTTGGAAGAATCTGGAGTACCCATCTAGTTAATAAAAATATTTATGCTTGGCAAGTCTCTAAAGCATTTGGTGGATGAATGGGAGGGGAAAGTGGTCTTTTCTGGTGGCCTTATTAAGTTTTCTATAGTCAATACACATCCACCAACCAGTGATAGTCCTTGTGGATATCAATTCATTCTTATCGTTCCTCACAACAGTCATACCCCCCCTTCTTGGGGACAACTTGAACAGGGCAAATCCATCTACTGTCGGAAATGGGATAGATAATGTCGGCTTCGAGCAATTTCAACACCTCTTTTTTGACTACCTCTTTCATTTTACGTTCGATCACCTTTGAGGCTCAATGGAGGTAGCTTCGTTGTCCACGAGGTGAATCCTATGGGTCATAGAGTCTCGCTAAAGCCTTTCAGATCGGCAATGCTATACCCTATCACTTTCTTGTGTGTGCTAAGGGTTTTCAAGAGACTCTCCAATTGTGGCTCGGTAAGAGAAGCATTAACAATGACGGGGTATATGGAGTTCTCTCCTAGGAAGGCATACTTTAAATTAGCAGGGAGAGGTTTCAGTTCTACCTGAGGGGGTGTTGTACCTCTGTCATCGCTTGCCTGTGATAAAGATGCCTCCTCGACTGTTGGTTCAGCTTCTGTGAATTCTTCCCTGGCAGATTCATCAGAAAATCTTAGTGATGATGGCGCATCGTGAAAAACATCCATGGAGTCTACCTCCATGGGGTTGGATTCCATAGTGCACCTATCAACAGAAACAAGATCTTCATTCACGCACATGTCATCAGGTGTAGAGTCAAGAGTGCTTCCCTGAATGGTATCTCCGTGAAGCTGCTCAGGTCCCGCGTACTCTTCTGAATGAAATACTCACATGCCTCGGCCTGGAGGGTATTCTCGCCATAAAAATGAAGGGCGTCACCCTCGTACCATATATAGATTCCATCAGAAATGGGGATGCCATATAAGGATTCCACATCTTTGAAGTGAGTTGCAATGAAGATCGATAATCATTGCATAATAGGATCCTCTGCGGGAAAGCGAACTGAGCCAATGTCCCAAACGTCAGTCACAATGTTCTTCAGGATGTTCAAGAGTTAGGATTCACTTAGTGGCGCGTATGCCTCAGCTTGTGGAGTTTCAATGGTGCAGAGATGCATCACGTCCCCCTCAAAGCTAATATGGATGTCGTCGTCAATGATACCTGTTTCAGAAATGTTGTTCATAATATAATTCACAACCATTTGTTGGGACTCATCATCTGACATGTAGGTTCTTGAACTGACGAATTGAACTGCATCCAATATCTCTCTAGCTACGATTTCGATTGTAGTCTCCTCCATATATGGATCTTAAGAACCGTATGCTTGATATGGAAGAGAACCACACCCATCCGAGCTGTTATCAAAATCGCTGACCCAACACACCAGCATCTCCATAATATTTTTTTATTTCAAGAGAAAATCGGCTGGAGGAGGGTGTCAGTAAGAAAAAGAATAGACATATGGATAGGTAAGAGATGGTAAGAGTAACTAACAATTTCTTCAACAAATAAATTAACCCAAGTAAAAACCATTTGCCTCCCCAGAAATGGCGCCAAAAGCTTGATGCGCTTCGGATTTAACTCCGAAAACTTACCGCAAGTGCACGGTGTCAATGCTTTGTAGTATAGAAAAATGTCGAACCCACAAGGAGGCAGATGCTTATATTGTCTTGGATCTATTCAAAGTCTTAGAATAATGCTAGTTTGGCGTACTCAGAAATATTGTCACGAATGGTTACTATCTCAATTAACATTAGAATAAAAACTAGGGCAATAAGAATCACCACTAAGATCGTCGAATGTCAATGCTAAGTTACAATTTCTACGTTGAATTGGCTTTATTAGGGTGAGATTGTTGGATCTAAAATGTAGAACTCATGGCAAACTACCGTTGTGCCACTCGTCTAACGTATCACGTGCTTAGCCCCACCACTGTGGATGGCCTTACACGCGATCCGTGCATTACGAACGACAATTATTCTCAATCTCTACTCACGCCACCACCGTGGGTTAGAGCTTCGATCTGTGATTTGATAGCTCTCATTAATGCTACTACCGTAGGTCATCAATTAGTAATATAGGGCACCAGTGGAAACCATCGAAGTGCGTGCCACTACAGTGGATCACGAACTCTAATTGAATTCATGAAAATGCCTAATTAAGTTCATAGGATACTCGTCTATGGTGTGTTCTACTATAGTGGATCACAAACCCTATATGAGATTTCCTACAAACTAGGCTGGATCAACCAAAACACATCCCTTTTATACCAAAAAAACATAAAAAATCCTAACTTTGCATCTAAATCCTAAAATCCTAAGATCCTAGGGCTAATCCATTAGCCCTAGAAATGACTACTCATTATTCATATCGATATTGACAAAAGCATTTAGAATAGCAATAGAAATCATGATCGCAATAAAAGACATCAAAATAAGTATAGAGAGATGAGAGATCGTTACCAAAGCGCTGAAGACGAACAAACAATCTCAAAGAATTAAGATCAAGAGATTCCAAGCAAATTGCAATAATAAAAATATCAACTTTGTCTTCAAAACAATAGCGACGGCTCAAGAACTCTCTAAGAAAAACTAAGAACTTCTAAAATAAAAATATCTCAATAGCCTCTTCTAAAACTAGGGTAAAAAGAGCGCTTAAATACAATGGGGATGGACCCCACAAAAATCTAGAGAAAGGACTTCTTGGGCCCCCAATTAGTTAGGCTGCGGTGCCATACTCGGTCGAGTAGCAGTGCCGCTAGGTCGGGTGATGACACAGTCATCCGTTTCTCCTTTCTTAGCTTAGCTTCAGATACGAGTAGCTCGGTCGAGTCACTGAGGGCTGCTTCTTTAAGCTCAAAGTGCTGCTCTATAATTAATTTCGCTTGGCCGAGTAGTTGTAGTACTCGGTCGAGCGCTGGTCTACTCGGTCGAGCTACAGTAAGTTGGAGAGGCCTTCAAAATCTTTGTTCTGTTTAGGCTTCAGCTCGACCGAGCGACAGCAGTGCTCGGTCAAGTCGCCTACGCACTCTCCTACTTCGATTAGGAATGTGAATTGAATTGTAGTCAGCCGAGTTGATCTGACCGAGTGACTTTCTTACTCGGTCGAGTGGTGCATGTACATCAGCTGGAGGAGCTCTTCTTTGGTTTGAATGTCAGCTCGGTCAAAAGCTGATGCACTCGACCGAGTGGTCTAGGAAAATAGCATATGATCTCCTTTGAGCTCTTTTCTCTCTTTCTCTTCTTCTCTTCTCGTCTCCTCCTCTAATCTTCTTCTCTACCCCATCGAACACCTATCGAACCTCGCCATAGGTGCCCCGGATAGCTTGGATGCGTCCATATGCTATAGTTTCTTCAAATCGTTCCAAAGTTCCTGAAAATCTACAACTCTATACGAAAATCGAATATATCGTGAAAAGTGCGATTATATATATAAAAGTGAAGTTTGGACGACGAAAATGCCATGAAAACATGCAATAAAAACATGGAAAATATAGACACATCATCTCTCACCCCCCACTCTCATGGTGCATGATGGGATATCCCCTTATATTAACCATATCACCCACTCTCGTGGCGCATGATAGGACTACCTAACCCTTATCGATACCGATGCAAGAAGTGCATCGATACACATTAGATGCATTACATCCGACGAATGTCTCCAATCTTCCTCTACGCCACTCTCGTGGATTAGGATTCAGATCTATGTTAGGAGGGCTCTAATCGATCGCCAACGCTAGCCGTGTAAATCGATGGTATCGATCGATGTATTCGAAAACCCTAGATTAATCCTGATGCTGGCCATGAATTAATCTAATTACCCATGAAGGGGAAATCCGATCTACATTGATAATAATCATCCCAACATACCACTCATCCTCAATTACCCAATAATTTCATAACAATTCATCAATCTATAATTTAATCTAATGGGGTTCAACCATTGGCCCTAGATGAATCACTACTCACAATCCATGCAATTGTATAAGATAGAAATCATCAAAATAACATCCATTGCAATAGATGATAGTAGAGATTCGACAATAACCCAAACCACAATCACTACGTGCAATAATAGATGGATTATTAATCACACAAAACAAAAAGAACAATTAACTATCAAATAGAAAGGAGTTTGTACATATGAAATTCTATGAAAAAGTCTGCAAAAAGCGTCCATAGAAGATCCCCCATGCAGTGGGGACTCAAAAAGTATATATAGTACTCCAAAATACCCAAGAATACACCTTGACGACACCCACTCGGGCCCCAAAACCTAGGAGGACGCAGCCGTGTCAAAACTGATGCGGCCGCGCGGCCCAAGATATGTGAGATAAGTCCAAAACCCTACATGTGACACGACCGTGTGGCTAGGACACGCGGCCGTGTCGTCTGGGGTTCTTCTGCCCCAAAAGTGATCTAAAACGGCAGCGTGAAGCGGCCGTTTGACTTTAGGGCTACTAGGGCAGACGTGGTTGTTTGGCTTCAATGATGTGGTCACGTCATTACGTTCTTTACTTCATTCAGCTCGTCACGACGCGATCGTTTGGCTTCAGGGGACGCGACCATTTGGTTTCCTTCCTTGGGCTGCTGTTGTGTCCTGGTCACGCGGTCGCGTGGGTTGATCCATGCGGCTGTGTGGGATACTTTCCAGCTCTTTTCTACTCAAATTGCCCACTAATTGCTACTTGCTCCATTTTATCCCTTTTTCTCTTTGTTTTGAGCCCAAAATTCCTTGATTTCTTATATAAAGCATGAAAAATACCAAAAAAGCATAAAAGGAAACAAAAAGGAGAAAATGGACTGAAATGATGCATGAAATGATATGAAATGAGTAAGGAAAGAGTGTAAAATATGTGTAATAATAGCACACATCAAATCTCCCAAGCTAAAACTCTTCCTTGTCTTCAAGGAAGACATGAAGGGTAAAGCTTGGAGAAATGCAAGCAAGCAAGCAAATGATGACATGAAGATTGAGAAATTTACCATATTGAGTATATATACGTGACCGAGTAAAAATCTCAAATTCATAAAAACAAAGTTCATTGATTCCTCTCCATTTGTTAGAATTTAATCCTAGGACATCACTTCTAGTCCAAATCGTCAAGTAATATGCTAAGATCACGACTGCACCCAAGTCCTAGGATATTTTCTCTAACCTGTCTCTAAGTTGAAAACGAAGGAATCGAAGGTATACAATGGTCGATGGAGGGATAATTTAAGGATAATGAGTTATTAGACCATCGGAGGAAGTGGTTCATACGGTGTATCAAAGGTCCTTGATTCATGATATTGCTATCTCATTCATGCTTCCAAACCTTCTTCGTTTTCATTTTTTTTCTTTTTCTCTCTTTTCTTCATCTTCTTTTTGGGATCATTATTGGTTCATGTAAGGAGCATTGGGTCGGTGAATCCCAAGCCAACCGACCTTAGGGCACCGGGCCAAGAAGGACCCCTCGGACATACTAGCTCAAACCAATATGAATCCTTATTTTTTTGGATGCACTTTCCAAGCTAAACCTTTTGATGCGAGGCCACGATGATTCCTGAGTCATGGGGATCCGGCTACTCAGCATCGCTGGTAGAACAGTGCACTTATATTTCTATACAAACGCAAGAAATTTTTTTTCTTTTTTTTCAAAAGCATGAATGGGTCCTGCCATATCAATCCTCATCACTAAAAGACACATCGTTATCTAAGTCCCGAGGAGTTATATAACCCGATAATTGACTATAAATTCATCAATCCATGTATAAAGTAGGATCCTAAGTGACACTCAATTTAGCACGGTTTCAAGCACTTCTATCCTATGGGCTATGAGAATAGTCCTGAAATGCATATTAAGTGGGATCTGAAGTTAAAAGCTTATCCTAGTCAAATATTCTAAGCAATATTGAGCAATCGATCGTAAAAGTGGAAAATGAGATTTAACTCGTTATATCACGTATATAAAATCTCAAATTCGAAAAATTCTCAAGGCGAATGCAAATATATACAGATGGATGCATGATGATGCGATGCATGATGATGCAGGATGCATGATGCGAATGATGGTATTTTTATTATTTTTGATTTTTCAAATTTTTGTGAATTTTTCATGCAAATAGGAGCTTGAATAGATATGCTGCATGGATAAGGAGAAAAGAAAGAAAGTACGAAGGGAAACGGAAAAATAAAAATCAAAAACAAGAAAAACACGGAGATGTGAGTGGTGAAGGAAGAAAATAAATGAAAACGAAGCATGGAAATGCTCCTCCCCATGTTAAATCTCGCATTGTCCTCAACGCGATAATCATAAGTGTGTGTGGACAAAAATGTGAGGGGGAAGAGTGTGGTACTCTCATCAAACAGAGCCACCGTCAGGTGGTGGCAATGGGGGTGGGGGTGGATGGATGAGGTTCATCAGAGGGTGGTGGGTCTGCAGCAGGGGGTGGTGAAGTGGGTGGAGTAACCATAGAATGTGTGGGTGAAGATGTGTGAGCAGATGGCTATGGTGATGGTGATGCTCTGGATGTGTGTGTGTGTTGGGGGGAGGGGTGATAGAGGTGGTGTGGAAATGTGCGGAGTGGAAGTGGATGGCTGTGCAGACGATGAAGGCTCAGATGGGTGGGGTGAGGGTGGCATAAGGAGGAGATGGGGTAAAGTAGCAAGATAGTGCCCCTGGGTATAGTGCCAATGGTAGACGGCCTCAAACTACGAGTGGAGGGTCGTGACTATCGATGTGAGGCCAGCTTCCGAGGATCTGACTTCAGTCAAGGTGCCCTTAAATCCAGTCAGGGTGCTAATTGTGGAGAACTTGAAGTCCTGGAATGCACTCTCCAATAGTGTAAGCCTCTTGTTAGAGGATAGAGGTTGAGGAGGGATGCTGCTAGAACCTCGCCAGGATGGCAAGATCTCTGGTGAAACTGACGAATGGAAGTTTGATGTGGTGTACGTGGTGGAGGCCTGACGGGGCCTGACTGTGTGGGAGTGGAGGGATCAGGAATAGCTGGGATCTCATGGTGAGGATAATGTGGGGCCTGTGCAATCTGTGCAGGCTGGGGTAGGGCTGGGTAACAGCATGAAGATTTGAATCAGGTGGAAATCTCCACTGCACAGCACCAGCTACTGGAATCCTAAAACGATCAGGGTTAGAAAGAATCATGTATGGTATGGAGGTGGGCCCGTAGAGCCGATGATATCTCGGGTCCCCAATATCCTTAATCATATGCATGTTCGTAAGGAACGAGAGATCAAATAAGGTGGGGCCGAGGATGTGCATCCAATCATTAGGGGGTTGAAAAGATACTAGAGGGAGGTGGGCAATAACAGTGACGAGCCTTCCACAGCAAATCATGGTGCGTAGGCTACTGACAGTGTGGAATAGCTTATACCCCAGATAAAAGCCAGCATGAATGATGATACGAGGGGTAGTGATTGTTGGATATGGACGACATGAATACACCTATGAGGGGATGTATGAGGGTATACGGACCTCAGATGTCGCGTGCACGAAAGCGTGCACGAAGGGAACCTTTTCTCATGTGAAAAGGACCACTCGATAAGTGGAAAAAGTCACTTTATAAGTGCATAAAGGCACTCGATAAGTGAATTAAGAAGAGGATGAGTAAAAGGGCTAATATAGGCTAATAAGCTTATAATTGGTTATTTCCTACAATAACTACACCTAAAGCCTATAAATAGGACCCAAGGGTATGCCTTTTACACCAATCTTACCATGCCATAAGTTTGCATAAGGCAACTTGTGTTCTTCTTCTCCCTTCCATTAAAATCCTCTTCTAAATAGAGATTTAGGTGGTGAAACTCTGCTTCGATCCTACGTGACGAAGTACCGACCGTTGTGGCAAATCCGAGGGTGAAGTTCAGAGACTACGGTGCCGCGTACGCAAGCGTAAGTCTATGTTATAATTCGATCCTAATGTCGTTGTTTTGACAGGATCCTACAGTGATGCCACCATCGTGAACTCTACGGGGTTGGGTCATCGCCTACAGAAAGAAAAGCTCATCTCGAGAGACCTGGCCAGTCTCTTTCCAACAGAAAATGGTGTTGGCTATGATGCAAATGGCTATGCGAAGGCATGGATGGATGATGGATGTTGCATTATCCCTATTGATGGGAAATTCATCATGGCCAGTGATTTTCTTCTAGAAAGGATCAGAGTCATAGGCTTAGTACATACCAGACTTATATCTGAAAGCCTCAGGGGAGAGGGCCATGGGCCACTTGAAGATGTTATTCAGGAAATCGTAGGACTTGATGTAGTCCTTATTCATCAAGCGAAAGGAAAAGCTGTCTTTGTGGCGCTTGATAGAACTCAGAAACTCTAGAGTGAGTCTCCGATAGGTTTATGCCTCACACTCTAAGAAATCACTCCACCCTATGTTGTGAAGTAGGGTTTGGTCACCCTTAGTGAAACCTAGTGAATTCAGAGCAGGAATGCTCAGGAATTTGGTAAGGATAATGGTTCTCTGACAGAGGTTCATGAAGGTATCTTGCTGATGTTCATCAGTGAAGATGATCCCTGTGGTGTCAATTTGCGGGGGTGGAATTGCAATTTGATCAGGTGGGGGCAGTGGATGCAGACACAATGTCTGTAGCGTGCTCGTGCCTTCCTCCCTTGTGTGGATCTAGAGGTGCTGTGTTTTCTCTTGTGAGGGGTTATTGTGGATGAGTAGAGTGCATATGCAATGTGAAGTGGAGTGAATGTGTGCGACACATGACTCTACGCAAAATTAGCAAATTTTAGCGAGCAACTTAATTATTTGGGTAAAAATTGAAATTGAGAGTGAGAACGAGTGTACCCAAGTGGTGGAGCTTCCTCACTGCAATGAAGAAGTTCCCAAGCTATTATTGATTCTCCCCCAAGCTGCATTCATGCTTGTGTCGTGGTGAACTTCAACAAAAACCTCCCCAAGCTGTCGTTTAGGGTTTCTCTACAGCCGTTTCAATGAAGGTGAAGATGGGGTGGGGCGTTTGGAGGAGAGGAGGCGTGTATGTTTGCAAGATTGGTAGAGGAGAGGGGTATGAGGGTGGTTGGATGATCGGAGAAGAAGAAGAAATAGGGGAGAAGTCGAATCGTTTGAGAGATTAACATGAGACTCAACCGTTTGGGGGTTTTGGGGTTTAAATAGACAAGTGACACGGTCAAGCGACATGGTCACGTCGATTGATGGAAGGCCATGTCGCTTTATTTGGCTTGAAACTGGACGACGCGGGCGGGGCGACGTGGTCGCGTCGATGGCATATCGACCACGTTGTCATAGGAAATGAGATGCCAAAACTGGTGTTCACACGGTCACATCGTCTGGTAGACACGACCGTTTCAGAAGGTTGAATTTTGAGCCAAAAATCCAGAGATTTGGGCTTGTGACGCGGTCTCATCGATGGGACAAAATGACCGCATTGTGTTGGGTGAGAATTTTGGCCGTGGAAGTGGTTTGATGAAACACCGTTTTGTTTGGGCGAAACAGCTGCATGGAGTGAGTTTTTGAGGTGGGATTTTGGCTTGAGAAAGTAGGTTAACACGGTCGTGTCGTCTGGTTGATTCGACCGTGTCTGGCAATTGATTATAGGGCCAATTTTCCAAATGGCCTCGGGATGTGGCCCTTCAATGGCCTAAGTGACGTATACGTAGGGTGTATATATGAATGTACTTGTATAGTGTATTTATACTTGTATGCGCGTGTAAAGTGTGTGGTGTGTATAGTACTTTGCAGTGTGTATGGTAATATTCTATTGGTTGCCTAATTGTATGATTATATGGGTGGATGTATGCCTACATGAATGTATTATTTGGATGCTTATGGTTGCATGAAAGATGGTCGTTAGATGATTTGTGGAGTGCACACTGTGTAGTGTGTAAAATCGTTGTGTTATTAGTAGTGTGTTTATAATAATATAGTGTAGTGTATTAAGTATTATACATGTCTTAATATTAGTGTATTTGTGCGATTATTGGTTGTAATGAGAGTTGAGTAATGTGGTGTATCCTTAGGTGTACTATTGATAGAGTAGCATTATGATTATTAAGGTATATATTTTGTGCATTGTGTGTGTTTAGTATTTGTGTATTATTTTCATTATTATTATTATTATTGATATTATTCCTATTATTATGGGTGATGGCATTGTAGTGTTTTAGTGAGGGGCAGTCTTGTAATTTCGTAGAAATGGGTTAGTGAATGGGGTTTAGTGTGAAAATGATTAGGGTTAGTGGTATTTTTGTAATTAGTTAGGAGTGGGTGTGTGTAGTAGAGGAGTGTGTGCAAAGTAATGGCACACTTGTAATTTAGAGGTGGGTTGTGTGTAAAGGCATGAAAAAATTGTAATTACTTACAGGTTGAGGGGTAGTTGGGTTGGGATGGTTTAGTCATTTCATATTTATCATGATGAATTAGAGATAAGGATGTGAGATGTTTACTAAGAGAAAACGCTCGAGCTTTCTCTCCCTTTCTCTCTTTCTCTTCTCTTCTATTTTTTTCCTCAAGTTTCTTCTCACCTCTCTCCCCATAAGGCCAGCCACGTTTCCCCTTCCTCACCCTCCTCTAACCACAAAACTTACTCTCTTTTGACGAAAAAATGAAAGAAGAGAATGAGGGAAGGAAACTAGAAATAAGGAGTAAGAGGATTGAAGAGAAAGGAGAGGTTTCATGGCTTAAGGAGGAGTCTCTTGAGACTTGGAGCTAGGGGATATTGGGGGAAAGCTTGACGGCTTAGAAAGAGATCATCTTGGAGGTAGGATTCCCATCTCCACCTTGTATTTCACTTACATGCATGTTTCTTTGGATAAAACTTATCTTTTATGTTCAGGAATATGTTTTGAAATTTCCAACAGTTTTAGCCTCTAGTAAAATGTGCATATCTACCAACCTAGATCAAACTAGAATTTGAAAAAAATATATTCATGTAGTTCATGAAATTCTACCCCAGAATCATATATAATTTGACATATGTTCAGTTCAGAAATTAGGAGAAAAAGGGCCAGTTCATAACATATCAGATTTCTTGCTGTTTGGACACCATTCAGTAGAATATCTGTAACTCCATCAACAGTTCGTGAAATTTGGTGTTCCTGCACAATTTGGAAAGCTGACTTCATTATTTACAACTTTCACCTAGGTCACAATTTCGTTAATCTACATGCAATATGTCTTAAGAGCATCTCCAACCATCCTCTTCAAAAAAGCCCCTTCAAAATGGAATATTCCTCAAAGATTCCATTTTGAAGAATGAGCAACTCCAACCCTCCCCCTTCAAATATTATTTTATCATATTTAGTTATCTTTACATAATGATAAAATATTTCTTTTAAAAATGAGTTAATCTAATAAATTATTTCTTTATTAGAGAAATTTATAAATAATATAAAATTGTTGTTATTTTATAACTATAATAATTTTGGTGAAAATATTAAATATTAATATTTGCCCTAAAAAATATTAATTTTTATATAAATGATCTCTTCAACAACAAAACAACTGAATGCTTGAAAAATATTCAATATTGATCTCATATTGTAGGTATCATTTCCAACGGTACTAAAATTATTAAATTTGGTTATGTGGTTTAAAAGATATTAACCATTTAACTAACCATGCTTATTTAAATAGTGTGTCATTTTTGTAATTTAACATGTCATTCTCAAATGAAGGGGTGAATAGTGCCCCTTCATATTTGAAGGGGCATTATTCACCCCCGTCAAAACTGGCTTCAAAATGAATCTGGGTTGGAGGGGCACCGGCCTTCATTTTGAAGAAATGAAGGCCGGTTGGAGATGCTCTAAAACTGTGATGTTTAAGTCACACAGATTCTGACTGAAAACAGATTTGACATGTTTCACCAAATAAATCACCATAAATCACACTGTTTGTATTTATGCTTGAAAGTTTACCAGTGAAACCCAACACACATATCTACACCTTTCACTCGGATGAAAATGTTATCTCATATGTAAAATTTGTGAGATATTTGCTCAGTTTGTGACTTTGAATCGATAAAAACAGAATCTGGACTATTTAGTTATTACCACATTGATGCACATTTTCATGTTATACCTATTTAAATGTTGTTAGATGGACACATACTTGTTAGTAATGATAATATGGCGGTTGTTATTCATAGTTATTATCATTGCTTCCATTGTAGTCTTGATCTTGGTAACTAACATTATGGACACATATCTTGTTCTCTTTGAATGACGTCATTTCTAATGAAAGTTGGATGTGGTTTAGTATGGAAAGGTGATGCGTTGAAAGAAAACACTGTTAAAGTTTGAATCATGTGATGAATAAAAGAAAGAAATGTACAATAAAAGCCAAATAAAGATGGCATGTTGTGAATTATTGTTGGCTTGAAGTGAAGATGGAGCATTTGGTTCAATGTCTCTTTATGCAATTGTTACCTTTATGTAAAATGCTTAGTCCTCCCAAAGGAGGGTGACACGGGGTTGGGGGAAAACTGGGTACTAGTACGGGATAAGGACTGGACTATGTTGTGATGTGTGATATACCTTGCTCAGTTTTGGGTACTTTGTGGTTTTTGCCGTACCTTGCTCAGTTTTAGGTACGATGTGTTGTGATTATGGAGTTTTCCTCACTCGCACTCCGATGCGGGAGGATATGGGTGGAGTGAGAGGCTTCATTAAGGAAACAGTGCTCGTGTACTACTGGCGAATGCTACTTACCGTCCCACCTTGGGGTGGAGTCCAGTTCCTCATATTCAACGACATACCAGGTTTCCAAATGACATTTATATAAATAATTTATTTAATTGTGTAGTCCCGTGTAACTTTGCCTCTGTGTTGCACTTGTTGTTGTTTATTTACTTTAGCTCGTTCTAGTTGTTGCTCAAGTAATTATTGTAACACATCCCCTCTTATACCATTTGCTATTGTTGTGTTGTTGCTGTTGTAGTCTCTTTTACTTTGAGTCCATATGCTTCTGCTGACATGCCATTATGTTACCTGCATCATCATCACTATGTACATGCATTTAGTTGCATAGTAAGAAGTGACATTTGAGGTGGAGTTGGATATCCTACTGGGTCACACATTAACGTGCCCCATCGTTGTCTTTTTAGGTTGTGGAGTTGGTTACAGGAGCTGGAACTAGAGATATGGTTGAGGAGTTGAGTGTAGGATTGGGTGGTGAGGAGAGAGATGGGAGAGACTTGTACTCTTGGGTTTCTGCTTTGAGTAGAGTGAGATATTGTATATAAATAGACGTATAATGGACATGGGAGGTGTATAAGATCTGAGTTTCTCTTTGGTCTAGTAGTTGTCTCTGAGTTTGTTCAGTGTTTTCTCTGGTTCTCTCTGTGGTTTCTGTGCTGTGTTTGTTGGTTTGTTTTTGGAAACATTACAGGTACTACCCTAGCAGTGCGCAGTGGACCTGCTGATTCAAATGTATCTCTTTTCTCCCTTCATAACAGTCGCTGCTCTGGGAGAACCTGTGACAGATTCATAGTTCCTATGTATCCTAGGGAGAAGGCCGTTGTAGGCCGCGTGGTCGGCTCGAAACGACCGCGTCAATCTCTAGTCTCCATCTTCAAAATCCTTCGTTTCTTGCCTCTGTTGATGCAGCCGCCTGTGATGTGTCACACAGATGTGTCCGCCATGACAGCTGCATTGGTTTCTTCCTTTGGTTACCTTCCTCCACACGGCCACGTGGGGTATCCCATGCGGTCTCATTGCTCCTCCCTTCATTGAAAAACAACTGGGTTAAGTTGGGGATTTTGGGGGGTTTTTATTCATTCAAAAGCAAACTATCATAAGTAATGAAAAAGTAAAAATAATAAATGGACAACTAAGGGCTTGGGTTGCCTCCCAAGAAGTGCTTGTTTTAATTCGTTAGCTCGACTCTCTTTATAATTTTTATGGTGGCTCCAGGGTGGAGAGCATGAGATCGACTCTCGTTCCACGCTCTACTTTATTGTTGCTTGATGTAGCAGTGCGTTGTTCCTTCATCTTTAGCTCTCCGGGGTCAATAGGATGTGATCGTGGGTCTCCCTTCTTGACCCCCCTTCCTCGGTGCTTCTTCAAGCCTCCTCTTTAGAGCAACCGTCTCCACATCTTCTTCGTACTTAGGTCTTGCATATAATAACTTCTCCATGGAGCTCAAGAATACGTCCTTTAGCTTCGTCCCCTCAATCACCTCTTTCAAGAGATCAACTTGATCGTAGTCATCGTCCATGAACTCTTTCATGCTCTTCTTGAGGTCAAATTCAGCTCTCTCCTTTCCGATGTTGAGGGGCAACTTCCCTCCCTTCATGTCTATCATCACTCCCGTGGCGACTAGGAACGAACGTGTTAAAATAATAGGAATACATGCGTCCTCTGGTATATCCATTATCACAAAGTCTGGTATATCCATTATCACAAAGTCACATGGGATTATCATGTCTCATATCTTCACGGGTACGTCTTCCAGAATTCCCACGGGGTAGTTGATTGACCTGTCAGCAAGCTGTAGCATCATTCTTATGGGCTTTGGCTTCCCCTTCCCCAATCTCTCGCTTATGCCCAATGACATTAAGCTCACACTTGCGCCCAAGTCACATAGCGCCCTCTTGATTGTCATATTTCCTACGATGTAAGGGATGGCAAAGCTTCCCAAATCTTAAAGTTTTTCGACGCTCTTCCTCTAGAGGATTGCACTACACTCCATGGATAATACGACCTTTTTCCTTCTCCCTATGGTCATTATCAATTCCTTCAGAAATTTCGTATACGGCGATATCGTAATGTTCAGATGCTTCAACATATCGAAGAATTTCCCGTATTTTTCTTTAAGTTTTGCCTTCGCCAATCTCGAAGGGAATGGAACCTTAGGAATGTACACTCTTGAAGGCTCCGCTAGGGTGTCTCCATCAGATTTTTCAGTCTCCTTCTCCCTTGAAGGTTACACAGTCGGTGCTTTTACAACATCATTTCATCGAGCTCGATCTCGATGCGAGGATCAACTTCCACCACGGGTTCCCATTCTTCAGCAACTGGCCTTACCAAGTCCTCAGTTTGTTTACCACTCATCGTGGTAATGGCGTTGACATGCTCTCGTGGATTCGTCTTTGTCTGCCTTGGCATCTGCCCTTGTTGCCTGTTTAGTTGTGCCACTTGCTCGGCCAGCTGTGCAACCTGAGTCTCCATGGACTTTGGCCCGTTATGAGCTGCTGGATGGATGTTTCGAAGTATTCATTTTTCCGCCCATGCATAACAATAAAACTCTCCATTAGTTTTTCAAGATTGGACTTAACAGGGGGGATGGGGTGGTCATTGAATGGATTGCTGAAAATTTTGAGTAGGTCTATATGGTTGTTGCTGCTGCGGGAATGGCATCCGTGATTGCATTCCCCCACTCCGGTACGAGAAATTTGGGTGGTTCTTCTACCCCTGATTGAAGGTATTGGAGTAGGGATTATTGCCTTGTCGCTGATTGTTTCCATATATATCATTGGCTTGCTCTATCGTCATTCTAGGAGGTGTGGCTTGTGTAGATGGGCATTCTTCTCCAGGGGGTCCCTGTACACCACAAACCTTACAAAATGACGTCATAGGCAGATTAGCAGCACCGCACCTAATCAAGATAATTACTTCGTTAGAGCAGCAAACTTGGCAGATAACTTGGAAACCTCATCAAGTTCATACTTACCTCCTTCTTCGAGGTAATTCTCTCGTTGTTCCACGAAACATTGTTTGCGGCCATGTTTTCTAACAACTTTTTGGCCTCTTCTGGGGTCTTGCTCATAATGGCACCATTAGCGGTGGCATTGATCGACATCTTCACCTCACGGGAGAGTCCATAGTAGAATGCTTATATAAATAACCTGTCAGGCACACCGTGGTGTGGGTAGTACGTTGAATCTTTCCCAAGCTTCATACAATGACTCCTGGTCAAGTTGACTGAAAGAAGTGATCTCATTGTGCATTTTGACCGTTTTTCATGGAGGAAAGAATTTCATTAGAAATGCGTGTGATAAAGCGTCCCATGCAGTAAAATTATTTGGATCGTTGCTTCTAAGCCAGTCCTTCACTTTATCCCTAAGAAAAAAAGGAAATAATCTTAGCCTGATGGCGTCAGAGGTGATACGATTCAATTTCAGAGTGTCCATTTTCTCCAAGAAGGTATTCAAGTGTTCGTTGGGATTTTCTATGGGCTTCTCTCCAAATTGGTCCTGCTGTATAAAGCTTATCAACGCCGAAATTGGCCTCCATAGCTGGCCTTGATTTGCTTGATGTCGATCCGTTGAACGACATAGAAAGGTCCATGAGGGACCTAGCAGGCTCAGGATCAGGATTGTGAATCTCCTCAGCCATTGTTTCAAGTGTTATTCTTCTTCTCCTTTCGGCGTTCCTCATATGTACAGTTGTTTTAATTTCAGGGTCCAATGGATGCAAATCCGCTACACCCTGTGATCTCCTGTGCATGCATAATAAGAGCTACACCAAAAGAAATCGTCAAAAGCACCAAAAATCAATAACAAATGAGGCATAAATGAAAAGGAAAAATATGTAAACTATCAACAAAGAATAAAACTAATAACAAGCCGTGCCTCCCCGGCAAGGGTGCCAAAAGCTTATTCGCATTCGTATGACAGCTTTAAATTTATAGCCGCAAGTGCACGGTGTAGTTATAACGCTATATGGGTCGTCCTCTGGGAGGCAGCTGTTGCTATCAGTTTCTTTCTAGATTCATAGCTACGCAATCGAATACAAGATGGAGATCTACAGAAACTAAGGAAGATATCAATAATAAAATCTCCAGGGCATGGATATCCCCACCATTGGATTAAACTAGGATGGGTTAGTGTTGATTGATATTAAGTTCACGAGGTTCGGGAGATGTCGTCTAATCTAAGGGTATTCTCTTACCCCCCACTCTCGTGATGCATAATGAGATATCCCTTTATATTAACTTTATCTCCCACTCTCGTGGCGCATGATAGGACTATCTAACCCGTATTGATACTAACGCAAGCCGTGCATTGATACACGTTAGATGCATTACGTTCGACGACTGTCCCCAATCTTCATGCCACTCTCATGGATTAGGATTCAGATTTATGTTAAGAGGGCTCTAATCGATCGCCGACACTAGCCGTGCAAATCGATGGTATCGATCGATGTATTCGAAAACCCTAGATTAACTCCGATGCTACCCGTGAATTAATCTAATTACACACAAAGGGGCAATCCAATCTACATTGATAATAATCATCCTAACATACCCCTCATCCTAAATTACCCAATAATTTCACAACAATTCATCAATCCATAATTTAATCCAATGTGGTTCAACCCATTGGCCATAAATGAATCACTACTCACAATCTATGCAATTATATATGATAGAAATCATCAAAATAACATTCATTGCAACATATGCTAGTAGAGATTCGATAGTAACCCAATCCACAATCACAAAGTGCAATAATAGACGGATTATTAATCACACAAAACAAAAAGAACAATTAAACTAGCAAATATAAAGGAGTTTGTACACATGAAATTCTCTTAAAAAGTATGCAAAAAGCGTCCAGAGAAGATACCCCACGTAGAGGGGACTCAAAAAGTATATATAGTACTTGAAAATACCCAAAAATACCCCTTCACTGTGCCCATTCAGGCCCCAAAACCTAGGAGGATGCGGCCATGTCAAAACTAATGCGGCTGTGTGGCCTAAAATGAGTGAGATAAGTCCAAAACCCTACAGGTGACGCGACTGCATGGCTAGGCCACATGACCGCATATCTGGGGTTCTTCTGCCCCAAAAGTGATCTAAAACGGCAGCGTGAAATGGCCGTTTAACTTCATCACGACTTGGGCAGATGCAGCTGTTTAGCTTCAATGACGCGGCCACGTCATTGCGTTCTTCTTTTCATTCAGCTCGTTACAACACGACCGTTTGGCTTCAGGGGACGCGACTGTTTGGTTTCCTTCCTTGGGCTGTTGTTGTGTCCTGATCGACTCGGTCGCATGGGTTGATACACACGGCCGCGTAGGTCACTTTAAGGCTCTTTTCTCCTGAAATTGATGTCCAATTGCTCCTTGCTCCATTTTATCCACTTTTCTCTACGTTTTGAGCCCAAAATTCCTTGATTTCTCCTGCAAAGCGTGAGAAATACCAAAAAAGCATAAAAGGAAAGAAAAAGGGGAAAATATGATGTAATGATGCATGAAATGATATGAAATGAGCAAGAAAAGAGTGTAAAATACGTGTAATAATAGCACACATCACTAAGCTTAGAGACAAGTGGGATGCTAATGATAAAAAATTATATACTTTAAATGCTAAAACTATGAATTCTCTTATTTGTGCATTGGGTAAAATTGAATATAATCGTGTTTCCCATTGTTCTACAGCTAAAAAGATCTGGCATACTCTAGAGGTTACCCACGAAGGAACATCGCAGGTGAAAGAAACACACCTCACTTTGTTGAACCATGAGTATAAGAGCTTCGGGATGGCGAATGATGAGACGATGAAGGATATGTACACAAGATTTAGTGCCATCTTCTACAACTCCATGGTTCTTAGAAACGTTAATTCAAATAAAGATTTGTTGAGGAATATTTTGGGAATACTACCAAAGAGCTTTGGGGCCAAAGTTACTGCAATCCTGGAATCTAAAGATCTTATCACATATAGCATGGATAAGCTTATCGAAAACTTGATGACATATAGGCTTGAGCTTAAGGCGAGGTAAGCAACGATGCCGCAGAACCAAAGAAGAAGTCCATTGCATTGAAGAGTTCACATGATAGCGATGATGACGTATCATTAGTGGTAAAAGGCTTCAAGAAATATCTGAAGACTAGACAGGAAAGTCAATTTCTTTTAAATAAACGTAATGATTCTATGTCTAAAAATATGTCTGGTGATTTTGATAATGAAATTATCTATCATAATTATAGGAGACCCGGACACATTAAAGCTAATTGCACACAACTGAAGGATGCCAAGAACAAAAGCCAAGTATTCCTCTAATGATGACGAATCAGAGGATGAGTCTTTGCTACAATTGCAGAAAGCGGTGGCATATTAAATCAGAGTGTCCATTGTTGAAGAAGGGGAAATCGAAGAAAAAGAAGAAATCTTTGGTGACTTAGTGGAATGATGACAGTGAGGATAATGAAAACCATGTAGCAGGACTTTGTTTGATGGCACACATGGATTCTAGCACTGAGAATTCAAGCGACGAGTTACTTAAAATTTCTTATAAATATTTAGTTAGAGTATACGATCACTTGATTGAAGAAGTTGGAAATTTGGAGGATAAAATCAAGAAAATAAAATTAGAAAGAAAAAAATTGCTTAAAAAGTCTTGTGTGTTGTGAGTTGAGGGAGGCCTTTGGCCTCCCTCCCCTCATCACTCTCCATTACTCCCCACTAAGTTAGTGGGGAGACCCTTGGACTCCTAACTTATTATGAGTTTCTTATAAATATAGCACCATGGCTATTCGCCATGGTTGATCCTCTCTAATGCTCTTCTAACACGTTATCAGCGCGTTTGCTCTAAAATCTTTGAGCTTTTCATCCCGTCTCCCCTCAAAAATTTAATCACTACGCTCGAAGGAATCTTTTATTGCGGCGAAGCTTTGCGGAGATTTTTCTTTGGAGCGTATCGGGAGCGGAGCTATCTACGGATTTTTATTATCACGATCTTCCCTAGATCTTTGATCTAGAGGTAATCTCTTAGAAATCCCTAGATCGATATTTTTAACATGCGCATGTTGTTTTTCTAAGATATCTATAGTAATTACTATAGCAAGAAAATCATTCTTTTCAATCAAAATAGATATACATACACACAGATTTAATGGATTAAACCATCATTTTTTTAAAAAATAAAAAATTTGCCAATCGGAGCTCCGGATCCCCGATAGGCTTTCACCAAAATGTTATTTTAAAATACCATTACTTGTATTTTAAATGTTATTTTATTTTATGGGCATCCTCTTTTAGTGGAAATGTGGTAATCTGTCAGGCTAGATCTTGATGAAGAAACATCAGTTGCAATCCGAAATCCAAATAGCTTTTGTGTGTATATAAGAATACCCTTGCCAAAAAGACAGTTGTAATCCACGAAGCATTTGTCGGTGTATGTCTCCATTGTTCAGTAAACTTGGGATATCGTTCATTACGTGAATTGACGATCAGTGACATGGAATTGTTTAAAATTGTTCATGCCCTTTGATATTTAAAAATTGTTTGTCGGGGGGGGGGGGGGGGGGGGGGGGGGGGGGGGGGGGGGGGGGGGGGGCTCGATCTCCCCTCAACGCTGACCTGATTATGTCGTCTTGGGGCTTAACTGATGTTTCGGCTGCCCCTCCCAATCCTCTCTCTTTTCTATTTACCGTAGGGAAAGGGGAGTATAGATATGGACCTCACCTGATGGGCCAGAAGCCCAGCAATTTACACATTTGATTAAAAAAATAGGCTTATGTTATAATAAATTTTGAATTTACAGCACATGGGCCTGCAGCCCAAATCTTGAAAAATATATAAGTTGGGCTGTTTATTGGGCCTTAAGCCCAGTTCATAACAATGAAAACTAAAATAAATTTTATTTTGCTTATGGGCCCGCAGCCCCAATCAGAATAATAATTTATTTTGCCTTCTTATTTGGGCCAGAAGCCCAGTTAATAACATTTACTATTAAAATGATTATTTCGCTTATAGGCCTGCAGCCCAAATCCGAGTAAATCTTAATTTCTTCTGTTTTATTTTGGGCCTGAAGCCCAATCCATGTTAAAATTGCTAATATTATGTAAAACATCTCTCTTGCATTGTTAAGTCTCTTGAGTAAATCCGAATGCGCTTTTTAATGTGTCAATTAGAATTTTGCAACTAGGCCTGAAGCCCAAATATTAACAATATTTTAATTTGACTTATTGGGCCTGAAGCCAAATTAATTCAATTGCAATAATTTGTTAAATTTTTGGCAAATGGGCTTGAAGCCCAAATAATAATAATATATTAAAATGATAAATATTTATGGGCCTGCAGCCCCATTCAAAATATTAATTCATTTTAATTCTTTGTTATGAGCCTGACGCGTCATATTGCTAATATTATAACACTCTCGCATTATTATTAATTTATGGAATATTAGGATTTTTTTTAAAAAATATAATTATCTTAAGGATCCTGCGACCGCTCTGCCGTTAGTCAACTAACGTAACGGTGTATGACGTCTCCCCGTGGTCCTAGAGATTATTATATTTTTTAGTCTCTTTTTCCATATTATATATGCCTGTGTTATATAAACTGTGTGGTTGCTTATTTTGTGCCTGTAGCATATTATAAACTGCGTGGTTGTTAATATAAGCTAAAATGTGATTTTTGGGATCGGCCATTTTGATACCCTTTTTAAATTCCTTGCAATTTTATTTTCTTTTTGAGAGAATTTGTAAGTGAGGATTAAATGTATTAATGCCAAAGACCGGTGTACCGATAAATGAAGACGGAGGCGAAAATTGGAAAATATAGGGACCCTTCTGGGTTTCCAAGTTGTATTTTTCTTTTATTTATGGACTGTATATTCGGACTTTGGATATTGTATGTCTTTGGGTATCTGGCCGATCCCCACATTTTACTTATTTTATTGTTTATGCATGAATTTAAACTTTAATTAATTCATGCTTATTTTAAATTGCTTAGATAAATGGTAAAATTGGCAAGCGTCGATTTCGAAGTTCTTGATGCTGCAGTAAATAATTACCTGAGTTGGCGAGTGGACCTGAAGTTCCACTTGCGTTCGATGGCCCTCCTTGGCTCAATTTTGGCTCCTTCATCGGTCCCAGCAGCGACCGATGCTTCTGCTAGTAAGGCCCCAGAAGCGGAACAATCATCTAGCAGAACTCCTACCACCATCTCTGATGTGGATAAGGCGAAAGCCATTATCTATATTAGGAGACATATAGATCGGACCTTAAAGGCCAAATAACTAACGGTAGAGGACCTAATGAAGCTGTGGACAGCGCTAGAGGCACGGTATAAACATCAAATTGATGTAATATTACCGTGTGCCAGTTATGAGTGGGAAAACCTCAGACTTCAGGACTATAAGTCCGTCGCTGAGTATAATTCTGCACTTCATAATATCACCTTACGCCTGAAGTTGTGCGGTGACGAAGTGACAGAACAACGCATGTTGGAAAAGACATTTACCTCGTTTCACGAGAAAGATGCAATTCTCATGCAGCAGTATCGTGAACGCAACTTCACGAAATTCTCTGATTTGATCTCTTGCCTCCTTAGGACAGAGCAGAATAGAGATTTACTGCTTGCTACTCATAATTTACGTCCAGCTGGTACTGCACCTATCCCTGAAGCACACCACGTTTCTCCCCAGAAGTGGAAAAACAATAAGAAGGTGAGAAAGAACAAAGAGAAGGCTGTAATGCAGCCAGCATGAGGAGAAGCAACCCAGACCAACAATAACAGAGAAATGAGAAACCTCTCATGGAATCGTAAGAACACTGACCAAGTGTCAATTCCTAAGAAGAACTGGGAGGATAAATGCCAGCGATATGGCATGACTGGACATTGTTCCAAAAACTGCCACACTCCTCGCCACCTCCAAGAACTGTATCAGGCGAGCCAGAAGTCTCTGCCTGAAACAAACTTGGCGGCTGTTCAGCCGCCAATGATTTTCACTGCAAAAGACTTCGAGAATGACGACCTGCTCGATTGAGCCCTACCTTTATTTATGTATCTAAAATTATATGTAGCTTCATCTTTAGTTTGCTTTTTGTACGAACTTTTATTTGAATGTCATTTTACATTTACTTAAAATAAAATTTCGTTTTTCTTATAGATGAAGTATGTAATATTGTGGACAGTGCCTCGTTGCACTGGTGTAGCATTAATATTGCTCCCACATACAACGAGACTATAAGATGCAAACTTCTCCCCTTAAACATATAGGAATTTTCCAAGTTTCAAGGATATTTCGTTTAAACGAACATAACTTGAAAACTGTGAATAATAAATATTGAATATCAATATGTAACTCGTAAAGAGGATGGCCAGAAGCCCAGCTACTTACGATTTCATTGGACCCTCGTCGGGCCCCTATAATTACAGATATTCATCCTATAGAAAGCCAACTTGACTGAGCACCAGAAGTGCCTTTCATTGCCATAGTTTTTAACTCTGGCAAAATGGACTTAGTCATCTAGGATCAGCGATGATGGACGCATCATCAAATGAATCCATTGGAGAACCTGAAGATTCTTCAAAAGGTTGGGTTTCTTTGTCCCCCTTTGCCATAAGGGAAAACTTAGAGAGAGATCTTCCCTCCTGAAAGTGTGTTTAGAGTCTCCTGGCTTCATTGAGAGAATACATGGTGACCTTTTGCGGGCTTATTCACCCCGCAAATGGACCATTTTCGGTACTTCATTACTGTACTGATATATGCATCTACTAGATGGTCTTCTGTGTGCCTTCATATTCACTCGCAACATAGCTTTCTCAAAGCTAATAATGAGGGTGAATTCACTACTCATATCATTCAAGACTTCTGCCAAGCAACTGGCATTGAAATTGAACATCCTGTAGCATGTTCATACTCAGAATGGGTTATCAGATTCTCTGGTAAAGAAACTCCAATGGATTTCACGTCCATTGTTAGATTCCAGTTGCCCGTTGATATTTAGGGACCAACAAGCTGCACTCCGCATCGCTTATCACGATACGGCCCGCTTGTGGCCATATCTTATTGCTGATGCCGCTTCCTTATGGTTTACCACCAAGTCTTGATAAATGTGAATTTGATGAGTAAAGTCTCATTGTAATAGGCACGCAGTCTAAAGAAGCCTGAAGCTTCTGAGACCATATGATGGGACACATAAGTCCTCATCTCGTTATGATCCGCATGCTTTTTCTGTGTGACGTTGAGATCCAGAAGATCCTTCACATTCAGACTAAAGTACTTCAATTGACGGATAAAATTGTGGACAACCAGAAGATTGTTCGTTCACACGTCCCTGCTGCCAACACGCCAGCTAGGATTGACATTCCCAAAGATGGATGCAATCCACCGGCAGCAGAATTGGCTGTACCTCATTTGAAAAGAGGACGCCGGCCAGGTTCAAAATAAAAATTTTCTTATAATAGGAAGATTCCTGGATATAAAAAAATGATCCAACCACGGGATGCTGAGCTCAGACCAGCAACCTCTCCCCTCCTAATTTCCCCTGCAGAGGAAACAACAGTAGAAACATCATTATATTACGTACGTACTGGAGAGGTACTGGATAGATATAGTACAGTCGTCGACGACAGTTTTACTTTTGCTATTGCCATTCATGTCGCTGAATACGACGATGACGTCTACCCACTTTTCTATAACGTAAACGCATAGAATGGCCAAAGTGGGACGAGGCAATAAGAGTAGAGCTGGACTCACTCTTGAAAAGCAAAATCTTTGGACCAGTAGTCCATACACCTGAATGTGTAAAAACCTGTGGAAGATAATTCGAATTTCATAAAGAAATTGAAATCAAGGAAATGTGATCATTTTCCTACTATGCCTACACTTCTCTGCAAAAGCCAATACATGCAGCTCATGGACGTTGTGACTGCATATATATACGGCAATATAGATATATAGATCTAAATAAAACTTCCAGAAGGGTATACTCTACCCCCAGAGATGAAAGAGAAACGTAGAAATGTCTTCTCCAAAAAGGCTACAAAGATCATTAGTTGATCTTAAGCAATATTCTGCCCTTGTATCTTTTTCGAAAGATCGTTGACAGGATTTGTTATATTTGCCTTACATATGGTCGATTTAAAGCTAATAGGATCTCCAGCAGAGACCATTGAGATTTCAGATAGCTTTAAAGCGTACCTTGGAAATGAAAAACCTAGGTATAACGAACATCCTGACGATGACATTAATCATCCTGAAGATGGCAATAATCATCCTGAAGATGAACTATCATCCTGAAGATGAACTATCATCCTGAAGATGACATTAATCATCCTGAAGATGAACTATTATTAATCATGTCGAAGATGTCTCGGCTTACATATTAAACACCTTCGTGGTGGAACCCTTTCATATTCTTCATACACCTGGAGTTTATGAAGAATGATGTCCTTTTGCAACCTATTAAAAATGGATACTTATTTATGACACCTTTTAGTAGCTGAAAGAGGGGGAGGACATCCTAGGTCCCGAAGAGCCTAGCTCTAGTGTATTATCTGGCCAACTGCACGTATCTTTGATAGAACGTCTCCAGTAAAGTTGTTAACCAGATACAGTGTTGTCCTGGAGAGCAACACTAGACCAAGGATAAGCTGCTTTTGCGCAACTTCCAAGGGTCAAGGAATATATATTGCATATGCAGGTTTAAAGATCATCGCGATGACTGAAACACAATAGGCCGGCCACCTCCTAAATATATACACATCATCATCCAATGTCTACATCTTCTGAGAAGCTCATCATCCAAGAAGCAAGTATTGAAAACGCTCAGCCAGGTCTAGCAGTACCTTGCAGACACACTGAAGACTGATTCAAAGAATACTTTAGTGGAGTCATCTACCAACTTCGAAGAGCATTACACTCCAGAGCGACGCTGCCTTCTAATAGCCGCTAGATGAGTGAAACTTGTGTAGATGAGTGATAATTGTATTTTCTTTCAGAACATGATGGATGTATAGACGAATAGGAGATGATTGTATAAATACATAGGAGATCTGCAAGCCTGAAGCTTGTACATATCAGGGGGAGTCCCTCGATAGTTGTACTCTTTTCCCTTAAGCTGCTGGTTTTTCCCACTGGGTTTTCCACAGCTAAGGTTTTAACGAGGCAACCATAGTGACTCTGGATCCAGAAGTATCCACCCCATTGGCATACTGAATCCTAAAGTATTCATATGCTTAACCCAAGGTAATGGAGAGATGAGGGGGAGTGTTGTGAGTTGAGGGAGGCCTTTGGCCTCCCTCCCCTCATCACTCTCCATTACTCCCCACTAAGTTAGTGGGGAGACCCTTGGACTCCTAACTTATTATGAGTTTCTTATAAATATAGCACCATGGCTATTCGCCATGGTTGATCCTCTCTAATGCTCTTCTAACATTGTGAAAATTGTGTGATTTTAGAAAAAGAAGTTCATGGTCTAAAAATGAAAGGGAGAAGCTTGAAAAAGATTATGATGCCTTAAATAAAGACATAAAAAGGATGGTAGTTTTGTAACCTGTTGTTCTATGCTTGTTAAGGAGAATTTATTCCTAAAATCTAAAGTCCAAGAGATAGAAACATGCACGAAAAAGTTTGCTATTAGTGATAAATCATTGAAAATGCTTCTTAATAATCAGCTCTTTGCAAACAATAGAAAAGGACTTAGTTTTGAAAAATTTGAACATGAGAACAATCTTTTGGTAAGGAAAAAGTGTCTTTCCTAAATGCATTGGATGTGGTAAAATTGGACATACTTTTAAACATTGTTGAAATAAGAACAAGAAAAAAGTTTAAACAAATTTAGGTTCATAAAGGCACTTTTACTAAAATTGGTGGACATATACGGGTTACTAGGTCACACATAAAATCTTTCGTGTAGGTATGTTAGATGGAGGGATAAGTATCCATGGCTTTGACGTTGGATATCAATGGAGTTCCTTGGCCAAACAGTGACGCAAAGGTATGATTTCTTATTTGAGCATATTGTTTACCTTCATAGAATATTTTGGTGTGCTTTTTTGTTTTTTGACTTGCTTTTTTAGTTTTTTTTCTTGGGTGTGATTTTCCTTTTTTTCTTTTCGTGATTTTTTGGTGTGTTAGAAAAATAGAAAATTAAAAGAAAAGAAAAAAGTGATTAACAATAACATAATATGCATGCATCTATTCAAGCATACAAATATTCTATGAAAGAAAAGCAAAAATACATGAAGAGAATATAAAAATACACTTGATTACATATGTCTTCATACAAATGCTCTTTCTCCATAGCCTTGAATCCATCATCACATCTCCTATGCTTTGTCTCCATCAAGATAATCAATAATTAATCTAAGACTAAAACTTGTAAAGTCATTAATAATAACATAATGTGGTGATCATCATCAAAACCATATTGGGCTTAATGGCCAATATCTAACACTAGGGTCACCCATATCAGTTCAGATTAGGGATTCGAGTTGCACTCAACCGCATCCCTAAACATGCAAAGAAGAAAATAATTCTTTTATGAGTTCTAATCTCATTAAAAATCTATCATGAAACTAAGATATGAATTTGGTTTGGATTAGAACCAACTCTTAGATTAAATCCCGAACCAAATTCAAATCTTATATCCTGTTTTGTTAGCACTAGTAGACTAGTATCTCTTTACTAGTCACTAGTCAGCTGACTGGAACAACGTACACAGTTGTGCCTGACTAGTCGACTAGTGCCGAGCCACTAGTCAATTAGCCAGCTAACTAGCAAGCAACTAGTCGACCAGTCACTACCAAGTTAATTTTCTCTTCTTCTTTTCTTCATAACCCATGTGAACCTGCCCTTGTACATTACATATACTCAAAGTTTGTTCCTTCACTTTTTGTAAAGAGTCATCATCTATGTGAGACTATGTGAGACTCAAATAGACTGATTCCTACTTCAGTAGTGACATGATCACATCGTATCATCGATCTCTAGTGGCTTTAACTGAGCATACTGACCCTCGTTCAGAACCGTCATTATCTGGTTGGTGTGAGACTAGAATCTCTCTGAGATAATCTGGGCCTTATAGTGACAGATTTCATCCAGCCCAGTCCCTTCTCAAGATTATGTCGCTAAGGTGTCTAGGGTATGGTATATTGTCAAACCTAATTACACCTTAAACCCTTGAGTCATATGCGATCACATAGTTATTGATTGGATGAAACATGTTAAATCTTTAACTGGTTCATCTACTACCATAGCCATGGATTTATAATGGATCTATTGAATCTGTTGTGACACTAACTCCCATACAAGTGGAGATGAATCTTGGTTAGATGGCCACTCCATTCGCCTGCTTCTAACTATATCCAATAGTCACCTACGCATCAGCTGCAATGCCAATGTTTGGCAAATGCCTAATTATAATCTTCCACATGTAAGATCCTTTAGCACACCTCTAGTCATAAGGACATGCTACATCTAGTATCACCTAAGAGGTTCTGTTGACATTCAGAGTATGATCACCATACAGAAGCATCTTGGTGAGTTTTTCTCTGAACTTGTTCTCTAACAATCACATATGCATTATCTAGCTGATGTCTCCATACATGAGGCCAACTACTACCATCCGATGATATAGATTAATACACACTAGTCTAGACCAAAACATTACTCAGCATATTTTATTTGCACTTATAGCCAATTATTACAGTATCTCATACAAATTATATCTACTAAACACTCCAGTCTATTTTGTGGAAGGACTTTCGTATGCATGTCAGTTACATTAGCTTTTGTGTGAACTCTTTGTATCTCAATGTCATAACATCTTTGGATTTCACGTATTAAGTGAAATTTCCCCCGGATGTATCTAGATTTCCTATGCGATATATGTTCCTTGGCAAGAACAAGTGTCGCATTGTTGTCACAATACAAAGGTATTGAATCAACAATCAAAGGAACAACTCCAAGTTCAGTAATGAAATTCCTCATTTAGATCACCTCATTTGCTGTGATGTATTCAGCTTTCATCATTGATCGACTACAGTGTCTTGGTTGGAACTCTTCCAACTTACCGCCCCTCCGTTGAGAGTGAAAACACATCCTGACACTGACTTGCTGTCATCTATGTCACTTTGAAAACTTGAGTCCGTAGGCCCCTCCACTAAAAGACTACTGCTCCCACTGTATACTAAGAACATATCTTTAGTCCTTCTTAATTACTTATGTATGCTCTTTACGACAGCCCAATGCATATCCCCAGGATTTGATTGATATTGACTAATTACACCATGTGCATATGCGACATGTGGTCCAGTACATTGCATGGAATACATGATAGATCCTACAACCGAGGCGTAAGGAATCTTACTCATGCGTGCTTTCTCCCCATATGTCCTGAGAGACTTATTCTTGGAGAGACTTATTCCATGACAAGCTGGTACTGTACCATGCTTGGAGTTTTCCATTTAACATAATTGACTAGAGTAGAATATTACATATTATACACTTGGTTTTATAAGATTCACATGTATTTTCATGTCAATTGAGCTCTACGTTATATATTTCCTGGATATTGAATAGGTTCTATATTTAAATAAAATTTTGGAAATTTTTAGGAATTTTAAGAGAATTCTTAAATGCTTAATTTTCATGATTTAAACTGATGAAGATGAGCAGCCCAGACAGGACCAGATGTCTGGACTTATGATTCTAAATGTCTAGAGAAGAACTGATACTCTGATACAAAAATTCAGCTCCATTAGATGTCTGAAGTTCATAACCTATACGTTTGACAACTAACATCAGCCATCTGACCATGCTTCCTCAGCCATATGAGGCAGTGGGTGTAAATATTTTCAAACTCTATGGAATTTGCGTCCACTGTAGCTAGACATCTGATGCACATGTCCCAGACGGTTAGATCAAGCTCCAGAAGTCTAGTAAGACAACACCAGATGCCTGGCTGTAGCTGCTTCAAGCAACCATTAAGCAACACTCCAGATGCCTGACAACTCAATGCCAGACTTCTGATAATGACTCATTCAAGCGGCTATCTCAAATCATCCAGATGTCTGGCCAGCTTACAACAGGCATTTGGCGGGTTTAAGCTGACATTTTTATTGCATTTTTCAGCTAAATCTTTTCCAATCCGATCCAAACTCACAACAAATGCTGCAACTTGAAGATCCTAGACCTCAGATCTAAGGGTGGAGATTTGATTGGTGTTTGGGAGCTATAAATACCCATTTGCATTAGGAATTAGGGTTATCTTTTATTTTCCTTTTCTTTTTCATAATCTAGGTTTTTGGGGTTTCATCTGTAGAGAATGTAAGGACACTGTTTATGGGAAAAACACTAGAAGAGGGGGGGGGGGGGGGGTTGAATAGTGTTTATGCAAATTTAAAAGGAATTTACGCCAAATAAAATGCAATCCAACAAATAGTGCGGAATAGAAAAACAACACAAAGAGAAACACACGCAAACGCAGTTATGTTTCAAGGGTTCGGATTACCCAAGTCAACTCCCGACTTGTTCCCGGTAATCCTACGTCCCTACCACCCGGATACTACTGGATACTCAAGTTAGAACCCTAACTTGAGGTTTCCTTAAAAACCCACTTGTAGCAACTCTACAAGTGCAATCGAATACAATCGATGTCCTTGACTCCCACAACCAGGGAGCAAGCAAAAACCACTCTCACAACCGAGAGCACAATTCAAATAAGAAGTTATGAAATCTGAAAGCAACACTTACAATCACCTATGCCTTGAAGTAGAACTTGAAGGAGAAGTATGATGTGTGTTGAAGAACTCTCTTGGAAGAGAGGAGAAAAGCCCTTTCTCTTGACTGCACCAAATGCCTAGAGGATCAATCTTTGGTTCTAGGTTGGAGAGCAAGAGAACAAGATTTGGAAATACTTAGGGCTTTGGATTTGAAAGCTTTTATCTTTGGAAAGGAAAGCTTGAAGGATTTTGCAATGAATGAGTAACCTTCCAATGGAACAGTAGAAGCTCTATTTATAGCTTTCTCAAATCCACAAAACAGTTTAGGCAAAAACCCAATCAAAATCCGTGAGAAAAATCTCAACGGATATAATCTGAACTCGCGACAGTCGACTGTTGAACAAACCACAGTCGACTGTTGCACAGTCAGCAAGGGTAGGTGAGAATTTATAACGGTAACTTACCACGTGGACAGTCGACTGATGAAGCCAAGACAGTCGTCTGTAAAACCAACAGGCGACTGTACATTCTTCGACAGGCGACTGGCCGAGAAAAGAGTAAGTTAGATAAAATACTGGAAATCTCACAAGATACAGGACAGACGACTGATGCAAGGAACACAGTCGACTGTTAATCAGAACATGCAACTGTATATCCTTAAACAGACGACTGTCACAGACAGGAGAAATTTCCAGAGAGCTGAGTCAAAGAATAGACTTACAGACAGGCGATTGTTGCAGCATAGACAGTCGACTGATCTAATAGACAGTCAACTGTATATACAACATAAGTCGACTGGCCGTAGAAAACGGATCAAACAGAGTTGGGCAAGGAGAGACAGGCGACTGATGAACCATTCACAGTCGACTGTCGCTAAGACAGGCACCTGATAAACGTTCAACAGTAGCCTGTGTGAGATAATCAGAGAGGACCCAAAAACTGTATTGTAATAGTCTGTGCATAACAGGCGACTGTAGAACAAAACACAGTCGACTGTTTTTGAGACAGGCGACTGTAAACTGTTAAGCAGTCGACTGTTATGAACAATCCTAGCACAAACAAAAGAGAATTGAATTGAGATCAAAGGACAAAGGTCTAGAGATGTCCTATGACCGAAAGTAGATGTGTGTGAGTGCTCCATCATAGTTCTACTTCTAAGCTACATACTAGAAGAGATAAAAGAAAAATTACATTGACAAATAATCTCTTCTTTCCATCGTATAAGCATGAAGTCTTTTCAGAGCTTCAATCATCAATCTACGATCATCCAATTCATGTCATTTGCCTTCAATCACGTTTGTGAGTCATCCATTGCTAGTTGATCTTCATAGTAAGCATAGGCAATGGATTAACTGCAAAATAGGGGATTAGTCACAAGTATTTATGTTTGCTCATCATTAACACCAAGTAGGGAGAAGTCCAATACTCAACATTCTCCCCCTTTTGATGATGACAAACAAACATAAACAAAAAAATAAATAGTTGTGCGTAATGAAAACTTACTCCCCCTACATAGATGCCAATCAAGTTAGCCAACAAATATTAGAGCATCTATATAGCAATTGAAGCAAATGAGTGAGATATGAATGAATTTAATTCAAGAAATCTAGGAAATAAAAATCCCTGTTCATTGTAATCTTACTCCCCCTGAATCTAAGGCAACGAAAATCTTAGATTCAAGCATTAGAACATACTTAGCACATCCATTATGAATCTTGTATGTTTATTTCTCTCCCCCTATGGCATCATCCAAAAAGGTGGGAGCAAATAACAACAACAATAATAGTGCTAAAATACGAACTAACAACAATCAATGAGTATAAAGATATATCGAATCAAAAACTCATAAAATTTCATCATATACACATGTGAGTAATGGAATTGAAATCCAATATCAACATTTTAGATAATCGAAAAGAAAATAATTTTCACAAATTCATCACATCAACGACAGAGCATGAATTAACAAATATCAAATTCGTGTATTGTCTCAAAAGCACATCAAAAAGAGTGACGCATACATAGAGACAATATATCATACATCACACAAAAGTTAATCAATATAGCATAGTGTGATACAAGAGAGGGATGCAACATCATATATATAGATATAAAGAAACTGAGTACATCATCGGATGGTCATCAACATGGCCACCCCAAAAAGATACATCATGATCAAAAAAATAAACATGGTGACATGGTGACATATAAGAGTATATCATCATACATATATAAAAGAGTCGCATACAACATCATCCATCATACGAAGACAAAACATATATCATAATCACTCAACCTAAACAAAATCAGACCCCACAAAATAAAACCAAGGTCTTCAGGTGAGTGAACAGAACAGCATCAGCAGCAGCAGCCTCAGTCGATCTGAATGACTGAGGGGTCCGACGGACGGCCGGAAGATCGGAACAAAAGCCGAGCAGAGCGACGAGTAGGAAAAGCTGGAGACTTCCTCTTAGAAGATGAACCACGAACAGCAGATGAACCAACAGGAATAAGAGGTGGAGTCTGGACAACGGAGGTCGAAGACACATGGGGTTTTGGCGAGACGCCAGGAGGAGGAGAAACACAAGCAGGAGAAGTGTTCTTAGATGTAGCAAACAGGTCACGAAGCTCGGGAGGAACAGGACAAGCAAGATGCTTACACGAGATAAGCTGAAGCTTAAGCAAAAGTGAAAGCTTCTCATCAAGGGAAACAGACAGCATTTCAAGAGCACAGACACGAGCGTCTAACTGACGAAGTAGAAACTCCGTGGACCGAGAAGGATGCTCAGCAGCCCGAGATGAGGGTTCAGCAGCATGCACGGATGGGATAGGGTCACTGACAGAGATATGTAGAGGCTCTCCCAAAGATTGAGGTGAAGAGGGAGCCGGATCAGGTTTTGGTGAAGGAACATGCTCATTGAGGAAGTCGAGAGAGACATTAGGGAAGAAATGATCGAAAAGAGCCATGGCCGAGCACGGAGCTAGGGCAAGAAACAGAACGATCAAACCCTAAGAAGTCACGAGTTAGACGGAAGCGACCTAACCTCGTTGAGTGACAGAACAAAGGGCAACGACTCCTCGAGATTGACGCACGAAAGGGAGCGAGAAGTCGGCGAAGGAGCATCAATCGAGCGGGAAGAGCGCACAGTCGAAACGGAGGAGAGAGAATCGACGAGGGGAAATGATCGCTTCGATTGAATATAAATTAGGGAAAATCAATCTGAGCCGTTGGATCAAAGAATCGACGGCTCGGATCAAATCACATGAACCGACACAGCAGGAGACAGTCGACTAGAGAACAAAAGTCAGTCGACTGTATGAAGTGATAAAATTAAATCTCAGAGAGATAGGCAGTCGACTGGCAAGTATAATGCAGTTGCCTGTCAGCTGGACAGTCGACTGACATATACACAACAGTCGACTGGCCGAGAATTAATACAGATCACAAGAATAACAGAGAATACTGTAAAAATTTGACAAAGAGTACAGTCGCCTGCTGACTAAATTGCAGTCGCCTGTTAAATTAACAGTCGACTGTAAAACAGTCAACAGTCGGCTATGCAAAAGATATCAATTTTCATATGGAGGATATAGAGTAGGGTAGTCGACTGTCAAAAGAAACACAGTCGTCTGTCCTGGTCCAAAAATGCACAGTGAGATAGAATTCCAGAGAATAAGAACACTCACCTTAGGACCTATACTCTAATCACAAATACATCTTAAAATCATTATGAAAATAATAAATCCATTGAAACACAAATTATTCCAATCAACTTCGAAAACTCATGAAATCAAATAAGTCACAATTGCCTTTCTTAATTTCATAAAACAATAAAGCACATGAAGAAAGACAATTAAGAATATGAGCTCAATAAGGAGTTATAACATGAAAATTGAGCTTCTAGATTTCAGATTCACCCATAATTCCCAATTCTCCACGCAACCTCACAAATGAATCTTCTTTAAGAGGTTTAGTGAAGATATCGGTAATTTGTTTTTCGGTTTCAATGTACTCTGAGATGATGTCCTTCTTAGCTACATGATCATTTATAAAATGGTGTCTCACGTCTATGTGTTTGGTACGTGAGTGGTGTACCGGATTCTTGGAAAGACAAATAGCACTTTGGTTATCAACCATGATAGGACAAGTATCACAATTGACACCATATTCACTAAGAGTGTGTCTCATCCAAAGAACTTGTGCACATGCAAGACCCGCGGCAATATATTCCGCTTTAGTCGTGGATAATGACACCGAATTCTGTTTCTTAGATAACCAAGAAACTAAGGAATTTCCTAAGAAATGGCATGTGCCACTAGTACTTTTCCTGTCGGACTTGCATCCGGCAAAGTCGGCATCACTATATGAGATTAACTCATACGTGCTAGACTTAGGGTAAAGTAACCCATTGTCTAGGGATTGATTGAGACAACGAAATATTCGTTTAACCGCAATCAAGTGTGACTCCTTAGGCCTTGCTTGATATCTAGCACATATACATACGGAAAACATGATATCAGGCCTACTAGCGGTTAAGTAAAGTAAGCTACCGATCATACCTCGATATAGACGAACGTATACATCTTTTCCGCTTTCATCCTTGTATAGATGAGTAGTAGTACTCATGGGAGTACTTTTGCTTGAAGATGATTCCATCCCGAATCGCTTAATAAGCTCCCCTGTGTACTTTGTCTGATGTATGAAAGTGCCATTCTCCATTTGTCGAATTTGCAATCCAAGGAAGTAGGTGAGCTCTCCCATGTGGCTCATCTCAAACTCATCCTTCATAGACTTGGAAAATTCTTCACAAAGATTAAAGTTAGTAGAACCGAAAATAATATCATCTACATAAACTTGAATCAAAAGAATGTCATTTTCATAATCTTTAATGAAGAGTGTAGAATCAACTTCTCCCATTTTAAAACCTAAATTCAAAAGAAAGGTCTTAAGGCGATCATACCAAGCTCTAGGAGCTTGTCTCAATCCATACAACGCTTTCTTAAGTTTGAAAACATGGTTTGGAAATTTCTCATGAATAAAACCGGGAGGTTGAGAAACATAGACTTCTTCATTTACAAATCCATTTAAAAATGCACTTTTAACATCCATTTGAAATAATTTAAAATTCTTATGGGATGCAAAAGATAAAAGCAACCTAATAGCTTCTAATCTAGCTACGGGGGCAAAGGATTCTTCGAAATCAATACCTTCCTCTTGCCGATAGCCTTGAGTTACTAACCTTGCTTTGTTCCGTGTGATTACCTCGTTTTCATCCGTCTTGTTCTTGAAGATCCATTTGGTCCCGATAGCTTGGTGACCACTTGGAAGAGGTACAAGTTCCCAAACTTCATTTCTCTCGAATTGCGCTAGTTCTTCTTCCATTGCCACTATCCAAGAGCTATCCTCACAAGCTTCTTGAATGTTCTTTGGCTCAATGGTAGAGACGAATTCGCAATGGGAGAATTCTTCAATTCTTGATCTCGTTCGAACACCCACACCAATATCTCCAATGATTTGGTTATGGGGATGGTAACGAACGGTTGGATAAGCTTTGGGTAAACCTGGATCACTAAGAACAATTTCAACAACTTCGTTAGAAGTGTTAGTCTCAACAATATTATCATTAATCTTAACATTATTAAGAGAATTGTAACGGCCTGTTTTCTTCAACACAACTATTTGCGTGTTTAACCTATTTCCAAATTTTTTGAACTATTTTATAATGGTTTGTTAGGAGTTTTAACTGATTCCAAAAATTTCTTATAAAAAAATACTTTGGAGTACCAGACTAGTTATGGAGTATTTTAGTAAAATCGGATTTCATCAAATACCTTTAAAAGATCTGTTAAAAATTCAGTTTCAGATATTGCAGTTTTGGGTCAATGAATTTATTTTCTATACAAACGTCTTCAAAACGTTTTCAAACTTCTGCAGAAGCATCCTATGATCATTTAGGGCTCCTCACATTAATTTCGTAATTTTCTGATATCATTTCAATAGAGAACCCGCAAACCCGCTTTCTAAACGTTTTGGCCAAAAACTAGTATTTTCGTAGCTTAAACCCTGAAAGGTCTTCGTATTCACGATCCTCGTGACGATACGATCCAGTGGATATGTTTTCGTAATTTTTCGGACACGTTTACTAGTAGGGGCATTTTCGTAATTTTTGCTTTTGTATTTTCACTAATGACATTCATTAACGAGTTTTTACCTATTACTAATTATCACCTTAATTACTTTTCTAATTTAATCCCATTACCTAACCGTATCTTTCCCCCCCACCCACTCTCTCTCTCAGCTAACCCACACACCCCCTCATCTACCCCTTTTTTCTTAAACCCTATATATACACCCCCACCCCTCTACATTTTAAAACACACACACACAGGAGTTCTCTCTCTCTCTCTCTCTCTCTCTCTCTCTCTCTCTCTCTCTCTCCCGTTTTTGATTTCTCTCCCCCCGAATTCTCAGCCCTCTCCTCGCGCTCTCGTCATCTCTCCCTATCACCCTCCCTCTCTCACTCATCTCCCTCTCTCACTCTCTCAGATCCTCGCCGGAGGCTCTCCCACCTCCGACCGCCGCTCAACCCTCGGCCATGCCCCGTTCGACCCCCCTCACGCCCACCTTCGAGCTTCCCTCCGACGAGGCCACCCACTGCCACTCCGCCTCACCGCCGTGAGCTCGCCATCACCGACGTCATCGCCCTCTGCCTTCGTCGCCCAGGAGACGCCGCGTCCAAGCTCCGCCTACAGCGCCTCCTCCCACCATGCATGCACTGCTCCATCATTATCCGCCGAAGAGCTCCTCTGACGTCTTCCTCTCTTCTTCGAAGCCTCCGCTCCGTCCACATGAGCTCACGTCGCCGGCGCCACCAGAAGCGCCACCACCTCGACGCTCTGCCCCCTCCACCGGACGTCCCCGCCTGTGCCGCGCTGACCTCCGCCACACCCCGACGTCGGAGAGTGCCCGAGCCCCCGTTAGCGTAAGTAATTTTCGAAATGGCAAACTTGTAAATATCGTAATAAATCGTATTTTCGTATTTTAAATAATTAATAAATGAGTTTATTGGTTATAAATCCATAAGTAATTATATAGGACCCAGAAAAATGTGACGCTAGCTCTAGAAAATCAGAAATGACATTTTGGACCCAATGGCGCTAGTTTCATCTCAATCCGACGCTTAGTTTTTCCAGAATTAATTTTTAAGCCTATAAGTTAAATCCGTTATTTTCGTTCAAAAATCCGTATCTTCTTATTTTCACGTAAACTAATACTTGAGAAAAATATATGTCTTAATACTCTTTGAGACGGTCATTTTGACACCTCATTTGCAACATTCCGATGTAGATTGCACCCAGAATAAATTCCTGAATAAATACGTTACTAATTGAAAAATGGGTTTTAAATTGTTTTTGAGCTTTTAAAAATCCTAAAAATTACTATAATCTTCAGAAAAATATTCCTTCTTACAGTAAAATTATTTTCACCATATATAGTCTATATAAAATTTTAGAACCGTTTTCGACACCGTTTCAATCAGTTTTAAAAATCAAAACGATCAGATTATTTGAATAGAAAATAGGGTGCGCTTTAACCAATTATTTCTTGTGTTTGCAGGTACCAATCCTCATGCACCAGCTTCGCTAGCTCCAACCTCGTCTTGCCACGACGAGTTCGATAAAGTAAGTCACGACATATTCTAACTTTAGAAAACTAGTCTACTGTGCTTGCATGAACTTGTGACACTTCACTTATAGCCTCGAACGGCTATTCAAGTTAAACCAAACTAGAGAACTAAAATGAAAGTAATCTACCAAAGATTACTTTGCCAACTTTCAACTTAGGTGGTTGTAGCACGCAACTACCAACTTGGGTAAATTGTGTGCTAAGCCACACTGCCACGTGCTCAAAGCACGGAAGTAACAGCTTTTGGTGTTGGGCTTGTCTTTATCCTACTTGCTGGTTTTCAATGAGGAAGTCAACCAGTTGACCTGGTGTGACTAACATGTGGAACATCATGTGGAACAATCTTGTGAAAAACTTGTACTTGACACGTCACCGGGGTTTCGGGGTAACTCACAGTTGCGAGAGTACGGGAGTGACTAGAGTTCGATCTACATGTCAAGCTGCCTGTGTTTTGGCCTCCTGTCTAGCTACCTGTGTTTCGGCAAACCATCCTGCTGCCTGGGTACCGGCATTCGTCTGGGTAGCACCCAGGCAAGAGATGAACTTAATGGTCACATATTGTACTCTCCGACTTGAGTCACGTAGTTCTAGTGTAACTTGCACAGTTACTTTCTTTACAGTACTTGCACTTTACTTTTCTTACCAGTACGTTACCATACTTGCCTCACTTTACTTGTCAGTACAGTCACCTTTACTTTACGCATTCCATGCACGTTACTTTCTACACTTGTACAGACACTGCACCGTACTTTACTTTCACTTTGGTCTGCTTTGTCATACTTGTACAGTACCTCTCTTTCTTTATTTAGAATTGTTGTGACTTACCTACGGTTCCATCTCCGTGGCACCGCAGACGACGTACATATGGAAGCAGATGCTCTTGAGTTAATAGCGACAGACTTCGACCATGAGACCGCAGCTTCCAGAGCTATTTTTAGTCGTGTACTTTCTTTCTTTCTTTTATCATTATTGGAACATTTGTACGGTTCGGATTGTAATAATTGGACACTATTTGGGTATTTTTGTACATCTCTGCATCGTGGCTATTTTGATTTCACTGGTTAACTGCAGAACCTGCGCAATTATCAAATAAGTAACGGGCCCCCGAGAGCGGGTCGTTACAAGTTTGGTGGCCCAACGCAGGTCCTCGCTAACTACCTCGTGAACATTATAGCAAGATCAGGATGTATAATATAAGATACTCAAATTAACCTCGAGTACTGGTTGTCTCGAGTGTTCACCTGTATTGGATATACGGGTTAAGTGTCCTTATTACCATCTTCATTAGGTCTTCCTTACTTCCTTTGAAATCTTAACCCTTGCTTAGGAACTCGTGTCCCATTCTTGATTATACCTCTCTAGTACCCTCTTTTGCTAGCAGTTATAGTGATTTTTTTCGTTGTTTGGATTATCTACCCACTTCATCACCTTCCTTCAGTTGATGATGGCACTCATATGAATGATGATCTTCCTTCAATGGACCATGATCCGGTCAATGTGCTTGGCTAAAGTCTGTTGGATCAACCTGGCTAGACTGGGCATAAGTGATCCTGGCTTAGTCACTTCCCTGGCCGTGTCCGCTGGACCGCAAGGATGTGAATCGTGAGTATGTAACACCATCGATCTCCATCATTATCACCCTTTCTTTAGCTAATGATGGCCTCCTGATTCTTTTACTTCTTCCTAATCACTTTTATAAGTTCATCTGAACTCTAGCTACGTTTATTCTAAGGAGGGTAGCATTCAATTTTCGATCACCAGGAGTTCGAATTCGACAACGGAAGCGGATCAAAGGATGCTCAGAAGTATTGGAGGATGGTGCTAGAGATTTTGAGACGAACCAAACCTGACGTGTAAGTGTAGGCTGTTTGCGTCTTTTCATTCTTTTGAGCTAGTGTTTCTCTTCTAGCCCCTACCTCTATCTTGTACCCGTCTTTTTCTCTCCAAGGGTTTGACTTCCTTTCCCATCGACCACCTTCCTCCCCCCTCTTTATTTCGTTTGTCCGTTTCCCCCCTCGAGACTCGTGCCCGCCGAACCCTACCCTACCTAACCCTGACTTTCGGTGCCCCTCCCCCCGTTTTTAACCCCGCTCCTTCCTCCGTAAGCCACCCCGTGGCTTCCCTCAGACATCACCCCCCTCCTCCCGGCCTCTCCCCCAAGCGAGCTCGATCGGACCCCTCATCGCCACTCCGATCTCCGATCTGCCAGCCTCACCCGAAGATCCGCCAGCTTCCGCTTCGCTCCATCCCGTAGGCCCTAGCTCCCCGCCATGGATCGCCAGCCAGTCGGAGCCCTCGCCGCCGCAGATCGCCAGCCGCCGATGGCCCACCAACGACCTTGGGGTCTGTTGGGCTTAGCAGCAACCCTCGCCGCCACCCTTGCTTTGGTCGTGTGGTCGGGATATTGGGAACCCGCCGCCCTTGGTATCATTGGGAGCTCCTTTTTCTGGTTCTTCCCCCTTGAGCTGCCCAGCTTCGAGTGCTTCTTAGGGGTACTCCTTAGTGCTTGTAGGTTCCTGAGTTTTTGGTCGTCGAACTGCTTAGGGCTGATGGTGTTTACCGTAGATATCGACCTATGGTATTGGCAAGCAGTATCCTTAGGATTGGGTATTGGCATACTTTTGGGCTTAGGCGTTGAAGTTGGATGTCGGTCTTGTGCTCAGATTTGGGAGACGGCTAGGATGTTGGTTTCTTGTTGGATGTTATGGAGACTGCTGGGACAAGTGGTAGCGATGATCTTGACCCTCGAGAGTTGGCCTTATACTTGCCTGTATGTGTTGATCTGGGTAATGGCTTGTAATTTGGTAGCATGGCAGATGAAGCCCTTTGTGTTCGGCTGGTTAAGTTGTAACCGTAAGGACGCACTAGGTTTATCCCTTACGTTTTTGTATGTTATGGTGATGATTTACATGATTGAGACCATGTAATCATCGTTTATATATTCTAGACGTTCCGTTCTTCTCTTTGGTGTGCTTGCTACTGACTTTTCACCTCGGGTTCCAAGTTCGAACAGATGTCATCATTTTAGTAGCTCTCCTTTTCGTTTAATGACATTATCTTGGCTACTTGATAATATATATTAGTCACATCCCTTATTTTCTTATCACATTTCATGTTATTTACAACCTGATTTATAAAGATTGCTATCTTTTCTATCATTTATTTGTTTGAGCTTCTTTATAAAATCAATTATTTTCAAAAGAGATTTTTAAATTCCGAGGACGGAATTATTTTTAAGGAGGGTAGGATGTAACGGCCTGTTTTCTTCAACACAACTATTTGCGTGTTTAACCTATTTCCAAATTTTTTGAACTATTTTATAATGGTTTGTTAGGAGTTTTAACTGATTCCAAAAATTTCTTATAAAAAAATATTTTGGAGTACCAGACTAGTTATGGAGTATTTTAGTAAAATCGGATTTCATCAAATACCTTTAAAAGATCTGTTAAAAATTCAGTTTCAGATATTGCAGTTTTGGGTCAATGAATTTATTTTCTATACAAACATCTTCAAAACGTTTTCAAACTTCTGCAGTAGCATCCTATGATCATTTAGGGCTCCTCACATTAATTTCGTAATTTTCTGATATCATTTCAATAAAGAACCCGCAAACCCGCTTTCTAAACGTTTTGGCCAAAAACTAGTATTTCCGTAGCTTAAACCCTGAAACGGTCTTCGTATTCACGATCCTCGTGACGATACGATCCCGTGGATATGTTTTCGTAATTTTTCAGACACGTTTACTAGTAGGGGCATTTTCGTAATTTTTGCTTTTGTATTTTCACTAAAGACATTCATTAACGAGTTTTTACCTATTACTAATTATCACCTTAATTACTTTTCTAATTTAATCCCATTACCTAACCGTATCTTTCCCACCCACCCACTCTCTCTCAGCTAACCCACACACCCCCTCATCTACCCCTTTTTTCTTAAACCCTATATATACACCCCCACCCCTCACACAGGAGTTCTCTCTCTCTCTCTCTCTCTCTCTCTCTCTCTCTCTCTCTCTCTCTCTCTCCCGTTTTTGATTTCTCTCCCCCCGACTTCTCAGCCCTCTCCCCGCGCTCTCGTCATCTCTCCCTGTTACCCTCCCTCTCTCACTCATCTCCCTCTCTCACGCTCTCAGATCCTCGCCGGAGGCTATCCCACCTCCGACCGCCGCTCAACCCTCGGCCATGCCCCGTTCGACCCCCCTCACGCCCACCTTCGAGCTTCCCTCCGACGAGGCCACCCACTGCCACTCCGCCTCACTGCCGTGAGCTCGCCATCACCGACGTCATCGCCCTCCGCCTTCGTCGCCCAGGAGACGCCGCGTCCAAGCTCCGCCTACAGCGCCTCCTCCCACCATGCAGGCACTGCTCCATCATTTTCCGCCGAAGAGCTCCTCCGACGTCTTCCTCTCTTCTTCGAAGCCTCCGCTCCGTCCACGCGAGCTCACGTCGCCGGCGCCACCAGAAGCGCCACCACCTCGACGCTCTGCCCCCTCCACCGGACGCCCCCGCCTGTGCCGCGCTGACCTCCGCCACACCCCGACGTCGGAGAGTGCCCGAGCCCCCGTTAGCGTAAGTAATTTTCGAAATGGCAAACTTGTAAATATCGTAATAAATCGTATTTTCGTTTTTTAAATAATTAATAAATGAGTTTATTGGTTATAAATCCATAAGTAATTATATAGGACCCAGAAAAATGTGATGCTAGCTTTAGAAAATCAGAAATGATATTCTGGACCCAATGGCGCTAGTTTCATCTCAATCCGACGCTTAGTTTTTCCAGAATTAATTTTTAAGCCTATAAGTTAAATCCGTTATTTTCGTTCAAAAATCCGTATCTTTTTATTTTCACATAAACTAATACTTGAGAAAAATATGTCTTAATACTCTTTGAGACGGTCATTTTGACACCTCATTTGCAACATTCCGATGTAGATTGCACCCAGAATAAATTCCTGAATAAATACGTCACTAATTGAAAAATGGGTTTTAAATTGTTTTTGAGCTTTTAAAAATCCTAAAAATTACTATAATCTTCAGAAAAATATTCCTTCTTGCAGTAAAATTATTTTCACCATATATAGTCTATATAAAATTTTAGAACCGTTTTCGACACCGTTTCAATCAGTTTTAAAAATCAAAACGATCAGATTATTTGAATAGAAAATAGGGTGCGCTTTAACCAATTATTTCTTGTGTTTGCAGGTACCAATCCTCGTGCACCAGCTTCGCTAGCTCCAACCCCGTCTTACCACGACGAGTTCGATAAAGTAAGTCACGACATATTCTAACTTTAGAAAACTAGTCTACTGTGCTTGCATGAACTTGTGACACTTCACTTATAGCCTCGAACGGCTATTCAAGTTAAACCAAACTAGAGAACTAAAATGAAAGTAATCTACCAAAGATTACTTTGCCAACTTTCAACTTAGGTGGTTGTAGCACGCAACTACCAACTTGGGTAAATTGTGTGCTAAGCCACACTGCCACGTGCTCAAAGCACGGAAGTAACAGCTTTTGGTGTTGGGCTTGTCTTTATCCTACTTACTGGTTTTCAATGAGGAAGTCAACCAGTTGACCTGGTGTGACTAACATGTGGAACATCATGTGGAACAATCTTGTGAAAAACTTGTACTTGACACGTCACCGGGGTTTCGGGGTAACTCACAGTTGCGAGAGTACGGGAGTGACTAGAGTTCGATCTACATGTCAAGCTACCTGTGTTTTGGCCTCCTGTCTAGCTGCCTGTGTTTCGGCAAACCATCCTGCTGCCTGGGTACCGGCATTCGTCTGGGTAGCTGATCACTCCTTATTTTACACCTTTTTTCCGCATGTTTGCATGTCATTTCGGTTGCTCATATTGCGATTTTCACGATTATTCGATGATATTGTGTTACTTTTCACTATTTCTTGTTTTGTCGGATTTCAGGAAATATGGAGCGATCGAGAGCAAAAAGGAGCTTAAGGGACTTGCACCCACTCCGGAGCGTCACCCAAGGCTCTTTTGAGGGCTATTCGACAATGGGAGACGGGTGGAAGAAGAAGGAACTCCGTAGGAGCGACGAGGAGGAGAAACGGAGAAGATTGGGCATTTTAGCATGCCACTCGGCCGAGTGAAGGAGTCACTCGGCCGAGCAAAGGAGCCCGCTCGGCCGGCCAGATCGGACACGCACCAGATTGAGTATCAGCGTGCACTCGGCCGAGCATCGCCAGCCCACTCGGCCGAGCACGGAGACACCACTTGCCCGAGTGGCATCACGACGACGGCAAGCAAAAATCTCAGACTTACTGGAATCCGTCAGGCGATTGAGGGTTCCGACTCGGCCGAGTACCGAATGCCCCGCAGCCGAGTGAGTAAAGCCACTCGGCCGAGTCACCTCCGAAGACAGACCCCCAAGACTCCTGACTTACTGGAATTTTACAGGGTCTATCACTCGGCTGAGTAGAGAAGCCAACTCGACCGAGTAGAGAAGTCAACTCGGCCGAGTGATGCTGAGGACACGCAGCGCCCAGATTTTCAGATAGCCTCCCACTCTTTTGAAATCTTCTATCATTCCAGCAATCAAAGTATTTTTCTCATATTTTTTATATATAGTAGGCTTCATGACGGTTCCAACGCCGCCAAGAACGCGCAAATCGGAGGTCGGATGAAATCTGGAGAATTTCTGCAAGTTGATGCTGCAATGCTGGAATTCCCACTCGGCCGGGTCAAATGTTCCACTCGGCCGAGTGCGGCTTGGGCCCAGATTCTAAGTTGCGGTTTGGGCTGTTTTTGGGCACGAATTTGAGGGGTTTTCTAGGGTTATTTGCTAGGGTTTTGGGAGAGTATTTAAGGGGTTTGTAGCCACCATTAGAGGGGATCTCCATTATGTTTTCTTAGTTCCCATATGTTTTTCTTAGGATTATTTTAGAGGTTAGGCCATGCCCTAGGCCCCCTTTTGGATCTAAAAGCTTGTATTTTGGATTGAAGATCTTCATCAAGCTAAGTATTTTCTTCTTTTTATTTGAATCTTTGTTTTTCTATCTTTTTGTATGCAAGCAATGATTTCTATTGATTCTCATATCCTTATTGCTATGCTAGAGTAGATTTGTTGTTTTAGGGTTTGGGGATGAACCCTATGGATCTAATTTCATATTTGTGAAGAATGAATTCTAAATTGCTAGAATTGCTAGGAGGTTAGGTTGTGATTGATTTCCTACGGATAGCTAGGGATTTCCATCGATTTGGGATTTGCAAGAGATTGGATTCTAATCGATGGGAAGGCCTAGATATTCGATTTAGGTTTATAATTGGGTTTCTCTAGATTTGGTTTGCAAGAGATTGGACCAAAGCTAGGATTTTTAATTGTAAATCTATACACATATTCGTTTGCAAGAGATTGGACGAATACGAACTATCACAACCTAGATCGTAACTCGAGTTTGCACGAGAGTGGGCTCGAGGGGCGATTGAACGATGATGTCGATCCTCATGCTAGTGGCTTAGGTTAGGGTTTGCAAGAGATTGGGCCATAACCTAGGTTTGCTATAGACCGGCAATAGCGCGAGAGCGTGAGCTTGGTTCTACATTAAGTTGCGACTAGTTCACCTCAACGCAAGTCTAGTAATATTGAGATTCACTATTAACAATGATGCATGACGGTCCGTAGTGGGGATTCCCTAGCCCTAGACGTCTTTATTTGATTTTATATCCCCATACTTTGCCCGATGATTGTGACAGGATCGCCGCAAGGCAAATTTCCTCTTTTATTTTATTGTATTTGAATCGATATTTGACCGATTTCTTTATCACCGATACCGACATCCACCACCATTTCCATTATATCATACCATAGCCATCTCCACCAATAAAACGTTCGTAGTCCAACCAACCTAGGATAGATTGGAGCCAACACCACCTCCTCGTGTTCGATACCCGCTCGCCACTACGCCGTGCGCTTGCGGTAAAACTACAATCGTTCTCCGGGTGTGTATTCGGGGCCGACCAAGTTTTTGGTCGTGCTCTTGGGTTGTATATCCGGAGCGATTAAGTTTTTGGCGCCGTTGCCGGGGAGGTGTTTCTGTTGGGTGCCAATTTGTCACAGTTAGGTTGATTAGACTACGAAAAAAAACAAATAAAAAGGAAATTTTCACCCCCGCCACCATTATTATCATTTCTATATTCTTTTGTACCACTGATATTTTTCTCCAGGTATTTATCTTTGTTGATCAGGTGCTATGGATTATACTACGTGGGCCACAGATTTTGATCAGAGTGCTCAAATGGGAGAATACTATTATGATCAGAGTGCTCAGATGTGAGAGTAATATTTTGATGAAAGTGCTCAGATGGGAGAATACTTTTTTGAGGAGACGCACTGGCCCGAGCTTGATGAGAGACAAAGGATTTTTTTTGATGAGATGCATGCACACCAGGTTGAAGTGCAAGCCGGGCTTGAAAAGGGTAACCTTCTATTGGAACGGGTGAAGAGGCAACTTGAAATGAATGCGCTCATGTTTAAGGTTGCGATGATCCCCAAAGATATCAGTTCTGTTCCTTCATCTTATGGGCAAGAAGCATCTCCAATCATATTGCCAGAGCCAGAATGTGCCGATGTCGATCCCACATCCTACAATATAGCTGTTGCATATGAAGAGTGGATGGACGAAGGTACAGTGGAGGAAGCAGAAATTGAGCCACCAGCTCAGCCAGAGGAGGATGGATTTCAGAGATTATTGGAGGGTCTCTTGGAGTCAGTGAGGTTCACCGGTTCACTGGTTCTTGTTTTTGTCGGATTTCAGGAAATATGGAGCGATCGAGAGCAAAAAGGAGCTTAAGGGACTTGCACCCACTCCGGAGCGTCACCCAAGGCTCTTTTGAGGGCTATTCGACAATGGGAGACGGGTGGAAGAAGAAGGAACTCCGTAGGAGCGACGAGGAGGAGAAACGGAGAAGATTGGGCATTTTAGCATGCCACTCGGCCGAGTGAAGGAGTCACTCGGCCGAGCAAAGGAGCCCGCTCGGCCGGCCAGATCGGACACGCACCAGATTGAGTATCAGCGTGCACTCGGCCGAGCATCGCCAGCCCACTCGGCCGAGCACGGAGACACCACTTGCCCGAGTGGCATCACGACGACGGCAAGCAAAAATCTCAGACTTACTGGAATCCGTCAGGCGATTGAGGGTTCCGACTCGGCCGAGTACCGAATGCCCCGCGGCCGAGTGAGTAAAGCCACTCGGCCGAGTCACCTCCGAAGACAGACCCCCCAAGACTCCTGACTTACTGGAATTTTACAGGGTCTATCACTCGGCCAAGTAGAGAAGCCCACTCGACCGAGTAGAGAAGTCAACTCGGCCGAGTGATGCCGAGGACACGCAGCGCCCAGATTTTCAGACAGCCTCCCACTCTTTTGAAATCTGCTATCATTCCAGCAATCAAAGTATTTTTCTCATATTTTTTATGGATAGTAGACTTCATGACGGTTCCAACGCCACCAAGAACGCGCAAATCGGAGGTCGGATGAAATCTGGAGAATTTCTGCAAGTTGATGATGCAATGCTGGAATTCCCACTCGGCCGGGTCAAATGTTCCACTCGGCCGAGTGCGGCTTGGGCCCAGATTCTAAGTTGCGGTTTGGGCTGTTTTTGGGCACGAATTTGAGGGGTTTTCTAGGGTTATTTGCTAGGGTTTTGGGAGAGTATTTAAGGGGTTTGTAGCCACCATTAGAGGGGATCTCCATTATGTTTTCTTAGTTCCCATATGTTTTTCTTAGGATTATTTTAGAGGTTAGGCCATGCCCTAGGCCCCCTTTTGGATCTAAAAGCTTGTATTTTGGATTGAAGATCTTCATCAAGCTAAGTATTTTCTTCTTTTTATTTGAATCTTTGTTTTTCTATCTTTTTGTATGCAAGCAATGATTTCTATTGATTCTCATATCCTTATTGCTATGCTAGAGTAGATTTGTTGTTTTAGGGTTTGGGGATGAACCCTATGGATCTAATTTCATATTTGTGAAGAATGAATTCTAAATTGCTAGAATTGCTAGGAGGTTAGGTTGTGATTGATTTCCTACGGATAGCTAGGGATTTCCATCGATTTGGGATTTGCAAGAGATTGGATTCTAATCGATGGGAAGGTCTAGATATTCGATTTAGGTTTACAATTGGGTTTCTCTAGATTTGGTTTGCAAGAGATTGGACCAAAGCTAGGATTTTTAATTGTAAATCTATACACATATTCGTTTGCAAGAGATTGGACGAATACGAACTATCACAACCTAGATCGTAACTCGAGTTTGCACGAGAGTGGGCTCGAGGGGCGATTGAACGATGATGTCGATCCTCATGCTAGTGGCTTAGGTTAGGGTTTGCAAGAGATTGGGCCATAACCTAGGTTTGCTATAGACCGGCAATAGCGCGAGAGCGTGAGCTTGGTTCTACATTAAGTTGCGACTAGTTCACCTCAACGCAAGTCTAGTAATATTGAGATTCACTATTAACAATGATGCATGACGGTCCGTAGTGGGGATTCCCTAGCCCTAGACGTCTTTATTTGATTTTATATCCCCATACTTTTCCCGACGATTGTGACAGGATCGCCGCAAGGCAAATTTCCTCTTTTATTATATTGTATTTGAATCGATATTTGACCGATTTCTTTATCACCGACACCGAAATCCACCACCATTTTCATTATATCATACCATAGCCATCTCCACCAATAAAACGTTCGTAGTCCAACCAACCTAGGATAGATTGGAGCCAACACCACCTCCTCGTGTTCGATACCCGCTCGCCACTACGCCGTGCGCTTGCGGTAAAACTACAATCGTTCTCCGGGTGTGTATTCGGGGCCGACCAAGTTTTTGGTCGTGCTCTTGGGTTGTATATCCGGAGCGCTCAGTAGCACCCAGAAAAGAGATGAACTGAATGGTCACATATTGTACTCTCCGACTTGAGTCACGTAGTTCTAGTGTAACTTGCACAGTTACTTTCTTTACAGTACTTGCACTATACTTTCCTTACCAGTATAGTTACCATACTTGCCTCACTTTACTTGCCAGTACAGTCACCTTTACTTTACGCATTCCATGCACGTTACTTTCTACACTTGTACAGACACTGCACCGTACTTTACTTTCACTTTGGTCTGCTTTGTCATACTTGTACAGTACCTCTCTTTCTTTATTTAGAATTGTTGTGACTTACCTACGGTTCCATCTCCGTGGCACCGCAGACGACGTACATATGGAAGTAGATGCTCTTGAGTTAATAGCGCCAGACTTCGACCATGAGACCGCAGCTTCCAGAGCTATTTTCAGTCGTGTACTTTCTTTCTTTCTTTTATCATTATTGGAACATTTGTACGGTTCGGACTGTAATAATTGGACACTATTTGGGTATTTTTGTACATCTCTGCATCGTGGCTATTTTGATTTCACTGGTTAACTGCATAACCTGCGCAATTATCAAATAAGTAACGGGCCCCCGAGAGCGGGTCGTTACAAGAATCACAAAGAATATCTACATTATCATCATCAACATGAGGAAAGTCAAAATCTTCATAAAAAGATACGTGAAGTGATTCCTCAATCGTTGAAGAAGTTTTGTTGTATATCTGATAGGCTTTGCTACGTGTGGAATATCCAACAAAAATTCCTTCATCGGATCTTGGCTCAAATTTGTCTAAATTACTGAAGGTGTTCTTTATAAAACATTTTGAACCAAAGACACGAAAATATTTCACTTGAGGCTTTTTATCGTAAAACAACTCAAAATAAGTTTTGTTTGTTCGGGGTCTCACTAGGATTCTATTGAGCACATAACATGCCGTGTGCACCGCTTCTGTCCAAAATTGTAGTCCTAAATGACTATCATGGAGCATAGTGCGAGCACACTCAATAAGAGTCATATTCTTTCTTTCTACAACACCATTTTGTGGTGGTGCACGAGGAAAGGAAAAGTTATGAGTTATCCCAGAGTCATCACAAAACTTAGTAAAAGACTCATTCTCAAATTCTCCTCCATGATCACTACGAATAGTGATAATGGTGGATCCTAAAAGATTCTGAATCTTCTTTGCAAATTTGGTAAACTCTTCATGAGCTTCATTCTTATTAGTTAAGAATGAAACCCAAGTAAAGCTAGAAAAGTCGTCAACGACAACTAGTCCATAATGAGCATTACCTAAAGAAGCGGTTCTAGTTGGCCCAAATAAATCTAGATGTAGAAGTTCTAGGGGCCTCTTAGAAGTAATCCCTTCTTTAAGCTTAAATGAATATTTACTTAGTTTACCTCTTTGACATGAATCACAAAAGTTTTTCTTATTAAAAACAATCTTAGGAAAACCTTTGACTAGATCATGCTTAGCTAACTTATATAAGTGCTTGAAGTGAACATGACCAAAACGGCGATGTCATAATAGTTGTTCACTTGTGTTAGCAACTAAGCAATGTTCTACGGTTTTAGACAAGCTTAAATAATAAATATTTTTACGCCTAATACCGAAAAATAAAACATTTGAATCACAATCAACAATAGTACACAATCCTTCTCCGAAGTTAACCTTGTAACCTTTGTCACAAAGTTGACTTATGGAAATGAGGTTGTGACATAAACCACTAACAAGATAAACATTAGTAATTAGGGGTTTGGAAGGATTACCAACGATACCTACTCCAATGATGGTTCCCTTTTGATTACCTCCAAAAGTGACCGTTGCACCATCTTTGATGCTAATCACTTCGGAGAGCAATGAGGGATCTCTCGTCATGTGTTTGGAGCAACCGCTATCAAGAATCCATCCTTTCCCTTTAGAGCTAATAAGGCATTTATTGCTCTTCTTCTTTCTCTTGGGTACCTATATAATATACCATAAGCTTATGGTACCCAATGTTTGTTGGGTCCAAGGGGATTAGCCCTTTGGAAGCCAAGTCCAAGTGGACTTCCGCTTCCCAACATAGTTACTATTTCTAATTACATCATGAAAGTAGGAATCAACATACGCATTCCTAACATTTAGACTAGTGTTCTTAGGACCCCAAATAGTGTACATCTTGGGAGTCCTATTCCTAGTTGCATGCATATGAGTTGGATTTCTATGTGGTGCATGCTTCTTAGGAACATGATTTATAGCATAGATATGAGGTGGAGGATATGCATTGTACATTCTTGAATGATATGTATTCTTGGGAACATGCATATTATATGAAGCATATTGATCATGCATGACATGTGGAGAATTAGCATACATGAAAGAATGATGCGTATGAGCATACGGGTGTGTGAGAGCACATACATGAGTATTTCTCATGTGTGGTTGTGTACGTGTCCGTGGTTGCGGAGCATAAAATGTGTCATGATTATCCACTTGTGAAGTAGGATGTTTCCTATGTGGATGAGAATTAGTGTACATATAAGCATGGCCTTGCTTTTGGTTTCCATCTTTAGTGGGTTTCTTGCCAAAAGGAAGAGAAAGTGATGTGGTGACATTCTTGGTAGGATTGCTACCTATAGTGTCTTTGACACCACTTGTGGATGCACCGGAGGAAGGCCTCACAAAATCTATAGTGACACCACTATAGGAGGTGCGATCATTAGATGCATTAGCTTTTACAAATCCAAGGCCAACACGATGTGTGGCCGGAAAATTGATTTGCAAGCAAATCATCCAATTGTCCTTGTCCCTTATTGAATCTCACAATACGGGAGGACATGAGCTCATATTTCTCATTTAAAGAAGAAATGTTGGTATCCAAGGTGGACACCCGTGCTTTGAGCTCGTGCACTTAGGTTTTAAGAGAATCATTCTCTAGTCCCAATTGTGTGTGGCGTGTAACTAGATCACTATCATCCATGGGATGTGTTTGATCAAGTTGAGATTTGAGGGAATTCACCTCATTTCTCAATGTGACATTTTGAGAAGCTAAGTTTGCTTTCTCAAGGGTTAAAGTATCAACAATGGTGTCATTATTGTTAATGCATGGAATGGATGACTTGCTAACTTTTGATTTCTTTAAGCTAGAGTATCTAAGCATTAAAGATTGGTATTTAGCAAATAGTTCTTCATTTAGCTATGTGAAGTTCATCCATTGTTACCTCGGTGTTATCCGTATCGGAATCACTCTCATCCGAGAGTGGGTCTTCAAGTGCCATGAAGCACATGTGGGCGCTCTCACCCTTCTCATCATCGGAATCGCTTGATGAGTCATCACTTGAGTCATCAAAGGTACCGACGAGTCATTTCTTCTTGTCTTTCTTGTTCTTGATGGACTTGTGGTACTTTGGTGCCTTCCACTTTTCTTTGTTGTTTAGCATTGGGCAATCCCTCTTGATGTGCCCTGGCTTATTACACTTATAACAAAGAGAGAAGTAGCATTAGTAGATTCAAAACGTTTGTTGGAGGGAAATTTACCTTTGCGAAAGAAGCGTTGGAACTTCTTCGCTATTTGGGCCATTTCACCCAAATCCATCTCGTTCTCAGATTCATCACTTTCGGAGGATGACGAATTGGCGTTGAACGCCAAAGCTTTCTTCTTGGCCTCCGAGGGATTCATCATGGCTCGAATCTTCAATCGGTTATCCCGTCTTACTTCGTAAGACATAAGAGTCCCGATGAGATTCACCACGGTGTAGTTCTTCAAGTCATTGACCTCTTCAATGGCGATTGCTCGTCTTTCCCATTTGGAGGTCATCCCCATGATAATCTTCCTTACCTTTTCAGGTTCGGTGTAGATTTGGCCAAGGGCTTTCAATTCTTTTGTGATGTCGGTAAAGCGTCCGTACATCGACGCAATGCTCTCATTTTCCTGCATGTGAAACAAGTCGAAGTTTTGCACGGTAACATATAACTTTGAAAGCTTTACCTTATTCATTCCCTCGTGGGTAACGATGAGATGGTTCCAAATTTGATATGCACTCTTACATGTGCATATCTTGTTGAACTCATTCGGGTCCAACGCACAATGAAGAGCGTTCATTGCTTTAGCGTTGTTGACTTCGACGGACTTCTCGGAAGTCGTCCATTTCTCGAAATCATCTTCGGAGGGCTGGACGTACTCCTTGTGGAGAGTTCTCCAAAGAGAAGCACTCCTAAGGAACGTCTCCATCCTACACTTCCAATAACCAAAGTTAGTACCATTGAAACGTGGAGGACGTATCGTAGATTGACCTTCGAAAAGTGTGGATGCTCCATCACGGTCGTGATTGTTGTACGTAGGCGACGGAGGAACGTTGTTGTTGTTGGATGCCATAGATAAAACCTTGCGCTCTGATACCAATTGTAAGGACCCTGTCTATGGGGAAAACACTAGAAGGGGGGTTGAATAGTGTTTATGCAAATTTAAAAGGAATTTACGCCAAATAAAATGCAATCCAACAAATAGTGCGGAATAGAAAAACAACCCAAAGAGAAACACACGCAAACGCAGTTATGTTTCAAGGGTTCGGATTACCCAAGTCAACTCCCAACTTGTTCCCGGTAATCCTATGTCCCTACCACCCGGATACCACCGGATACTCAAGTTAGAACCCTAACTTGAGGTTTCCTTAAAACCCCACTTGGAGCAACCCTACAAGTGCAATCGAATACAATCGATGTCCTTGACTCCCACAACCAGGGAGCAAGCAAAAACCACTCTCATAACCGAGAGCACAATTCAAATAAAGAAGTTATGAAATCTGAAAGCAACACTTACAATCACCGATGCCTTGAAGTAGAACTTGAAGGAGAAGTGTGATGTGTGTTGAAGAACTCTCTTGGAAGAGAGGAGAAAAGCCCTTTCTCTTGACTGCACCAAATGCCTAGAGGATCAATATTTGGTTCTAGGTTGGAGAGCAAGAGAACAAGATTTGGAAATACTTAGGGCTTTGGATTTGAAAGCTTTGATCTTTGGAAAAGAAAGCTTGAAGGATTTTACAATGAATGAGTAACCTTCCAATGGAACAGTAGAAGCTCTATTTATAGCTGTTACGAAGTGGAACTCGCGTACAATGAATTTGTATTATGGAGAACCAAGGGCACGATGGTTATATGGAGAAGGTGGTTTAGGTAGGCTGTTTTACAAGTGATTAGTGGGGTGAAGAAGTTGGACTCGTCGCCGGTGGTGATCACAGGGTCGAATCTCACCGGATGCGGCAGAGGAAGGTTGGATGACAGGAGCCCGAAGTTGACGTTGGCCAAGGGGCGAGCTTTCCTGCAGCTCGAACAACTCGTCAGAAGGGCGGGGTTGGGGTTCAACCCTTAGCCCCTCCGATGCCTAAGTCAGTATAAGGACTTAAAACGGGAGCTAGACACGCCGGTCGGACTAACGGTGTGTCGACCGCACGTGGCGAGCTATATGTGGGAGAGCAAAGATATGGACGACCTTTGTTCTCGTGTGTGATTGATAGATTGAGAGAGAATTTGGCAATCCCCTCTCCGTAGGTGGTGAGGGGGTATTTATACCTGACGGGAGGTGACTAGATGGGGGCTGATCTGGCATGCTGACTAAACGTACTGAGCTGGCTCGGTTGTCAGGGGAAGCTTCAGACTAGGACGTCGGGAACATGAGTGTCTAACCTGCCTTTGTCAGGCGGCGCAACGGCCAGGGGGTGCTTTTGTCGGGATGTCAGGGCCGAAAGCATTAACTGTCAGTCGGCTCAACCGTCAGGGGGCGCTTTGTCAGACGGTCGGGTGACGTATGTGTCAGTCGTGCCCTTATCCTAGGTCGTTTGTCGTTGGTGGAGAACTATATAGGTCTGGCTATGTCATTCTAGGCGCCGCGGTTCATGGGGGCCGGCCAGGTCGACCGGCTCGAGGGCTGTTTGGCCCGGCCGTGCCTCCTTGTCGATCGCGGGTTATGGGCCGCTGGAACGGTGGGATACGCACATGACCATGTCAGCCTGTCCGGCGGTACTGTCCGGGGGCTACCCGAGCGCTTTGCTTCCGGCGGGCCGAGCAACTGTGGTTGCGCGCCTCGGCTGGGTGGGGGGAGTGCTGCGAGGCATGCCTGTTCCTGCATAGCCTCGGTCTTCCGGGGTGGGGGCCCTTTCACCCGGGGGAGTCAATGGGGTATATCAGCAGATCCGGGTGGGAGTCGGACTCTTACAATCTTTAGGTCGTAACAATTGCCCCCAGCATCCGAGAGTGAGGCGGAAGCCCGGCTCGGCTCGGATGGCGTAACGCCGCCCTCTATCCTGACTTGGATAGGGATCCCCGCTCGGAGGGGGGGAAGGGGCGACGCCGCTCCCGTGGGGTGTGTCCCGCTATAGCGGGATTGCGAGGTCTCATCCCGAGTGGTGCCAAGCGGGGCGTCGCCCTATAACGACGTGCCGTCGTATGTGGTTACTTGGTCAGGTTTGTAATTTCCGTGGGGCTTTGGCCGTTCCGCGCCCGACGGACCGCCCCGCAGTCGTGCGCTTGGGCTCAAGGGGAGGGTTCGTAAGGGGGAGTGTTATTCATCAACCCTTATTCGGGGATCTAGATGATATTTACAACAATAGAGAAGATGTGGCCCAACCGGCGGTTGGGACGGAGGGTTGTCCACATTTGTCGTTCGCTCCGTCGGGGGGAGCAGATCCCTGCGTCGGGGCGGTCTTCCCTTATATCGACTGCCGAATTCCTACCGCCTCATTGTCCGGGGGCGGGCCGACACGCCGGGAACCAATGTTTGGTTTTTTAATCAGGGGTGCCGCCCTGTGGCGGTTCACCCTTCGGGGGGGGGGGGCCTGACCCTCGGTCGTCGGAGGGGACCCTCTTCCTTTCCCTTTCCTCGCTTCCTCACGTTCTGCCTCGCTGTCGTCGTGCTGTAGGGTTGCCCAGCCTCGCCGGGGATCCCGCGCACCGAGGGGGAATCCCGGGGAGGCGGAGGACGAGGTGGCGGTGGTGGCGCCGCTGGGAGAGCCATTGGGGGTTTCCCCCACTGACACCCTGTGGGGATCGCCGTCGGCCGGGTGTTAATTGGGGTGTTGCGGCCCGCGGCTAGCCTTCTGGACCTGCCTTTTGATCCAGTAACGGGCAGGAGGAAAGCTGGCGGGCGGTGCCTCCCATGTGTAAGGGGAATATCCTGTTGGAGGTGGTGGGGCTATGGCGGCCATCGTCAGGGGAAGTGAGGCCCGTCGGTGGCTATCGGCTTTCTTCGTAGCTCGGTGGGGCGTTCGGGGCCGTTTTATGCCCGGTGTGAGGGGATGCGAATCCCCTGTGTCTCTCTCCCCTTCTCCCCTGACTTCTGGAGGGGGGTATTTATATCGGGATTCTGTGGTAGGGGGGTTTTTTTTGGCGATGTGAGGGACGGGTGCCATTAATGGGGCTCCGCTGAATCATGCGCTTTGGGAAGCGCTTTTCCCTGGCGGTATTCGACACGGGTGGCCTGCTCTGGCCACTCGGGGGGCGTGTTGCTGCTGATGGCATGTTGTCCAAGCGTCCTTTCGTTATTTCAAGTCGCATCGTGGCGCTGCTTTGACGAGACTGGGCCGCTGCCTTGTCTGGACTGGGCGCCTATTTCGCGGCTTCTGACTCGCGACCTGTCCGTTCTGAGTCACGTGTCCTGGCTTCTTGCGTGAGTCACACAATATACCAATTATGCCCCCAACATGCCCTTGTCCCCGATCGCGAGTTCTGGGGGAAGGGGATGTTGACGGTTTGTGTTGTCTTTGGGCGGGGCGGGGAGTCGTCGAAGAGGTTCTGGATGAGACATGCTGCCCTATCACGATTTGATCTCGGGCAGAAATGGCTACGCGCGGGGGGGGGGGGGGGGGGGGGGGGGGGGGGCTCAGTTCACCTCTTTCCCCTTTGAGCGAAAGTTGTCGTTAACTTTCGGTGAGCAAGGGGTCTGGGTTCGAAGCGTAGTATCGCGGGGTTCGAGCTGCGGGGGTAGACTTCCTAGGCGTCCTAAGCTAGTTCGGTGGGCGCGTTGCGCCCTTTCTACTTTTCACGCCGTGAGGGGTGGCGAGCTAGCCCGGCACTGGGCAGGGGAGAGCTTCAGGCTATGGTATTATCCGAAAATCTGAGCATGACTGACAAGGAAGAATGTTTTTATTTAAATTTATAAGAACTGATCTATAGCTTGTACAAGAGTTCTTAGATTATCGCCCGTTGTGGGGTTGGATCCGGCCCTAGGAGGGGCTATAGAGCTGTCCTCGCCCGTAGTTAAAGACCTCTGGATCTAGGGGTCACCCTGTGCTGGGTGGGCCTTTTTAACTCGAGTTGTTCTTGGCGCAGAGGTGAGCGACCGCCTCCTGTGCTAAAGTGTTGCAAGGTCTCTTCGGCCCGACAGACGCACTAGGGAGGTTCACCAGGGAAGCCGCCTTTCTGTGGCTTTCGTCCTGGGGGGGGGTCTTGATGATTGGGTCGCGCCCTCTTCATTGCTTTGTCATCTCCCTCCGTGCCTCGCGGTTTGGGTTTGAGGGCGGGGTTCGGTCCCGATTGTGCAGGGTCGGTCCCGATTGTGCAGGGGCGGGCTGACACGCCATGACTTGCCTTTTGGGCTCGTCAGGGATGCAGCCTTTCCGAGGTCCTCATCCGGAGGTTGACGGCGAGGAGGTACTGGCCGGCAAGCACTGGGGGCTCTCGCCTGTCCAGCCGGCGGGGATCGGATGCCAACCTTTCTCCGAGTCGTCCTTGTTTAGGGCGGACGGAGGCGTGAAAGGCGGATTTCCCTTGTGTAAGTGGAATATCCTGTTAGCGATCCATTTGTAAGAGGAATATCCTGTCGGAGATGCTGGAGGTGCGGGAACCACCGCCCTGGGCGGTGGGAGCCACTGATGGCCGGTGACTTCTCTTTTGTTAGGGCGTTGTATCCCGGCCCGTTTCCCAGTGGGTGGGGGGGGGGTCAAGTGGCGGTTTCTCATGTCTTCCGACTCTTGGTTCTCTTTCTTTCAGAAGGGTGAGTGGAGTCTTTATAGGGAGATCTCGTTGAAGGTTTCTCCCATATTTATTGCGCTGAGTTGTCCTTATTAGTGGGCTCCTCGAATTCATGCCCCTGGGAAACCGCTTTTGCCAGGTGGCTCTTACGGGTCCTCTTTTGGAGTGTATCATTAATGGCGGCGTATTTCTCGAGCGTCCTTTCGTTTCGTCGTGTCATATCGGGGCCGCCTACCTGGGGACTGACGCCATTTCGTCCCGGTTTGTGTGCCTCTGCCTTCTTTTGGTTTTTTGAGGGTCACGGGCGTGTGGTCCTTCTCGGGTTTGGGTGGCTAGGGTTGGCCCTGCCCCAGAGGTCTTGAGGGGGGGAGCGGGCGCGTAGCCCGGCCCGTGCCCTTCTCTGGTTTGGGTGGCTAGGGTTGGCCCTGCCCCCGAGGTCTTGAGGGGGGGGGGGGGAGCGGGCGCGTAGCCCAGACTGTGCCCTTCTCTGGTTTGGGTGGCTAGGGTTGGCCCTGCCCCAGAGGTCTTGAGGGAGGGGGGAGCGGGCACGTAGCCCGGCCCGTGCCCTTCTCTGGTTTGGGTGGCTAGGGTTGGCCCTGCCCCAGAGGTCTTGAGGGGGGGGGGGAGCGGGCACGTAGCCCGGCCCGTGCCCTTCTCTGGTTTGGGTGGCTAGGGTTGGCCCTGCCCCAGAGGTCATGAGGGGGGGGGGGGAGCGGGCGCGTAGCCCGGCCCGTGCCCTTCTCTGGTTTGGGTGGCTAGGGTTGGCCCTGCCCCAGAGGTCTTGAGGGGGGGAGCGGGCACGTAGCCCGGCCCGTGCCCTTCTCTGGTTTGGGTGGCTAGGGTTGGCCCTGCCCCAGAGGTCTTGAGGGGGGAGCGGGCGCGTGGCCCGGCCTGTGCCCTTCTCTGGTTTGGGTGGCTAGGGTTGGCCCTGCCCTAGAGGTCATGAGGGGGGGAGCGGGCGCGTGGCCCGGCCCGTGCCCTTCTCTGGTTTGGGTGGCTAGGGTTGGCCCTGCCCCAGAGGTCTTAGGGGGGGAGCGGGCGCGTGGCCCGGCCCGTGCCCTTCTCTGGTTTGGGTGGCTAGGGTTGGCCCTGCCCCAGAGGTCTTGAGGGGGGAGCGGGCGCGTGGCCCGGCCCGTGCCCTTCTCTGGTTTGGGTGGCTAGGGTTGGCCCTGCCCCAGAGGTCTTGAGGGGGGAGCGGGCGCGTGGCCCGGCCCGTGCCCTTCTCTGGTTTGGGTGGCTAGAGTTGGCCCTGCCCCAGAGGTCTTGAGGGGGGGAGCGGGCGCATAGCCCGGCCCGTGCCCTTCTCTGGTTTGGGTGGCTAGGGTTGGCCCTGCCCCAGAGGTCTTGAGGGGGGGAGCGGGCGCGTAGCCCGGCCCGTGCCCTTCTCTGGTTTGGGTGGCTAGGGTTGGCCCTGCCCCAGAGGTCTTGAGGGGGGGAGCGGGCGCGTAGCCCGGCCCGTGCCCTTCTCTGGTTTGGGTGGCTAGGGTTGGCCCTGCCCCAGAGGTCTTGAGGGGGGAGCGGGTGCATAGCCCGCCCCGTGCCCTTCTCTGGTTTGGGTGGCTAGGGCTGGCCCTGCCCCAGAGGTCTTGAGGGGGGGGAGCGGGCGCGTAGCCCGGCCCGTGCCCTTCTCTGGTTTGGGTGGCTAGGGTTGGCCCTGCCCCAGAGGTCTTGAGGGGGGGAGCGGGCGCGTAGCCTGGCCCATGCCATTCTCTGGTTTGGGTGGCTAGGGTTGGCCCTGCCCCAGAGGTCTTGAGGGGGGAGCGGGCGCGTAGCCCGGCCCGTGCCCTTCTCTGGTTTGGGTGGCTAGGGTTGGCCCTGCCCCAGAGGTCTTGAGGGGGGGGAGCGGGCGCGTAGCCCAGCCAGTGCCCTTCTCTGGTTTGGGTGGCTAGGGTTGGCCCTGCCCCAGAGGTCTTGAGGGGGGGGAGCGGGCGCGTAGCCCGGCCCGTGCCCTTCTCTGGTTTGGGTGGCTAGGGTTGGCCCTGCCCCAGAGGTCTTGAGGGGGGGAGCGGGCGCGTAGCCCGGCCCGTGCCCTTCTCTGGTTTGGGTGGCTAGGGTTGGCCCTGCCCCAGAGGTCTTGAGGGGGGGGGGGGGAGCGGGCGCGTAGCCCGGTCCGTGTCCTTCTCTGGTTTGGGTGGCTAGGGTTGGCCCTGCCCCAGAGGTCTTGAGGGGGGGAGCGGGCGCGTAGCCCGGCCCGTGCCCTTCTCTGGTTTGGGTGGCTAGGGTTGGCCCTGCCCCAGAGGTCTTGAGGGGGGGAGCGGGCGCGTAGCCCGGCCCGTGCCCTTCTCTGGTTTGGGTGGCTAGGGTTGGCCCTGCCCCAGAGGTCTTGAGGGGGGGAGCGGGCGCGTAGCCCGGCCCGTGCCCTTCTCTGGTTTGGGTGGCTAGGGTTGGCCCTGCCCAAGAGGTCTTGAGGGGGGGAGCGGGCGTGTAGCCCGGCCCGTGCCCTTCTCTGGTTTGGGTGGCTAGGGTTGGCCCTGCCCCAGAGGTTCGGAGGTTTTGCGAACTGCAAAACTTGTGTAGGAACAACAATGTTGGGAAAAACGGGTAGATGTGTATATTGCACGTAAAAAAAGAAAAACTCACAACTATTGGTAGAATTTTAGTAGATGCTTTGCGTTCCAAGGGTGGGCCAGTTCGCTCCCTTCGGGGGTAGCCAGGATGTAGGTGGCTGGTCCGACAATATCGACGACCTTGTAGGGCCCTTCACATTTAGCGGCCAGCTTTCCCCGCTGTGCAGTCTCGGGGCGGAAGGTGGCATCTCTGAGGACCAAATCGCCGATCCTGAAAGTCCGCGGCTTCACCCAGGAGTCGTAATACAGTGCCATCCTCTGGCTGTGTTTGACGAGGCTGGTCAGGGCCCGGTCTCTTACCTCGTCTATCAACTCAAGATTGAGGCCGAGTCCTTCTCCGTTGATTTCTTCGTCGAAGAGCTTTAGTCGGAGTGTCTCTTCGCCGATCTCCACAGGAACGACCGCCTCCGATCCGTATGCTAGCATGAAGGGACTTTCTCCGGTCGAGGCCTTGTGGGTGGTACGATAGGACCATAGGATTCCTGGCAGCTCGTCGACCCATGCCCCCAGGGCGGCGTCCACCTTCTTCTTCATTGGGTTCAAGATACATTTATTCGCGGCCTCCGCCATTCCGTTGCACTGTGGGTGGGTGACTGACGCGAACTGGAGTTTGATCCCCCAGCCCGAGCAGAAGTCGCGGAAGCCTTCGTAATCGAACTGCTTTCCGTTATCCGTGACTATGGAGCGGAGAATCCCGAAGCGGCATATGATGGATTGCCAGCTGAAGCCCTTCATGTCCGTCCACGCGATTCGCGCCAGCGGCTCTGCTTCTACCCACTTTGTGAAGTAGTCCACGGCGACGGCTAGATATTTCCTTCCACCGGAGGCCTTGGGGAAGGCCCCAGGATGTCGAGTCCCCACTTGGCGAAGGGGATCGGGCTCACGATGGGCATCAGGTTGGCCGGAGGTGCAGTCGTCCGTCGGCAGAACTTCTGGCACGCCTCGTACTTTTTGACCTACTGTACTGCATCCCGGATCATCGTCGGCCAATAGTACCCTTGGCGCATTATTTTGTGGGTGATGGTGCGCCCGCCATGGTGGTTTCCACAGAAGCCTTCGTGTACCTCACGGATGACTTGCTCAGCCTGCTCCGGGCCCAAGCATTTCAGGTAGGGCAAGACGTCGAAATTGGCGCGGTGGCGGCGGTACAGCACTCCGTCGAGGAGCACGAATGACAGGGCCCGCCTTTCCACCTGTTTAGCCAGCATCCGCTCCTCAAGTAGTTCCCCCGTCTCCAAGTACTTCATAATGGGGGTCATCCATGACGCCATCGTGCCCGTGCACATCAGTTCTCATTCGTCAATGGTTGGCGTCAATAGGCTTTCGACGTAGATGGCCTTACCGATCTCGGCCGCCGAGGAGGAAGCCAGCTTAGACAGGGCGTCCGCCCGGAGGTTGTTGGAGCGGGGTAGGTGCTGGACGCTCGCTTTCTTGAACTTACAGAGTTCGATCTGGATGCGCCTCAGGTACCGCTTCATTGTCTCCTCTCGGGCCTCGAAGCTCCCCAGGATCTGTTGGATGACGAGACGGGAGTCACTTAGGAGCAACACGTTCGTCGCCCCCACCGCCCTAGCGAGTTTTAACCCGTTAACCGCGGCTTCATACTCCGCGACATTGTTGGTTGCCGGGAAGCTAAAGCGTAGGGCGTATTCCAACGAGCATCCGTCAGGGGTCTGAATGACGATACCCGCTCCTGTCCCGGACCCAGTCGCGGAGCCGTCGACGTGGATGGTCCATAATTCGCCCGCGGTCATCTGGGAGGGCGCTGAGGGTTCGCCCACCTCGATCCCCCGCGGGGACGCGGTCACCGATGGGAGCTCTGTCCGGTCCCCCGGCAGGACTTCCGTGGTGCATTCCACCACGAATTCGGCCAGCGCCTGGCCTTTGATCGCCGTCCGGGCTTTGTACGTTATGTCGAACTCGCTGAGCTCGACGCTCCAGTTGAGCATCCTTCCCGACCGCTCCAGTCTTTTCAGGTTCTTTTCGAGGGGTATGTCGGTGTGGACGGTTACGGGGTGGGCCTGGAAGTAGGGTCGGAGCTTCCGGGCTGTGGTGATTAGGCAGTAGGCGGCTTTCTCGATAGGGCTATAACGAGTCTCCGCCTCCCGGAGGATCCGGCTGGCATAGTAAACAGGGCACTGCACCCCTCCTTCCTCCTTAATTAGGACGGAGCTAACGGCCTCCTTGTTGGTCGCCAAGTACAACCCTAGGGGTTCGCCTTCCTCCGGCCGTGCGAGGAGCGGTGGGCTCTGTAGGTAAGCTCTCAGCTCTGCGAACGCCCACGCACAGTCGTCATCCCACGGGATCACCTTCCTTTTGTCTTTAGCTTCGCCAAAGGCTGTGCGCAAGACCCTGAAGAAGGGGAGCGATTTCTCCGTAGATTTCGACAGGAATCGCCCCAGAGCAGCGATCTGGCCGTTCAGTCGCTGCAAGTCCCGGATCGTCCGGGGCTCCGCCATACCGATGAGGGCCGTCACCTTGTCGGGGTTCACCTCGATCCCCCGCTTCGTTATCATGAAGCCCAGGAATTTTCCCGACTGCACGCCAAAGATACACTTCGCGGGGTTTAGCCTCAGGTTGTACCGGCGGACCCTTTGGAAAGTTTCCTGCAAGTCGGCGAGGTGTTCGGGGGCCCTTCTACTCTTCACTATCATGTCGTCGATGTAGACCTCCAAGTTTCGCCCCACCTGAGGGCCGAATATTCGGTCTACCATCCGTTGATAGGTCACCCCGGCATTCTTCAGTCCAAAGGGCATCTTGGTGTAACAGAAGGTGCCCTTATCGGTGACAAAAGACGTCTTCTCCTCATCCTCCTCCGCCATCGGTATTTGGTTGTATCCCGAGAAGGCGTCCATAAAGCTTAACAACTCATAGCCGGACGCCTGGTCCACCAAGTGGTCGATCCTGGGTAGGGGGAAGCTGTCCTTCGGGCATACCTTATTGAGGTCGGTGAAGTCGACGCACATGCGCCACTTTCCACTGGGCTTCTTCACCAGAACGACGTTGGCGAGCCAGTCGGGGGTAGTCCACCGGCCGAACAAATTTGGCTTCGAGGAGCCGCTCTACTTCTTCCTTGGCTGCCCTCTTCTTTTCGCCCCCCGCACTTCTCTTCTTCTGTCGGACAGGTCGGGCTTCTGGGTCCGCATTCAACCTGTGGGAGATTACCGTCGGGTCAACCCCAGGCATGTCGGCAGGTGACCATGCGAATATGTCCGCATTTTCCCGGAGCAAGGCGACGAGGGCCGTCCTCAAGGCGGCCGGGAGTTTTGTCCCGATGGAGACGATTCTCCCTTCATCCGAGGCCACTGGGACCTCTTCCACTTCCTCAGCCGGGGTCGGCCGCTGGTCGCAGAAGTCCTCCCTCTCGTCAGGGATGAGAGCCGTCAGGGCCCGCCTCGGGCTCTTACGCTGGGATGGCGTACGGTCGTGGTCCCCGAGCACCTCCCGGCCTCCCCGCACCTGTCCCACCCCCCGCGGGGTCTGGAACTTCATCATCTGGTGTTGCAGGCTGGGGAGCGCCTCGATGGACGTCATGTATGGACGCCCTATGATTCCGTTATACGCCGATGCGACGTCGACGATGACGAAACGGGTCCCCCTGGTGACGACCCTCGGTTCCTCCCCCAGAGTCATGGGCAGGGTGATCGTCCCCACGGTGGGGATCGTATGGCCGGTGAAGCCAGCAACGGGGCCCGCGCAGGGCTCTAGGTCCGCACGCCCCCACCCCATCTTCTCGACCGTTGACAGGAACAGGATGTCGCAGGAGCTACCGGTGTCAATTAGGAGCCGGCCAACGACAACCGCACCGATCCGAGCCTCGACGACGAGGGCGTCATTGTTCTGGATCCCCACCTCCTGCCGGTCTCCCTCGGTAAAGGTGATAGGGGGTCGGTGTGTCCTTCTTCGCTTCGGTCGGCGGCCGGCGCCCGCCACCATCACCTGTCGGGCGCCGGCCCCCGGGATCGCGGGCGCCTGCCCCGCTGGGAAAGGCCCCCCAGTTATCATCTCAATTCGCATGACCGCCCACGGGGGGCGTGGCTCCCCCTGATCACGGTTCGCCGGCGGTTCCAGTCCCCCCTCCTTCGGGGGGGGCTCTCTCTCCTTCTGCTACCCGTCTGCCCGCGACGAAGTTTCCCAAGTGGCCCGCCTGGACCAGTCGCTCGATCTCTCTTTTAAGAGCGTAACAACGGTCGGTGTCGTGACCGTGTTCCCAGTGATAACGACAGTATCTTCGGGGGTCCCGCTTCACCGGATCCGACCTCATCTCCCGGGGAGGCTCCGGCAGTAACTCGGCCCTTGTTGCCGCGGCCAGCACCTCCATCATGGGGGCATTGAGTTGCGTGTAATGTGCCCGTAGGGGGCCTTCTTGTCTCGGGACGACTCGAGGGAGCCCTTGTGCCGGAGCAAACTTGCGCGCCGGGCCAGGGCGATCTTGTGGGCGAGGCCCCGGTGGTTCCCACCTTGGTCAGGCCAGCTGGTCGCGACCTCGGTGCCCCTCTTCTTGCCTCGGCCGAGGGTGTGATCGGGGTTCTCCTTGGGACGGTTTCGTCAGGGGGAATAAGGCATTTGCACCGAGAGTCTCTTCGGCCAACGCGTGCCTCTCCGCCATAGCAACCAACGCCTCATAGTCGGTCGGTGGATCCTGGAGCAGGGATTTGTGGAGGCTCCGAGTCCGCAACCCCGTTTTGAAGGCCAGCATAAGCACCTCATCGCCGCATGTCACCATCGCCCGTCTCTCCTCCTGAAAGCGGTGGAGGTATCTACCCGTTGTCTCTCCCTCCCCTTGGACTATCGTGCTGAGATAGTCTAAAGGCTTCTTTTTCGTCCGCTAGGCCCGGAACTCTTGGCAGAACTTGTGGGACAGCTCGCCAAAGCTCCCAACGGATCTCGCGGGCAAGCCAAAGTACCAGTCCAACGCAGTGTCCCTCAGGCTTTGGGAGAAATGTCGGCATAGGAACGCCTCATCCACATCCTGTGCCTCCATCTCCCCACGGTATTGCTGCACGTGTGTGAGGGGGTCACCTCTCCATTGTACGTGGCCAAATGAGGGGGTTTGAACCTTATGGGCCTTGGGGCGGACGTGATCCACCGTGCAAGCGGCGTGGCCTCCTCCGGATAGGTAGGGCGATCTGGCGCATCCCCTCTCCGCCACTCGGGGGTCTGGCTTCAGTCGCGCCTCGGCCGCCGACGGTCCTCCGGCCCCGGGGAGTAGCCCAACGGTCGTCTGGCGGGGCTCCTTCCTTGGGCCAAGGATTCGACGGGTTGCGGGCTACGGTTCTCCCAGCGCCAGCGCCTCCCGGCCAGCTCTCCTCGGGCCTCCATCCGTTCTTGATTCTCCCGAAGAAGCCTTTCGCGCTCGACGGTGAGGAAGCGTAGTTGTCGACAAACGGCTTCCTCATGCAGGGAATCGGAGGGGTGGTGCAGGCGATGCGGGCTGCCTCCTCCTGGTGGGGACCTGGTCAGCAACGGGTCCCGCCCGTCCCTGAGCCGCTGACCCGTCGCCGTCTCGTCCAGGATTTCTCGGTTGCTCCTGTTCTCTCTCCTTAGCCTCTCGCGCTCTGCGACGATGAGGCGGAGTTGGCGGCGAGCGGCCTCTTCGTCCTGGTAGGCCCTTCGGGCGGTCTCGGCCGCTTCGTCCAAACTCCTTTGCGCGGCGGCCGCCTCCCCCAGGCGCCTCCACCACCGCGCAACTTCCATCTCCTCTTCCAGGAGCCGTTGCTGGGCCGCAATCTCCTCGGCGAGCCCCCTGTTCTCCCCCTCCTCCTCGAACTGAGGGTGGAGATTCTGCCTCACGTTCTGGGGCTCCGAGGGGCCGGGCGGAGGCTCCGTTCCCGCCGTCGGATAGCCTCCCCTGGCCTGAGTGACGGCCTCGAAGCTCTTCAGGACGGCGTGGGCCGAAGTATGTTCAGTTTCGGTACCCATCCCCAGTAGAGGATCGGGCGCCGGGGTGATTAGTAGAGAGAGCGGTTCCTGACCCACAGGATCTTTTCCGTGGTCAGGGTTCCGAGAGATCGGTATGGAGTCTAACATGGGTGTGACCCTTCGTTCCCACAGACGGCGCCAATTGTTACGAGGTGGAACTCGCGTACAATGAATTTGTATTATGGAGAACCAAGGGCACGATGGTTATATGGACAAGGTGGTTTAGGTAGGCTGTTTTACAAGTGATTAGTGGGGTGAAGAAGTTGGACTCGTCGCCGGTGGTGATCACGTGGTCGAATCTCACCGGATGCGGCAGAGGAAGGTTGGATGGCAGGAGGCCGAAGTTGACGTTGGCCAAGGGGCGAGCTTTCCTGCAGCTCAAACAACTCGTCAGAAGGGCGGGGTTGGGGTTCAAACCTTAGCCCCTCAGATGCCTAAGTCAGTATAAGGACTTAAAACGGGAGCTAGACACGCCGGTCGGACTAACGGTGTGTCGACCGCACGTGGCGAGCTATATGTGGGAGAGCAAAGATATGGACGACCTTTGTTCTCGTGTGTGATTGATAGATTGAGAGAGAATTTAGCAACCCCCTCTCCGTAGGTGGTGAGGGGGTATTTATACCTGACGGGAGGTGACTAGATGGGGGCTGATCTGGCATACTGACTAAACGTGCTGAGCTGGCTCAGTTGTCAGGGGAAGCTTCAGACTAGGACGTCGGGAACAGGAGTGTCTGACCTGCCTTTGTCAGGCAGCGCAACGGCCAGGGGGTGCTTTTGTCGGGATGTCAGGGCCGAAAGCATTAACTGTCAGTCGGCTCAACCTTCAGGGGGCGCTTTGTCAGACGGTCGGGTGACGTATGTGTCAGTCGTGCCCTTATCATAGGTCGTTTGTCGTTGGTGGAGAACTATATAGGTCTGGCTATGTCATTCTAGGCGCCGCGGTTCATGGGGGCCGGCCAGGTCGACCGGCTCGAGGGCTGTTTGGCCCGGTCGCGCCTCCTTGTCGATCGCGGGTTATGGGCCGCTGGAACGGTGGGATACGCACATGACCATGTCAGCCTGTCCGGCGGTACTGTGCGGGGGCTACCCGAGCGCTTTGCTTCTGACGGGCCGAGCAACTGTGGTTACGCGCCTCGGTCGGGTGGGGGGAGTGCTGCGAGGCACGCCCGTTCCTGCATAGCCTCGGTCTTTCGGGGTGGGGGCCCTTTCACCCGGGGGAGTCAATGGGGTATATCAGCGGATCCGGGTGGGAGTCGGACTCTTACGATCTTTAGGTCGTAACAATAGCTTTCTCAAATCCACAAAACAGTTTAGGCAAAAACCCAATTGAAATCCGTGAGAAAAATCTCAACGGATATAATCTGAACTCGCGACAGTCGACTGTTGAACAAACCACAGTCGACTGTTGCACAGTCAGCAAGGGTAGGTGAGAATTCATAATGGTAACTTACCACGTGGACAGTCGACTGATGAAGCCAAGACAGTCGTATGTAAAACCAACAGGCGACTGTACATTCTTCGACAGGCGACTGGCCGAGAGAAGAGTAAGTTAGATAAAATACTGAAAATCTCACAAGATACAGGACAGACGACTGATGCAATGAACACAGTCGACTGTTAATCAGAACAGGTGACTGTATATCCTTAAACAGACGACTGTCACAGACAGGAGAAATTTCCAGAGAGCTGAGTCAAAGAATAGACTTACAGACAGGCGACTGTGGCAGCATAGACAGTCGACTGATCTAATAGACAGTCAATTGTATATACAGCATAAGTCGACTGGCCGTAGAAAACGGATCAAACAGAGTTTGTGCAAGGAGAGACATGAGACTGATGAACCATTCACAGTCGACTGTCGCTAAGACAGGCACATGATAAACGTTCAACAGTAGCCTGTGCGAGATAATCAGAGAGGACCCAAAAACTGTATTGTAATAGTCTGTGCATAACAGGCGACTGTAGAACAAAACACAGTCGACTGTTTTTGAGACAGGCAACTGTAAACTGTTAAGCAGTCGGCTGTTATGAACAATCCTAGCACAAACAAAAGAGAATTGAATTGAGATCAAAGGACAAAGGTCTAGAGATGTCCTATGACCGAAAGTAGATGTGTGTGAGTGCTCCATCATAGTTCTACTTCTAAGATACATACTAGAAGAGATAAAAGAAAAATTACATTGACGAATAATCTCTTATTTCCATCGTATGAGCATGAAGTCTTTTCGGAGCTTCAATCATCAATCTACGATCATCCAATTCATGTCATTTGCCTTCAATCACGTTTGTGAGTCATCCATTGCTAGTTGATCTTCATAGTAAGCATAGGCAATGGATTAACTGCAAAATAGGGGATTAGTCACAAGTATTTATGTTTGCTCATCATTAACACCAAGTAGGGAGAAGTCCAATACTCAACAGAGAAGAGAAGAGCTTGGAGAATTGAGATGGAGCCTTTTGTAAAGGATTGTTTGGTGAAAGAATCCTAAACTCTTTCTTTCTATTTGATATTTTTGCCATTGTGGCTGATTTGGATGATGCTTTCCTTAATGAAAATTGTTGTCTTCTCCACTATGCTTGGCTAAAATATTATGATGTGTGATGTGGTGTAATTAGGGCAATGTCTAGCATTGATTTGAATTTTCTTGATGCATCTAATGTGTATATGGCTTGGATGATAGATTTCTATATTACTTCTCTCTTTACTGTTTCAAAGACTATATTAGGGAGTTAGATCATCCCAAAAGGATGCATCATCGTTATGACTATGAAATCTATTATTTAATCATATCCCCATTAGCTATTGTGCTTAACCCCATAAGGGTATCATCCGATGATGCTAGCCCATAAGGTTCATCATTTAGTTATAAATTTGAAACCAAATCATGCTTGACATACACCCTAATGAACCCACATTACACATATATATTTCTCCCCATTTTTTTCCATACTTACGTAGATAATCATGTTAGTTGAAACAATCTCTAAATCATTCACTCACCCTCTGAAAGTGGTAATTCTCACACTAATTGTTCGCTCTTATTACTCTGAGTTGTGAGTTGTGATTTATGCTACAGTTCTCATTGTGGATTTGACATCCAGACTCGTCGGATTTATTACTTGCCTGACCTCTTGCGCCTGGGAGTTGCAATATTCTAAGGCAAGCAATGATGTTTATGTACCTAGACTGGGATAATCCCAAAATCCTATTCAATCTATCTTCATAGATATTTATAATGAGTATATAGGATGTCTCTCCCAAATCCTTTATGTAGAAGTTTTGTGACAACTATACTTTGATTGATTCCAACATCTCTATGTTTACCAATCAATATTATATCATCCACGTACCATACGATGAATGATACATCGCTCTCACTGACCTTCTGATAAATGCATGGATCATCCTCATTCTTGATGAAATCAAACTTTTTGACTATCTTATCGAATTAGATGTTCCAGCTCTTAATGCTTGCTTTAATCTATAAATGTATTTAAGCAATCTACAAGCTTTTCCACCACTCCCATTGACTTCGAAGCCTTCTGGCTGTGTCATGTAAATACATTCTTCTAAATCACCATTTAGAAAAACTGTCATTACATCCATTTGCTCGATCTCGTAATCATATTAAAATGCTATGGCAAGCAGAATCCGAATGGATTTGTGACTACTTGTGAAAAGGTTTCTTTATAGTTTATGCCAAGTCTTTGATGATATCCTTTTGTTACTAACCTTGCCTTGAAGGTCTCCACCTTTCCATCTGCACCGATCTTCTTACTGGAGATCCATTTGTTCCTTATAGGTCGTACCCCTTCGGGAATATCTTCCAAAGTCCATACTTTGTTGGCACACATGGAATCCATTTCAGATTTCATCACGTCAAGCCATATTGTACAATCGACACACCACATGGATTCTTGGAAACTGGTAGGAGCGTCAGCATTCATGATGGTATCCTCTATTCCAACATTGATGAGAAAACTGTAGTATCTCTTTAGTGGATGGGAATGCTTACCAGATCTCCTGATCTACTGAGATTCATCAAGAGGAGAATTGATGTTTGGTTCTGTCTTTTGGTCGATTGAAGTTTGTGTTTCTGGAACCTCTTCTAGATCTATTACTTTTCCTAGTATCTCTTCCTCAAGAGACCCCTTCACTAGAAAGGTGGCATATTAGGAAACAAACACCATTTGTTCCTCAGAGTGTTAGAAAAGGTATCCTTGAGAATTCTTAGGATACCCCCATAAACTTACACATATCAGACCTGGCATCCAGTTTATCTACATTATGCCTTTTACATATGCTATACAACACCATGTCTTAATAAACTTAAGATTGTGTCTTTTGCTGGTCTATATCTCATATGGAGTGATAGACACGACTTTGGACAGAACCAAGTTCAATATGCGTAAGGCCATTTCTAGGTCACAACCCCAAAAAGAAAGAGGTAACTCAGCGTTACTCATCATGTATCGCATCATATCCAATAGAGTGTGATTCATTCTCTGTGATACACTATTGTGTTGTGGTGTGTAAGGAGGAGTAACCTGAGAGAGAATCCCATTCTCTTTTAGGTATGCACGGAATTCCAGACTTAAGTATTCTTCTGCTCAATCTGATAGAAGAATTTAAATACTTTTTTCAGTCTGTTTTTGTACTTCACACTTATACTCTTTGAACTTTTCAAATGTCCTAGATTTGTGTTTCATTAAGAACACATATTAATATCTAGAGAGTTCATCAATAAAAGTGATGAAGTAAGAATATCCTCCTTTAGCTTGTGTAGACATTGGGCCACATACATCAGCATGTATGAGTCCCAAGAGTTTACTAACACTTTCTTTGTCCTACAAAGGGTGTCTTGGTCATCTTGCCTTTGATAGGACTTACAATTTGCAAACGACTCATAATCAAAAGGATTCAAGAATCCTTCTTTATGCAACTTCATAAGCCTTTCTTTGCTAATATAGCCTAGTCTATGCCAAAGATTGGATTCATTTACACTTGGAGTCATTCTTTTGTTCACATTTTAAACAATGCTCACATTCAAAACATATACACCATTGCATAGAGTACAAAGCCAAAAGATATATCGTTAATTAAATTGTTCATAACATTATTCTTTACTATGAAATTGTACATTATTATTTACTATGAAATTGTATCATTCCTTATCTAATAAGGATATGAATATAACATTACATATCATGCTCGGTACATAATAGAAATTGCGTAAAAACAAAACTTTTCCATCCGACAAGCTAATGTGGAATCCCCTTGAGGATGGAAGGAACGCTTGCTCCAGTCCCCACTTGTAGAGTCATTTCACCCTTCTTTAGATTCCCTCTTCTTTTTAGTTCCTGTAACAAATTACAGATGTGAGAACCAGCTTCAGTATCCAATTCCCAAGTAGAATGAGATATGGAAAGTATGTTTTAAATAATATACGCACTTGAAGATGATGAATCACCATGCCTGTTATTTTTTATGGACTCCAAGTAGTCCTTACAGTTCCTCTTCCAATGGCCTTGCTTATGCATTAATGACATTCGGTTTGATGCTATCGCTTCTTTCTTCCCTTTCACCTTTCAAACGCCACCCTTAGGCTTGGTAAGTTTCTTATTTTTCCATTTGGCAGAAGCCTTGGGTAGAGAAAAAATATTAGCAAGCATAATCGATGTCTTCTCCCTCAAAAAGGAGCTCTCATCCTGCCTTAGCATATTGAGGAGCTCTGCAAGTGAATATTCAAGTTTGTTCATATTAAAATTCATTATGAATTGAAAGAAGGTGTTAGGAAGGTACTAAATAATTATATCCACATATAATTCATTGTCCATCACGCACCCAAATTCTTCAAGTTCCTCAATGTAACTAATCAATCTAAGGACATGATCATGTATTGGGGACCCAGCCAACAACCTCGCATGAAACAATTTCTTTAAGGTCTCGAATCTAGCTATTCAAGATTGCTCTCCATATAAATCATTTACATGGAGAAATATGGAGCGAACATCCATATGCCCGTGCCTTCTTTGCAACTCATTGTTCATGGATGCTAGCACGATACATTTTTCTGTTCATAGTCTTGAGTCTAGACTTTGAAAAAAATATTTTTCATCGGCAGTGGACTCATCAATTGGGGTCTTAGGAGGCGTTGCATCCAAAATATATGCAAGTTTGTCATAAGTCAATGATATCTTTATGTTTCTTAGCCAATCGTTATAGTTTAGTCCAGTGATTTTGTTCTTATCGAGGATTAATTTCAAGCCAGTCATGATGCTGCTAAAAGATTTTAAAGAGTTATGATAATGAAGCAGATGTTCTTAAAATAATTGGATTGGTTTTTATCCAATTATTTCGCTCACTAATTTTAGTGAATATCTTCAACCCAAAAGATAGATGAAAATTATCAGTATGATTTCTTAGTGGGAATTAATATCCAACTATCTTGAGTTTAACAACCTTAACCTTCATCAACAAGTCATCCCACTCTATAAATGGTAGACAAACTCTTTGTTAATTGCAACAATTTGCACCTCCCAATTATGGTTTTTCACATTGACCTTTATGACCTTGACATTCGTCAACAAATCATAAAGTCTAGTCAAGTCCTTCCCATGCATTTCATATTCAGTAGGATGTGAGCTATGCGCCCTTAACCTTTGTCAACAAGGCACATCCTCACACCCTCTGAATCCATCTCATGTAAGCAAAGATGCATCACATAGGATTGAAAAACTAAGGTTTGAAATTTGTCAACAACCATGGTATCGACCTAAGTACTCTACATTTTGACATGATGGGGGTTACAGATAATCCTTAAAAGGATTTTAAAGTAACAGACTTGATATAGTTGGAAAAACTAAGTCATGTAATTTTATTGAATGAGATAATTCAAACTAATCACTTGGCCAGGTTGACATTGTATGGAGAGGGAGGTTTTCTGTGGATTGAAACACCAAAGTCCACTTTCCTTAATTTATTAACGTCTTCCACACATGCCTCTCTTAGTTAAACACCAATGTGAAAAATTGAATTTTAAAGCCAATAAAAATATATATGCCCTTTAGTAGTTTTAACTTCCTTGGGTTTACATCTACTAATTAATTGGATTTGATACAACCCCTAAACGGGCTGAAGAGGAGCAGGCCGACCGCTCGTCCCAGGAACACCCCGGGCTCAAGCCCAGAGGCCCCACGAGCGGATTAGGATGTCTCGGCCCAAGACCGTAACTCGAAGGGCCGTTGACTTCCCGTGAATGAGGAAACCCATCCTCAGATCGTGTCCGCCTTGATCACCATTCAAGGGACCATCAATGCGGGTAGGCATCGAGGAAGGAAAGAAAAAATTCCATGTATGCGTTGACATACGGGACTCCTATAAGAAGCCAGAAAGACAAAAGATGAAAGGACCAAATTCTATATATTTGACACTCAGGTATACCATCTCCTCAGACCTTCTTCCAACTTACATTTCTCCTCTACAGCTTGGCTCGAGGACTCATGCTTGGTCTCTCCGTGAACCAAGCCTGATTTCACCAAGCACTTATCAGATAAGATCTTACTTAGGTATCAGAGGGGACTTGGTCGGAACCAAGGTCTGACCCCTTGATGAGTTCTTCGTTTTGCAGATGCAAAGATATGTCACCGTGTCAAAGCTTCCCTTCGCGTCCCGTTGGTCGGCCCCAAGTGCACCCTGCATTAAGGGTCCGCTCGAACGTCCGCTCTCAGAGGTCACCTTCACCCCCACTGAAGCTTCCCTTCGGTGCACCATCACTAGGCTCCAAGCATTCCTGCACAAGAGAATGCTTGCTCGATCGACCTCGAAGGCCATCCCCATCTCTCGAGACAACGACGACCCTCGGACCTCCGAATTACCATCCTGTGGTGAGAAAACACTTCGAAACATCTGACGTCGTCTGTGGGAAAGAGTCTACATCCATGTCAAAACAACCACACCGAAAATGACTCGATCGTGCACCAAAGGCCATAAGAGGGTGGCCACAGCTGTGCCTACTCTGGGCCTTATCAAGGTTAAATTTGGTAAGGCCACGTCTAGCAAACGCCCACTCCAGACCAAGGATCCAAGCATCGAAGAGGAACATCTATGAATATAGATCGGGAGAAGCCCAGTGATGGCACTCAGCCCATCTACTTCTCTGAGGAGGACTTGGAAGGGCTCAAGCTGCCATATGATGATGCCCTAGTTATATTGGCAGTTGTCGACATGTCCGTAGTCTGACGACTGCTCGTCGATACTGGATGCTCATGTGACATCTTATTCATGTCAACCTTGGAGAAGATGGGATTGCAGACACATGACCTTGAGCCATGTTCGGGCCATGCAGTCGGGTTCACATGACATTCCGTACTGATTATAGGAGCGATTCGCCTCCTGGTGACACTCGAAGAGACTCCTTACGCGATCACTTTGATGACGGAGTTCATGGCCGTAAGGGTTGGGTTGGATTATAACAGGATAATCAGCCGACCACTCCTCAATGCGGTCAGAGCTATTGTCTCGACACTCCACCAAATGGTCAAGTTCCGGACCCCGGAAGGCATTGGGAGGGTGAGAGGCAACCAAGCGAGGTCGAGAATCTGCTGCCAACTATCTGGCCAAGAACGCGATGCAAAGCGGTATGACCTGATAGATCTACTCGATCAAAGAGGAGACTCTGACAGGTCGAGACCCATGCATGTCGAGGAACCAGAGTTCATCCCTGTCATGGGCAAGGAAGGCAAGTTCCTATCCATCGGGTCAGAACTTGACCCCACCTTAAGGGTCGAGCTGGTCGAGTGCCTGAAATCCAACCTGGACATCTTCACCTGGTCACCTGACAACTTGTCGGGCGTGGACCCTAAGGTGATCACTCACCAGCTACACACCGACCCCAACTTCAAGCCAATCAAGCAGAAGAACAGGAACTTGTGTTGCGAGAAGATGAGGGCCGCGACCGAGGAACTTGATCTCTTACTAGAGGCTGGCTTCATCAGAGAAGTCTGTACCCCGACTAGCTAGCAAACATAGTCATGGTGAAGAAGTCAGACGACAAATGGCAAATGTGCGTAGATTTCACCGACCTCAATAAAGCCTGCCCCAAGGACATTGGTTGACTCGGAAAACGCGCAAGTGCACGCCTTCCGCTCCCAAGCGTAGGAGCGTCAATGCAATATAAAAATAACCGGTGAGTACCGGGTCGGATCACAGGGACAATTCGTTCTACGTTCACAAAATTTGATCGATAAAGAAAATTAAAGTGTTTTACAACTACCCAAATTACGGTGGATGAGAGGAGGAAAAAGTGTGGCGAAACTAAAAATCCTAACCTAAGTGGCTAGGGTTAGAGAACCAAAGGTGGAATTTAGGATAGCTAGGAGAGAGAGCATGAGTTGTGGGCTCATTAAAATTGGCGTTAATCAAGTCCTAATTACCGCATAAAACACAATCGGTCATCCGGCTAAGGAAGCCCAATCGGAATATTTAGCTTTAAAAACACAACAATTTGCAATAGGGATGGATAGATTATCATAGCACTAATCAAATTAAGCACATGGATTTATCTCAAATTTGCCCTCTCGGAACTTAGCCAATTAAATTTGTGCCCTAATAAACATCCAACATTCACATTCAAAATTGGGCAAAGTGGGAAACTAGGGCTAAATTGACAACCAATCTCAATGAGTCACAACCCAAGCAATCCAATACTACTCTATCATCATGAAACAAACGACGGAATTTTCATTCACAAATTCGTTCAAAATCATTACAATAAATAGATATCAAAAATTACACAAGAAAAGAGGGAAGAGATCACCAATCTCTCAAGAAATGAGGCTCCCCTCTCACTTGGGCACCTCCTCCAAGCTCCCCAAGCTCCAATGGCCTCCTTCCCTAGCCCTAGCCCTAATGGGGAAGAAGAACCCCCAAAAAAATCAATTCTGGCCGAAACCCCTAAAAAAATCGAAGCAAAAAACGAACCCGTCGAGCTACAGCAGCTCCCAGGCCCTTTATCGCATTGCGGGTCGGGTATTTGAGCCGACCCGACCCGCCCAAAGCTCCCCGCGCGCGCTTATGGCAATTTGGGACGGGGCCGGGTCGGATCCCGGCCCCAAGTCGCCCGCCCGCTCAAAAATCCCGCCCGCAAGCGCGGGCGGGCTCCGCTCGCACAAAAGCGGGGCGGGCCGGCGCTGGGCCGGCCCGCTCCGCTGTTAATATTTTTTTTTTAATTTTTAATTTTTTTTTTTAAAATTAACAGATGAGCGGGCCGGCCCGCTGCTGGGCCGTCCCGCACAATAAAAAAAAATATTTTTTTTTGTTTTTAAAACAGCGTGAGCGGCCTGGGTGAGATTTGGCGCCACGTGGCGCCCAGGGGTTGGGCCACGTGGCGCCCAAATAATTTCATTTTCTGGGTTTTAAACCCCCTTTCTCCTCCAAATATTTCACCAAAAATACCCAGAAATCTCAGAAAAATCCCAAAAAATTCTGGAAAATCTCTCAGACTCCCAGGAGTACCTGAAAAATAGGAGAACCAAAAATTAGTCCATTTGATGTGAAAATAAATATAATGACTATTAAAAAAACAATATTGACTTCCAAATAAGCTATATAAAATACTCCAATGCTCCAATAATTCTCAAAAATTGACCATATAATCACAATAATACCAGGAGCATATGAAAAATAATAGAAAGCCAATAACGACGATAAAATCCGTATTTTGTGCCAAGAATGAGAATAAGCTCTAAAATCGACATAAAGCGAAAATATACCCAAAAAGAGCACAATTAAGCCTAATCTTTGGCACAAAATGGGGGTAGTTAGGGGGGAAAATATGCAATTTATATCCCGAATCACAACTACCTGCTACCTCATATCGACCACCTCGTAGATAGCGCCTCAGGCTATGAAATGCTCAGCTTCATGGATGCCTACTCCGGATACAACCAGATACAGATGGACCAGGAAGACGAGGAGAAAACGTCGTACATTACTGACCGCATGAATTTTTGCTATAGAAAATGCCTTTCAGTCTCAAGAACGTAGGGGCAACCTACCAAAGGATGGTCTTTGGCTCTCAGATCGAGAGGAACATGGAGGTTTACGCGGACGACATGTTGGTCAAGTCCAAAAACTCTGCTAACCACATCACTGACCTCCGTCAAACCTTCGAACAGGCAAGGAAGCACAATATCAGACTTAACCTGACGAAATGCACATTCAGGGTTAGGTCTAGAAATTTCTTAGGCTTCATGATCACTAACCTCGGCATCTAAGCCAACCCGGACAAAATCGAAGCACTGGTTAACATGAAAGATCCAACGACTATCAAGGAGTTGCAAAGATTGAACGGACGGGTCGCGGCCCTTGGGCGATTTCTTTCCAATCAGCAAGAAGATTGCTCCCTTTATTCTGAGTCATGAGGAAAGCCCTCGCTAAACCGAACGGGGAAAGGAAGGCCGTGGAATGGGACTAAAGCTGTGCCCGGGCATTCCTCGAGCTGAATGAGTACCTCATCAGCCCCCCGCTTCTCACCAAGCCCAAGGAAGGGGACCACTGAGCTTATACTTGGCCAGCATCGAGGAAGCTGTAAGTTCAGTTCTGGTCAAAGAAGACACAAGAGTGCAGTGACTGATCTACTACACCAGTCGGATCATGTGAGATGCAGAGGGGTGGTACAGCCCCATGACGAAGCTAGCCTACACCCTTGTACTCTCAGCGCGACGAATCCAACCATATTTTCAAGCCTACACCATCTTGGTCCTGACCAACTCCCAGCTCGAACAAAACCTCAAAAGGTTTGATCGGATGGAGAGGATACTGAACTAGGGGGTCGAGCTGAGCGAATTCGACATCAGGTACAAGCGAAGGATAGCCATCAAGGGGAAAGCACTGGCCAACTTCATCGCTGAATGTACCATTGGCAACACAACACCCACCGATGGGGGCAAGCCCCGACCTGGTAACACCTCACCCCTTTTCCTTTCTTTCGGCTGATATCGTTCCTGATGTTTGACCAGAAGACAGGGACATGTGGGTCATCTATGTAGACGGCTCTGTGAACAAGTCAGGCAGCGGGGCCGATATTGACATCCGATCTCCTGACGGGAACACGGTGGAATGCAACCTTCGGTTTGAATTCTCGGCCACCACCAACGTGGCAAAATACGAGGCCGCCATCAATGGCCTAAAACTGGCTCGGGCGCTAGTAGCAGACATGGTACACATCCTTAGTGATTTCAGACTCATCATCAGCCAACTACAAGGGGATTACATAGCCCGAGAAGAAACGATGCAACACTCTTGCGTCAGCCAAGTTCGAACTGTCCAAATTTAGACACGCCAAAACTCTCCACATGCCGAGATCAGAGAACGCCCGTGCCGACACCCTCTATGAATTGGCCTCTTCCTCCCTCAAGGAGTTGGGTCGCACTATCTACGTTGAGAGCCTCCAAACCCCCTGCACGGGAGGAGAGGAGATGATGAACATCGATGATGAACATACCTGGATGGACCACATCATTCGGTTCCTCGCCAAAGGCGAAGTCCCCGCGGACCTGGAAGAACACCGAACTCTAGAGAAAAGAGCTCTCGGGTACGTGCTCCACAAAGGGATACTATACAAGAGATGCTGGACCAAGACCAATGCTCTTCCCTACCTCAAGTGCCTTGGACCTCAGGAGGCAGACTACGTGATCTAGGGGATCCATGAAGGGCTCTGTGAAAACCACCACGGAGGCAAGACGATTGCGCTGAAGATCTTGAGGCAAGGATACCACTGGCTAACTCTGGTCAACGACTCAGTGGACTATGTTCGAAAATGCTCGGAGCTCCAAAGGATTGCGAAGCTCAGGTCAGCACCTCAGGCCGAGCTCGTATCAATAATCAGCCCCATCCCCTTCGCCAAATGGGGGCTGAACATTCTCGGTCCATTTGCCCCTGCGAGCGGGCAGAGAAAATTCCTAATCGTGGCGGTGGACTACTTCACGAAATGGATCGAGGTCGAACCCTTAGCCACCATCACTTGGAAGAAGGTAAAAGGCTTCGTATGAAAATCCATCATCTGTAGATTCAAAATCCCCCGATCCATCATTACCGACAACTGACCGCAGTTCGACTGCATGGGGTTCAAAGAGTTCTGTGCGGACTGAAAGATCAAGCTTCTATTTGCCTTTGTGGCCCATCCTCAAACCAACAGAATGGCAGAGGCTGCCAACAAATGCATCTTTGAGCCACTTTGCAAGAAAGTCGGGGATGCCTACGGAGCTTGGTCGGAAGAACACCTCGAGATACTCTGGTCGCATAGAACAACCCATAAGGAAGCAACGGAGGAGACACCCTTCATGCTCGCCTACGAGACCGAGGCAGTTGTTCCGGTCAAGATAGGTGAAGAGTCACTACGCCTCAGATACTTCGACGAAGAAAGAAACTCGGAGGACCTAGAAATCAACCTAGAGCTTGTAAACGAACAGTGCGACCGAGCATTGGCCTCCGTCATCCGACAGAAGCACCGGGTGGCCCGTTATTACAACACCCGGGTCAAAGGAAGAGGGTTCCATCTGGAAGATCTGGTCCTAAGGAAGGCTATCTTCAACACTGAGGTCGCACGCAAGGGAAAACTCGTCGCAAAATAGGAAGGGCCCTACAAAATCACCGAAGTCCTCGGCCTGGCTACCTACCGACTGTCGATGTTGGAAGGAAAAATGCTCACTAACACCTGGAATGCGGAACACCTATGCAAGCACTATCAGTGAGATGAATAATGTACGAACTCCTTACAAACTTGTACCAAAAAATGTTCCAAATAAAAATGTCCTTAGCCGCCCATACGTCCAGATCTCACACAGTAACTTGGTCCTGACCGTAAGGCTGGGGGAGCTCCCACAGCAGGCCGATCATCCGATCGACTGTAAGGCTGGGGAAACTCCCACAGCAGGCCGATCATCAAGTCAACCATAAGGCCGATCATCCGATCAACTGTAAGGCAGGGGTAGCTCCCCCTGCAGGCCAATCATCCGATCGACCGTAAGGTCGGGGTAGCTTCACCAGCAGGCCGATTATCTGGTCGACTGTAAAGCTGGGGCAGCTCCCCCAGTAGGCCGATCATCTGGGGGCAGCTCCCCCAGCAGGACGACCATCTGATCAACCGCAAGGCTGGGGACAGCTCCCTTAGCAGGCCGACCATCCGATCGACCGTAAGCCTGGTGCAGCTCCACTAGCAGGCCAATCATCCGATCGACCGTAAGGCCGGTGAAAGCTTCCCTAGCAGGCCGACCATTTGGCACTAGCGGTTTTCCTCGAACCTGGCTTCCCAACGACAACAGCAAACCAGGACTGCAGGAGGGGACAACAAGAAAGCATGGACGAAAATGAACGAAATACGGCTACATTCATCATAAAGATCGGACGGAGCCAAAAAAGTTACAAACACAAAAATGAACAAGGGGTGGTTTACAAGAAGAGTCAGGCTCCACCCCCAGACCGATCGGTGGTGACGGTCTCGGCCCTCGGCTGGTCAACGTCGGGTTCCTCGACGTCTTCACCGAGAATCATCTCCAGCTCCTCGAAAATGACTCCCGAGCTAGGGAACTTGTGCTTAATCCCATGATGTTAATGGAGGAACCTGGCCTCGAATGGTTTGGACATCTTCGGGACGACGAAGGTCTCGGAGTATTCCCTCACTGCCTCCTGTGTTATCCAATAGGGGTCTACATTCTCTAACTCCTTGACCCGAGCCTCGAGAACACTTATCTGGCCCTGAAGCCTTAACTTCTCCACCTCGCTCGTGCACAACACCTCGGCGAGTTTGGTCTTAAGCACAGCCTCCCATGACTCTGATGCCTCCAGTAACTCCTCGAGATCCTCAAGGTTGACCTCCTCCTTAACCCTCCCAAGCCTTGTCGTCAGGGTGGTTGATCGCTCCTTATTTTACACTTTTTTCTGCATGTTTTCATGTCATTTTGATCGCCCATATTGTATTTTCCACGATTATTCGACGATATCGCGTTGCTTTTCATTATTTCTTGTTTTTGTCATATTTCAGGAGATATGGAGCGATCTGGAGCGATCTGGAGCAAAAATGAGATCAAGGGACTTTCACGCACACTAGAGCGTCACCGACAGCTTATTTGAGGAGTTAGCAGCCCTAAAGGATGAGCGGAAGAGGAAGAAATTCAATAGAATCGACGAGGAGGCAAGGAGGAGAAGAAAAGAGCCCAGAAGCAGCTTACTCGGCCGAACAGAGAGTTCACTCGGCCGAGTAACGGGCTACGTTCGGCCGAGTGAAACGGATACACACAGCCAATTTTCAAAGTTCCCTCGGCCGAGCAAGAAAATCTATTCGGCCGAGTGAGAAAGCTCACTCGCCCGAGTAGAACAGGGATTTTCTTCCGAGAAGAGGCCAAGTTACTGGAAATTTTGAGAAGCCTACTCGACCGAGCAAGATTGCTTCTCGGCCGAGTAAAGAAGCCTACTTGCCCGAGTCAGTCAGAGCGACAGACCCCCAAAACCCCCAGATTCTCTGTTTTATTATTGGGTCTGTCACTAAGCCGACTGACATAGCTCACTCAGCTGAGTGACGCAGTCCGACTGCTACGTAAATTGCGATTTCTGGGCTGTGCAGGGGAAAATCTGTCAGGATTTTTTGGACGAATTTGGCTTGTATTTAAACCTAGTTTTATCCCTAGTTTTGAGAGACTTCTATTTTTTGACGGCTATTCCTTTTGTAAATCTCAGCTGGAGATCATAGGCGACAATTTTGGTTTGTTCTTTCTTGCTAAAACTCTTATTTTTATGAATTGTCTCTTCTCTACAATGAATTGTGCTATGATCTATTGCTTTATTTCTGATATTTCCATGATGATTTGTGATTAGTTTATTCGTTCTAGGGCATGTGGATGAACCATATGGACACGATCTTTGAATTGTGATGAATGAATAGAATTATTGCTAAGATTGAAGAAAGGTTAGGTTTTGATTGATTTATTACGAGTAGCTAGGAATTTCCATCGATTGGGATTTGCAAGAGATTGGATCTTAATTGATGGGAAGGCCTAGATATTCGACTTAGGTTTATAATCGAAATTCTCTAGATTTGGTTTGCAAGAGATTGGACCAAAGCTTGGATTTTTATTATAAATCTATACTAATATTCGTTTGCAAGATATTGGACGAATACAAACTACATAACCTAGATCATAGCTCGAGTTTGCACGAGAGTGGGCTCAAGGTGTGATTGGACGATGATGTCGATATTCACGCAAGTGGTTTAGGTTAGGGTTTGCACGAGAGTGGGCCCTAATCTAGGTTGCTATAGACCGGCAATAGCGCGAGAGCGTGAGCTTGGTTCTACATTAAGTTGCTACTAGTCCACCTACATTCAAGCTTTGTAACATTGATATTCATGATCCACAAGGATAAGAAACGGTCCGTAGTGGGGATTTCCTATCCCTAGATGCTTTATTATATTGAATTCTATTTGCTATTTGAACTATTGTGACATTACAATCCAAACTATTCTTATTCCATCTATAGCTAGGTGATCAAAGCAGGATACTATCAATTGTCCTCCATGTGTTCGATACCCACTTGCTACTACGCCGTGCACTTGCTGTAAAACTACAGTCGTTTTCCGGGTGTATATCCGGGCGCGATCAGTGGCCCTCTCCTCAGCTTTGGATTTGTCGGCCAATGCCACGGCCCTCAAGGTGTCCAACTTCTTGGCCTCGACAGAAAGCTCGGAGATCCTGGTCTCCATTGACCTTGCATGTGCCTCGGCCTCCTGAGCAGATTCCTCGGTAGCTTTGACTACAGCTTGCTTATAGGAAAGGACCGCCTCCACATCGACGAGTGCCACTGACTGACGTCACTGTGACAAGCCAAGTGAGGACAACTACATCAAAGAAAAACGAGGGTCAACAGCGTCCACCAAAGAATACACACAAGGCCGCATGGAACTTTACATGCTGGCCACAGAGCACAACAAAGGTGGCCATTCGATCGCTATTCATCCCATCCAGCACAGACCGGTCCCGCGGCAAGCAGGAGTTCTCAGCCAACCGAGCAGCAACACCACAGTCTGAGAAGACAGACTCCTTCAAGCCCACAAGAAAATGGGAATTGATCAGTTCGCTCTCTAAACATGGAAGGATAGCCTTGGATGATCTAAAAACACCTAACTACCGTTCATAATCCGTAGGAAGCATGATGGAATAGATCTAAGAGAAGCCCCCCAAGGCCATTTATCCTCGCGTTACTGAGAACCTGGGGGATGACAGAACCTCAACGACCGGGGCATCGCCGACAGAAACCCCACCGGAGGAAAGGACCCTTGATTTCTTTCTCTCTGTTCTCCCGTGATCTGCCGGCAGGCGATCCTTCGTCCTCTTCGTACCACCCACAGCTGAGCCCCTCCTAGCCTGGGACAGCCTGCCTCGTTGCTTCAGGTGGACAACCAAGATGTGATCACCACTTATTGGGCTAGGATTATGAGGGGGAGTCGGTAGGGCGTGCGAAAAGGAACCTCTGCTGGCCACATCTGTCATAACAAAAATGGTCGAGTGACAGGAGACTAACGGGATGACCGAGCCAAATAAGAAGAGGCTTTCCTCTGGACCACACGGTCTTTCTCAAGGTACTATCCAGAAATAGGAGCTTGATGTCCCGCTCGCTAGTAGGGACCGCAAGTAGCTTGTCGATTGCCTCAAGTTCCATATCAGAGAGGATCCCCCCTCCAGAGTTAGAGAACGGGGCATACCCCAGCGAACCGAGAAATTTGCCTCCTCAGGGAAGGTCATGAACACATAGTCTTATTTCTAATGCTTCACAGAGGATGGTAGTCCATGCACCAAATTCCTACCCTTCTGAGCGATGATATAAAGCCAAGCGCCTGACTTATGGCGGCTCAGACGATAAAAATAGTAGAAGAGAGGCATGGTCGGCTCAACCCCCAGTACATGCACAACACGAGGAACCTAACTAGGGTTCGGATGGCGTTGGGGCTGAACTGATAGAGAGCAATCCCGAAGGAAAACAGAAATACGGCAATGAAGGGATGGAAGGGGAATCAAAACCCATATGCAAAGGTTTTCATGTACACCCCAACCTCGCAACGAAAAGGGAAGCAAATCCTCTCGTTCATCAAGGGGGCCCTAGCACCGTAAAGAGGATGAAGGAATGATAAATGGAGCAAAGCCATAAAGGTAGCACAAGCCATCGACGGATGCCCCATCACCTCCTGGGGCACCCCGGAAGGATCACTTCCAGCCAGATGGATCTTGATGCCAGCACCGAGGAGCACGACCGTCACGACGGCTGAACCCACCAATGACCCCTCCGTGTGGCCTAGCCTGGATGCTGACTGGATTGCTCCAGAAGTAGATGAGGAAGACGAAGAACACATGATAAGGGAGCCCCTTAAAATCTGACGGCAGGTGCGAAAGCAACAGGATAGAGAGCTACGCTGAAGAGGCAGGACCTTTGTTAGGAAGGTAATGACCTCCATTTATACAGCCTCTCCAAATTCCTTGCACCATCCCTAGCCGTTCACTCCCATGTATGTGTCAGCATCGTACGAAGGGCGGCTCTCCGAATCCCACACCCAAGGGGCGGGATAATTCTTGGCGCCCAACGCCATGATGATTTTCATTTAATGCACTGTCTTGACAGAGGTGCCCATCAAATCCTCACGTATCACATCCACCGGACCAAACCACCACAGCCGAATGGCCCGAGCGATGTGGGCAATTGATACAACCTCCCGAATGGGTTGAAGAGGAGCAGGTCGACCGTTTGACCCAGGAACACCCCGGGCTCAAGCCCAGGGGCCCCACGAGCAGATCAGGACATCTCGGCCCAAGACTATAGCCCGAAGGGCTGTTGACTTCTTGCAAATGAGGAAACCCCTCCTCAGATCGCACCTGCCTTGATCAGCATTCAAGGGACCATCAATGCGGGCGGGCACAGAGGACAAAACGATAAAATGCCATGAAGGCATTGACATACGGGACTCCTATAAGAAGCCCGAAAGACGTAAGACAAAGGGACCGAATTCTAGATATCTGACAGTCAGTATACCATCTTCTCAGACCTTCTTCCACCTTACATTTCTCCTCTACTGCTCGGTTCGAGAACTCGTGCTTGGTCTCTCTGCGAACCAAGCCCGATACGACCGAGCACTTATCAGACAAGATTTGACTTAGGCATCGGAGGGGACTTGGTTGGAACCAAGGTCCAACCCCCTGCAAAGTTCTTCATTTTCCAGATCCTAAGATATGTCACCCGCCGAAGCTTCCCTTCAGTGTCCTGTCGATCGGCCCCAAGCGAACCCTGCATCAAGGGTCTGCTCGATCGACTGATCCTGGATGCCATCTTCACCCTGCCGAAGCTTCTTTTGGCACACCGTCGCTCGGCTCCTAGCATTCCTGCACAAGTGAACGCTCCCCCGAACGACCTCGAAGTCCGTCTCCTTCTCTCGTGGCAGCGACGACCATCGAATCTCTGAACTACTATCCTGTGGTGAGCAAACACCCCGAAACAGGATTACTTAGGTTTTATGCAAAATATGGCACATGAACAAACAAATTTGCAAAAGAACTATAGTTTGTGAGCAACAACACAACAAACGATTTTATTTAATTTATAGCAAGCAACACTACAAGCTGTTATAAATAAAATCACTAAATAATTACTTGGACCATGGGACAATGTCATACACTATTAAGATATATTACTAATGGCAGAGCGATCATAGGATCCTCATAATTATTTAGCCCATAATCATATTATGACTAACATATTTCTAAACACATTACAAAAGTATTTTAAAAGGATTTTCAAAAAAAATCTTAAATCTCCTTTTAAAACAATTATCTTTGAAGATCATCCATGATAAAACAATTTTAAAATTGTTATCACATAACACATCATGGAAAAATCTCCAATTAAAAATCATCAAAAATTCTTCTACCTTTTGCGGAGTTAGTTGAACTAGTCATCAAACACTAGTCGACTAATCTGTAATTTGCAAGGTAAGTAAATGTGCTAAAGGTGGACTAGTCGACTAGCCTTTAGGGACTAGTCGACTAGTTCACAGATTAGTCGACTAGTAGTTGCATACTAGTCAACTAATAAATGTATCAGTCGATTTACACCACTATGGTATTGTGATGATTTAAAATTTGATTTTAAACATTTAATATGTTTTAACAACATAAATCTTAGATTGCAGCGTGGCTCTGGTACCATTGTAAGGGAACGATGCTAGTAATCTAAACAACATAGATCAACAGTGAAAGACTGAAAATTAAAATTTTTATACTATTAATCATCCAAGACAATGATCTACTGCAATTCTAGCGATAAACAACTGAATAAAAACCATACCTTTGCGCTAGTATACTTTAGCATTAATCGCGGATCCAAAAAATCTTTCGACGAAAACCAAAGCACCAAGTTCTCCTTTCTAACCAGCCCCTTAAATGTTTCATGGGATGAATAATGCCTTTACGATCCAAGAGCCCTCCAAGAACTCGAACCGCCCTTCAAGCCTTCATAGAGCAAGAAAGTATGAGAAGGAAAAACATTGATTTCATGTGAGTGATTATCCCTTTGATGAGGTTTGAATTTCCCTGCACTATTAGACGTTCTCAATTGAGATTGGTGTTTCAAGAGGGTTGGGGATAGGCACCCCTTTTATAGTGCTAGGGTCACCAATATCTGATTCAGATTATAGATTCGAGTTGGACTCAACCTCATACCTAAACGTGCATAGAAGAAGATAACTCTTTTATGGTTCTAATCTCATTAAAACTCTATCAGGAAACTCGGATAGGAATTTGGTTTGGAATGGGACCAACTCTTAGATCAAATCCCGCATCAAATTCAAATCCTATATTTTATTTCGTCAGCACTAGTCGACTAACATCTCTATACTGGTTAACTAATCATCTGACTGGATCAATTTTTGCAGTTGTGCACGACTAGCCGACTAATGATAGCCACTAGTCAACTAGCTAGCTGACTAGTCGACTAGTGGCAAGTCACTGGTCAACCAGTCACTGCCAAGTTGATTTTCTCTTCTTCTTTTCTTCACAACTCTTGTGAACATGCCCTTGTATATCACATATACTCAAAGTCTATTCCTTTGCTGTTCGTGAAGAGTCATCATCTATGTGAGACTCAAATAGCCCGATTCTTACTTCATTAGTGACACAATCACATTATATCATCGATCGGTAGCAGCTCTAGCTGAGCGTGTCGACACTCGTTTCAGAACCATCATTATCTGATAAGTGTGAGACTGGTTTCGGAATAACCTGGGCATTATAGTGACAAATTTTGTACAGTTCGGTCCCTTCGTCAAGACTATGTCGCGAAGGTGTCTATGGTATGATATAGTGCCAAACCTAATTTCACCTTAAACCCTTGACTCATATGTAATCCCATAGTTATTGGTTGGATGATACTTGTTAACTCTTTAACAAGTTCATCTAATACCATGGCTAGGGATTTACAATGTATCCATTGACTTTGTTGTGACATAACATCCCATACCAGAGGAGACAAATCCTGGCTAAATGGCCACTCCCTTCACATCCTTCTAACTATATCCAGCAGGTACCTATGCATCAGCTGTAATGCCAATGTTAGGTAAATGCCTAAATATAATCTTGCACATGCAAGGTCCTTTAGAATACCTCTGGGAATAAGGACTATGCCACATCTACTGTTACATGAGAACTTTTGTTCTTATTCAGATGATTACTACACAGAAGCATCTTGACAAGTTATTCTATGAACTTGTTCTCCAACAAGCACATGTGCATTATCTACCGATGTCTCCACATGAGCGGATATGAGGCCAACCACTGCCATCTGATGGTATAAATTAATACACACTAGTCTAACTGGAATATCAATATCCTGTCTCAATATTACTCCGACCAGAACATTTCTGGACATATGCTTGTGCAGATACATTGGTCTCATTATCATGATCTCATCATGATCCCAATGTTTGTCACATTAGTCCTGGGACTTTATCCATGCATCATATAACACAATCATAACCATATAAGTGAAATAGAGAATTCCATAGATAAAAACTACCAATAGCTTACTATTATTTCGAACAAGATATCTGTTATAATTACAATAATTGTCCGAATGTCATACATTTCCCAACACATCACACCCACCCAATCAATAATGCATGATGAGAAAGTGGTAGCGATAACCCAACAAATGATTGTAAGCCATCCACGTATGGATTCCAAGAACTTTGACGTAGCTAACATAACATAATTCCCCATCGCGATTAGAAGATAAAGAGAACATCTGCATAATGGCACCATTGATTAATAATGTGGGACGAAATTTTGTCAAAGAAGCTCTTTTAAGCTCTAATTCAATGGAATTGCAAGTCAAGATGAAGGACGAGTTGGAGTTCATAAGGAGACACTAAGTCTTGCATTTGATAGACGTACTAGCTAGATGCAAACATATTGGGAACAAATGTATTCTCAAGGTTAAGTAAAAAGTGAACGGGTCTATAGATATGTTTAACACATGTCTTATGGCGAATGTCTATGATAAGCAAGTGGGGGTAGACTATAAGAAAACCTTTTCCCCCATTAGGTATGTTTATCTTGATTCACATGATCTTGTCAATGGCGAAGATGGACTTCAATTTTTCCAAATGGATATTAAGGCTGAATTTCTTCACAAGAAAAGGATAGAAAAATAATCATGGATCAGCCTAAGGGTTTGAATTTGAAGGCAATAAACATAAAGTGTACCAGCATATATGCTAAATCTACGAATTGAAGAAATTTTTTAGATGATGATATTTAAGATTCCATTAAGCCATATTGACTTATGGGTTTATGATGATTGAGAAATACCCTTGTGTATACCTTAAGCGGACTAATGAAAAAAATTTCATTATTTTGATGTTGTTTATCCATGACATACACATGGAATCTAATGATAGGGAAATGGTGGATGTGACCAAGGGTTGCTCTCATCTTTCTTTCACATGAAGAATATATGCAACATATCATATGTCTTAGGATTTAAGATCCGTAGGGATCAACCGAAACAGATCCTCATTCTCTCTCAAAAGACATATATTAGGACCATTTACAGCCCCTCAAGATGACCTACGCAAAATCCATTGACACACCCACCACCAATAACTTTGGCTTATCCTAGATTTCTATCCAAAGACCCAATAAGTTTATGGACCAATGTCGTGAGTTTCGTACGCAAGTGCAATAGAGCATGATGTATGCCATGCTGTACATGCAACCAGTCATGGCCTTTGTAGTGGATCTACCGGGCCAATTCTAATCAGCCATTAGTCTTAGCCACGGGTACAAGTTGAAGAGGATTATGTGGGTATCGTTACATTAGTGATAATGCTATTTGTTTTGGAGGAGCAGACTTGCGACTTCGATGATATATTGACACATACTTGGGTATGCAACTGGATTATGCGTATATATTGTATATTTTACACTCTATTTCATGGCATTTCCATGCATTTTGATGAGTAATTGAGCTCTATATTGTGCATTCCTCATCATTTAATCTATGTTTAATGGAATTTTAGGAATTTTCTGGAATTTTCTGTGATAGTCTAATATGTTTTTATTTGTGGATGCACGATCAGATGCCTGGAGATATATCTCCAGACGTCTGGCGGATCAAATACATGATTGCAAAATTTCATGATCCGCCAGATGTCTACTGCACATTTCCCAGCCGTCTGGGAAGAGTGCTCCAGACGGCTGTTCACTCAACTCCAAGATGGTACAAAAAACAGGGAGTTGGAAGATAATTACAAGTTGTGCCACTGGAAGCCTGGAGAAGGAAGTACAGACACCTGACTGCTTTGCCAGACGTCTGAGTTCATCAAAGCAGATGGCTAGGAACTCTTGAAAGCAAGCCACATGCCCAAGCAATCAGACGCCTAGGACTAGAGCACCAGACGTCTGGGCTACTCAACAAAAGCAAGCCACATGCCCAATCACCAGACGTCTAATTGAGCGATCAGCACCAAACAACTGGAGCTGCATCTCTAGCCGTCTGATCGAATCGATAGTTTCAGCCTGGCATCGTTTTGAAGCAAATGTTAAACTGATTTTTGCCTAATCCAACCCGAACATGTTCCTTAAGCTAGTGAATGATTAACCGTTGATCTTAGATCAGAGGGTGATGGTTGTATTAGGGAATGGGGATTATAAATAGACTTTCTTCTTAGGGTTTGGATTGTCTCATTCATTACGATGGCTGTAATTTTCCTTCCCCTTTAAGCTAGAGCTAGGGCTATTGGAAGAGGAAGCTTGGGAGTAAATTTCGCTCGTTTTTGGTGATAAACACTTCAATTTCTCTCTTGATCGTATTCATTGATCTCTATTTTTGTACGGAACTCATGTTATATCAATGGAAGTTGTCATTTTTATTGCAATGTGTGTCTAAAACCCTTGTGTGTGTGTGTGTGTGTGTGTGTGTGTGTGTGTGTGTTAGGGTTTATATGTATTAAGTTTTTATTCATCTCTAGTACTGCTAATTGATGAAATTATTGGAACAATTGTTTTCTACATTTTATTATTTAATGCACTACCTGAGGGATCCAAGGAGGATGACGTGCTGCGGGGCATTGTCTACGTGCACAAACCCATAGAGGGGCCCAATGAGGGTGGTGAACTGCGAGGTTCATCTATTCATATTTAATTTCTAAGAAAACAATTAACTCAATGATTAATTAAGATGCAAACATCATTCCTCTAGAATGTATTATCATCCGATCTCCATACCTTGGCCTGGATGTGAGATTGAGTCATCCAAGGAGAATGAATAGCTTAATACCCTACAACCATAACGAAAGCACAACACACATGCTTTTCTCTCATTGCATTCCTACATTATTCTCTCTAGCATAGTACTAGTATAAATTTGATACTCATACAATCAAACCTACAATTCACCCTTCGACGGGCAGTTCACCTCTCACCAATTAATTGCATTGCCTAATTTTGGATTGTTAAATTTGTAGATTCGATTGTCTCTGCGAAATACACTGGACTCACCAGGACTACTACTTGCTTGACTTCCTATACTTGAAAATAGCACAACATCATTTTGGAGCAGGCACAAACTTGATGAGCACACGTCAACTTCGGACTATGTCTCCTTGCTTAGTGACAATGCCATTTCATGGTGTAGTAAGAAGCAGACCATAGTGCTGTTCTCATTAATGAAAAAAGTATTTAACATGAATAATAACAATGACAATGCAAGAAGCTGTTTGGCCGAGATGTTTTTTCAATGGTGTTAACATAATCTTGCATTTCTGGGATCCAATCAATTTACACAATGATAAAAGGAACCCAGTAACATAAAAGACCAAACATATTAAGATTAAATATAGCTACGTTGGAACAAAAAAAGCAAGGTATTCCTCGAGTACATAACATGAGATTAGATGGTCACCGACCTTTTAACCTAGCCATTGAGTGTTGACTTGTATAAAACTCATATTAGGGCTTTAGTTTTATGAAAATGATGATGAAAATCATATTTGAGATGCTCTATGTAGCATGCAAATTTTCCATTAATAAAATTCAGTTATTTGTTCAATCTATAAGTCTTTGTTTTGAATCTAACTTGCCAAGTTTGTTAGGAAGGTCTTGATTGCTCATGGTTCAATATACAAGTCCTTATTTTGAACACACGCATTAAAAGCTAAAATTTACAGCGAAAAGTGTGTTGAATAATCTTGACTAGCTCACTCACAGAAGCAATCACTCTTTCCACTTTTATGTAAGCAAGTACGAATGATATGCCATGCGATTGTAACACACTCTTAGGAACAGGCATTGACATATATATCGTTATTTGGGTACCATATTCACTTCTTTAGACTTCTATTGAATCGAAAAAAATGTTTGATTGTACGTCTTTTTATATATAGGGTGCCATACGGATAACCCGTGCCTTCGGGCACGGTTCATTTCAGATATCCCCTCAAATTTTCCCCCCTCCAAAATTTAAAGGAACAAAAAATTAGCTTCGGTGCAGGTAACAGGAAAAAATATAAATCGGGCCAAAAGAGAAACACTCGAAAATGAAGGGGGAAGTGCATAAGTGTGGGTGAGTGTAGAATATTATGGAAATAAGTGAAATGAGAGAGGTTTTTTTAGCAAAAAGGGGAAAAGGGCGATATTCTGTGCAAATATAGTGATTGTGGTGGATTTTTTAAAATTAAATCTTGACCCTTGGATGCAAATGATGTGGATGCATCTGCATCGTTGTTGGTGATTGGGACTTGTCCCAGTCAGCCTTATGATTCAAAAAACGTTGTGTTTTATATAATAGATGTTTGAAAAGTTATGGTGCCAAAACTGATTTGGAAGTGTGAGATCAACAAAGCTACTACTCATACTGATTAGAAGGGAATATGAGTGAAAGAGAGATCACTAGAATATCTTAAGGTTTACAAACCACTTAACACAACTTTTGGTGCCTTGCGACGACAAAAGTGTGTAGACAGTATCCATGCTTGCCTAAGCCCCCAAGTTTGCGTCGTAATGGGAAATTATGCTGATTGGTAAATTAACGCACTTCTGCTGATTTTTTGCTTCCTGTTCTTTTGCTGGAATAGGAAAAAATGGAATTGGGGGAAGTTTGTATTCCTAGGAGAGAGAAAATGGAGTTTTGTGTTCTTTTGGGTGGAATAGAGTATGGAATGAGGGGTTTGGAATAGAAAGTGGGGTTCACTTTCTATTCTTGTGTTCTTTTGGCTTTTGAGAGTTGGAATGAGAAAGTGGGAAAGTTGGAGTGGGGTGTTATATGGTGAGTATAGGGTAATGGTTACCCCCAACCATGATAGTTATAAAATGTAAAATAAAATCAAAATGCACTCATAGAAAAAACCCAATGCATCTCAGGCATGTAACAGCAACAGATACATAAATGTGCATAACATTATGAAAAAACCCCAATGCGTAACATGCATGTAACATCAACAGATACACGAATGTGCATGACATTATGAAAAAAACCCCACTGCGTCACATGCATGCAGCAACAACAGATACACGAATGTGCTTGACATTCTGAAATAAAACCCCATGCAGTCACAGGCATTCAACATCAACAGATACACAAATGTGCATGACATTCTGAAATAAAACCCCATGCAGTCTCAGGCATTCAACATCAGCAGATACACAAATGTGCATGCCAGTCTGAAATAAACCCCTAATTCGTCTCAGGCATGCAATAGCAACAGATACACAGATGTGCATGACATTCTGAACCAAAACCCCATTGCGTCTCCTGCATGCAACAGCAACAAATACACAAATGTGCATGACATTCGGAAATAAAACCCCACGTTAGCCCATGCATTCAACAGCAACAGATACACAAATGTGCATGCCAGTCTGAAATAAAACCCCACAGCAGCCCAAATGCCAAAACATCAAAGCTCATCTACTATTGACATGCACCCAGGCAGGAAACGTAAAAACAAATTGCATGTAGAGAATGAAATTAAACCCATATGAATAATAGTTGCCAAATGATCCAAGCATGCAAGTAATTGCCAAAAAATGAGCCGAAACATTCTGCAATAATAAAACCCAATACATGCATATTACAAAATTCCGAACTCTTCAAAAATAAACATGTAGCAACATGGTTTTTAGTATGCCTCTACAGCAAGATTACATTCCAAGTCATTGGAGATTGTTATACATAAGAAAAATAATAAAACATAGCCCTAGGAGAGAATACAATGCAAACTTCAGGGAGTTGTAATCGGATAGCAAGCTATCCATTTTCACATTGTTTATCTATAATTGGCCTATGACCGTAGCCAAACGACCGTCAATATCATCCAACCTCCTCGCAGTCGGTGAGCTCGCAGGGAAATCACCTATTGCTCCTCTTTCAGTTGCTTTCATTAAATGATGGATAATAACCATTGACCAGTCACTGTGAGGGGGGTCCTTCCATTCGAAGAAATCACATTTGTCCCCACGAGACGGACATCTCCAAAACCTCCTGCCCGGGTTTAACTGTGTCCATGATGTCTTCCTTGGTACCGTCAGACCACAGCGGCATATCTTGTAGTCTGCAGCATCTGTCTCCAACGCAGGAACACGGGTCGCATCTCGAAGACGGGAGTGAATAGACGTGTTTGAGCCTTCACTCATTTGTACCTGGTCAAACATAAACATAAACACAAGTAACGGTGTGTAATGTTAATAGAAAAGAAATATATACATGATGTGAAAAGGGGTAGTTCAAGGCGTACCTATGAAAATATAATACCCTATGATGTCAAAGTATCCGGCTTTTTTTAGTAATGAGCAAGGTAACACTGAAGACAAAAGCAAAATTATTTTACAAAACCAGTCGCATATCAATTATAATGAAAAATTAAATTTTTATAGCCCTCGGGAATGTAGATGTATCATTTTCCCAACTAGGTTGCTTGCGGTAGTACCTTCATTATATAAACATGAAAAGCAAATAAATTGGATTTTATTGCCGAATGTCATGCACATTTGTGAATCTGTCCTATTAAATGCCGAATGAAACCGATATACAAAATAGGAACCATCCTGCAAGTCGTCCTAATAATTGGGAAATTATTAAGGCATTTCATCGCATTCATGGTTACATCATTGGGCTAAGCAAGAAAAATAATCCAATATTTCAGAATTATTGCCATGGAAGATGTCTGCATGCCACAGATACAAAAAAGGCATGTCCATTATGATATAAAACCAAAGTTTACTCATTGCCAAAAATGCCAGCCATTCAAGCTTATTCCCATGCACAAAGGCATGCAACAGACAAACTTATGGCATGGTCACACTGAATTAAACCCAAGTTACATTAGATGGTGTGACACCTGATGGTCACATGTATGACACAGGAACAGATACACATAAACACAAATGTGCATGACATTATGAAAAAAAACCTCACTGCATCTCAGGCATGCAACAGCAACAGATACACAAATGTGCTTGACATTCTGAAATAAAACCCAATGTAGTCTCAGGCATTCAACATCAATTTAGATGTATCAGTTTAGATGTATCAGTGTAGATGTATCAGTTTATAACCCTCAGGAAATAAATTTTTATACCACTCAGGAATTTAGATGTATCATTCTTCCAACTAGGTTGCTTGCGGTAGTTCCTTCATTATATAAACAAGAAAAGCAAATAACTTGCGTTTTATTACCGAATGAAACCGATATACAATATAGGAACCATCCTGCAAGCCCTCATATTAGTTGGGGAATAATAAGGTATTTCATCGCATTCATGGTTACATCATTGGGCTATAAGAGACAAATAATCCAATATTTCATAAATCCAAATGCCATGGCAATATCCAAAAGGTAATTTCAGAAAAATATCCAATTTCCAAATGCCATGGAAATAATCCAATATTAGGGCCTGTTTTTTTGCATGGAATAGGAAAATGGGAATATATATGTATCTGTTCCTGTTGCCTGCCTGGGTCCATGGCAATATTTCAGAAATCCAAGTGCCGTGTAAATATCCAAATGCTAATTTCAGACAAACCGTGTTGCTACTTGGATTATTTCAAATGCCAATCCAAATGCCATGTATTTTAGTCTGCCCCTACATCAAAATTGCAATGGATGATGACTGCATGCACAGATACAAAAAATGCATGTCCAAAATGATAACAAACCAAAGTCTAGTCATGCACATAGGCATTCAAGCTTATTACAGGCACATAGGCATGCAAAAGACAAACATATGGCATGGACAGACTGAACCAAAACCCAAGTTACCTCAGATGATGAGACACTTGATGCACACAGGTATGACACAGATACATAAATGGCAAGGAGATAAAGAAATACTAAAAAGCAGCATGTTTAACCCATTCCAGCTCAATGCTAAAAAAATTAAAGCATAGATCAGTACTGACATGCACCCATGCTTGCAAAAGATAAGCATAGCAAATAGAATGAATACTTTGAATTTTATAGCCCTCAGGAATTTATAAATATCATTTTCCCAACTAGGTTGCTGGCAGCATTTCCTTACATATCTACCCAAGAAAATCTCATAACTTGAGTTTTATTTCCGACGGCAACCGATATACATTATAGGAACCATGCTGCCAACCCTCCAAAGAATTGGGAGATTAAGAGTCTATTTTACCAAATTCTTTTTATCATCATTGGGCTATTGAGAGAGAAAAACTCAAATAATTCTTCTATATTGCAATGTACCCTTGCATGCCTCAGATACACATATGTACTTGAACCCAAAATATATAAATGCAACACATTTGTAGCATGCATCGCCATTGCCATGAACCCAGGCATGCTACAAATCCAAAACTGGCCTATAAATAAGGGACTAAAATCCGTATGAACTCATAGAAAAATAAATCCAACATTAGCATGCTGATATAGCCATGCGTCTCAGGCATGCAACAGGAACAGATACACAACTGTGCATGACATTCTGAAATAAAACCCCACGTTAGCCCAAATGAAAAAAAATACAAGCTCATCTCACTATTGCCATGCAATAACCTGTTTCAGCTCAATGCCAAAAAAAAATCAAAGCATAGATCATTACTGACATGCACCCAGGCTTGCAAAAGATAAGCATAGCAAATAGAATGAATACTTTGAATTTTATAGCCCTCAGGAATTTATAAATATCATTTTCCCAAGTAAGTTGCTGGCAGCATTTCCTTACGCATCTACCGAAGAAAATCTCATAACTTGGGTTTTATTTCCGACGGCAACCGATATACATTATAGGAACCATGCTGCCAACCCTCCAAATAATTGGGATATTAAGAGTCTGTTTTACCAAATTCTTTTTATCATCATTGGGCTATTGAGAGAGAAAAACTCAAACAATTCTTCTATATTGCAATGCACCCTTGCATGCCTCAGATACACATATGTACTTGAACTCAATATATATAAAGCATGCATCACTAATGCCATGAACCCAGGCATGAAAAAAATATAGAACTGGCATGGACTGAAATAAAACCCAAGTCATACCATTCTGACTAAAAGTCCCATCTTTCCCCAACATTCAAGGTAAACATGCATGCAAATGATTCACATATCAGCTGGAAAGTATGCAATAAAATCCAATCAAAAACCCAACTCCAATGCAATCAGGCATGCAACAATGCCACACATTGTTAGGCCATGCTGAAATAAAACCCAAGCAACAACAGGCATGGACAGACTGAAATATACAGAACTGGCATGGACAGACTGAACTAATACCCCAGTCATAAAATTTTGCTTAACAATCCTATCTTTTCCCAACATTGCAAGGCGCGTAGTCATGCAACAGAGTCAAATATCAGATGGTAAGACTGCATTAAAATCCATGCTTACTCAATGCACACATGCAAGCATCAGTAAAACCAATTGACATGCATCAATAATGACATGCACCCATATAAATAACAGACACACATATTGACATGAATCAAGCATGATCGTGAACATGTCATGAAACATAAACAAAAAAATATCATAGCAATTCTAGTAGACATATTACATGCGTGATATGAGCCCAATTTACTAATCCACCGTACGTTCCCCCCATCAACGTGCATGCTAGACATATTACGCAATTGTAGTAGACATATTACATGCTTGATATATTACTCCCATCAACGTAAGTTACCACCATCAACCTTCATCTTCGTCGTCCTCATTCTCACGATAGAATTCACCCTTTTCCTCTTTATGTATCGGGTCCTTGCCGCCTCCGGCATCCCCACTTACTTCCTCTCCTCAACATCTACTTCAATAAGCTTTTCATACAATCTATCCAACTTCTCTGTTGGATACTCTATGGTGAATAGATACTCTTACCAATATCCACAGTCCAGAGGAAGTTTGAGATCCGTAAGGCTTCGGCTACCTCGGTGAGTTTATCAACAAATACACCTTGCATAGCATCGTTGGAAGCATTTCCCAGTTGTCTACGCCTTACCTTTTTCCCTAATGCTGGAGGGGCTGCATTGCTAGTACCAGCTGGACCAGGACTTGGAGAGGGTACCTGAGGGGTGTACGGTGGGACCTCGGTGTCAGATGATTCATGCTCAAGCGGCGAAGGAGTTGCCTGCTCACCGTCACCATCAGGGTATGGGCCGCCAAATGGTGTAAACACAGCCTTCCTAAAATCATCACTAACTGCGTCATCTCCTATAATCAATCTCAGATCCGCAATTCATGGTAAGGGCTCATTAATATAGTCTTTTGTTCTAAGGTGGGCCTGCACGTATACACCAAGGGATATTAATGAGTAAAAAAAGAAAATGACATAGACGAGTTTGTATTTTTGCGTCAATTATGAAATTATTACCAAGGCCCACGTGGCATACGTTTCCGGCTCCATTAAAATCATCTGCATATCTTCACACCACCCAATGCCACTTAAATTGATGCACGTATTCACATTGACTAGTTTCTTACGCAATCCTTTCATATGATTGCGAACATTTTGGCTTGAGTAGGCCATGCTGAATGTCTCATTAATGTGTGTAGCAGTAGCATTGAAGGCAGTCGCTTTGAATGTCTTATCGGATTTCATCCCTTCCGTGGCCTACTCCGCAAGGAATGGGATGAGGACCAAATCATTCTCCCATGGCCATATTTTGTGCACCGGCCCCTTTTGTGCAGGCTGCTTAAATTTTTTGCTGGGGCTAGATACTGATGCTTCCCCTGACGCGTCCCGCCGACCCGACTTTCTTGAAGAATTGCTACCACAAATGGGCTCATTACCGCTTTGGGATGACGCCCGGTTGAAAGCACTTGGGTGAGGCGGGCTAATATAATGATGGTGTCCACCAATACCTCCCAATACCGGCACTTGGTAGCTCCCTCCCCCCTGTGGCATCCCATCCCTATGGACCATCCCACCCCCTGGTAGCTCCCACCCCCTGTCCCATACCACCCCTTGAAGCATTTGCATATAGCCAGTTGGACTTTGCATAAATCCAGGTGGACTCCCCATTTGCATCGGCATGCTATACTGGGGGTATTGTGCAAACGGCATACTTGTGCCTCCACCATAGTTGCCTCCACCATAGTTTCCCTGCGAATGATACTAGAAATCTATCATCCTACGGGCCATAGGTCGGCAGGGAGAAGTCTCATTACGAATATCGTCGTCTACCCATTGATTAACAAATGGTGGGTCAGAGATTGGGGGCAACGGATCACTCCCTTGACCTGGTTGAGATGCCCCTGCCATGCCTACATAAAGAAAGATTTAATATTGCAAATCAATAAATCAAGATATCCAAAATACTTGCAAACAAAAATATCTCATGCGTCAATACAAACTGACATATTAGAAGCAATAGTGCATACAAAAGATGACAATGTAATAATTATATCTACTACTTAAACCCCAACCCAAATTTCAAAGACCTTGTTCATGCGTGTTTCAATGATTATGTATGTTACAATAGTCGACCCACATATCCCAAGCTATTTTGTCCATGTGCAGTTTCCAATTGTCCCTCTGTTGGGTTTGTTCACGCGTGGGCATCTGTTGGGACATATCCATAATCGAGTCATCGTGAACATCTCCATCATCCTCAATCACATCAACATCATCCTCATTAAGTTGCGGGTCATATGGATCTGCTACTTAGATGTAATTATGCAACACAGTGCATGCTAAGACGGTATCGACCTGACAAGGGAATTGATAGTGGGGCTTGGACGTCAATATCTTAAACTTGTTCTTTAGGATTCCAAAAGTCGAATCGATCTTAGTTTGTAAAGACGAGTGACGTAGGTTGAAGAGCTCTTTGTGATTTCGAGGAACTCGATCAGTACGGTCCTTCAGATGATATCTAACGCCCCTGTATGGAGATATGAACCCTGGCATGGTAGTATATCCAGCATCGCATAGGTAATATTTACCTACAATCATAACCGTTAAACATTAGTATAATATATCCACAAGATTTAATAAGTACAAAGAATTATACTGTTGGTTAACTTCGTCCTCTTACCTTCATACACTCGAAGACCGTTTGGGGGGGTAATGACAACGCATCTTTAAGGACCGTGAAATCATTTGCGGAGCCTTCCCAACCTGCCATTACGTACGTGAATATTTTATTTGGCATTGCAGCTGCAAGAATATTTTGTGTCACCCCCTTTCGTCCTCTAAACCGGGGTATAAGATGGGCTGGTATCATGGCATCGACATGTGTCCCATCAATGAGACCAATGCAATCCTACATCGTCATGGTTGATCAAATGTGTACATCAAAGTTAATCAATAAAGGCTAAATACTACATGTCACTAAAATCAAATTTAAAACACACCTACTTACCTTGAAAAAAGGGTACCCGTCAGGATTATTGACTATCTCAGTAGGGGGTCTCATTTGGAGCTTGCTTCATATACATATCCCGAATGGCACAAACTGCTTGCATTACTTGGTTATAAGTATCGGCTAACTGTTGAACCGAAGCGTATAAAATCAACTTGCATGACTCTGTTCTTTGACTTGTGCCCTACGATATGAAGAAACATGGCCAACTGCTCCTTTACGGACACATGAATAATGTCTTTCAGAAAATCCATTTGTCTCATTAATCCGGCCAGATTCATGAACGCATGGCTCCTCATTCTCAAGTAGTGTTAACAACTACTTTCACCCCCATAGAGAATTCTACGCATGTAAGATTTCCTATGTAGATCCAGCACAGCTGATGGCTCTCTAGGTATACGGTTTGACCTACCCTTTAGGTTAAGCATGCAATGTATGATGATAAGAATGATTGTCGCCGCTGTCGCGGCATGTGGGTTACCCCCGTACATGTCACTGTGGTTATCCATCTAAAGCATATATGAAGCAATTAAATAATAAGGCATAAATTGATAAAACCAACATAATACATGTCTTCTCAACAACTAAAAACCATATATTAAAATTACAAATAAATGGCAACTTGAAAAATTATTTAATATTAGCCCTCAGGTATAGATTATTGTTCATTTTCCCCCTTGGAGGCATGGCGGTTGCTTTCCTCATAGTTTTTATATCCATAAACTTTATTAAATCAAACCACTAAGCCATTTTCATATAAAGGAACCTTACTGCCAGCCTTTCAAATTTTTATCATTTCATTTGCTTCATCACTAGGCTCTAATATATAGCAAAACTGTTTATAAAAATCCTTAAATGTATCCATACTGTACAATGGGTTTTATTCCAGAATGTACATGTCATTTGTGTATCTGTTGCATGCCTGTGTGCATGACAATATAAATGCTCTACAGAGCATGTCATGTAGGGTTTCATGAACCCTTTATGGGGAGAAAAAACTTTCATTTTATACAACATGATGCCGCCACCACCACCATTACACGCCATGCATGAAACTTCATCCTATTGCCCTCAAAATTTACCCAAAAACATTTAATCATTGCTATTTCTTGAAATATATCAAGCATTCCATATCTATGACACCCCAATTAATCCGGGACTGAAGATAAACAATTTCAGTATGTCCGTTTCATCATCGGGCAATTTTTTAATTGGGCCGGCATACGCAAAAGGGTTCAGCTTGCATGTATTGTGTTGGATTGCGATATCATCAAGTGTATGAAATGCAACATACATATTAGGGACTGTGCTTTTGCATTTTTTTGTTCTACAAATTAAAACAACCGCCCAATGTTCATCAACATTGAAGCACCTTCAGTAGGGGTTACTGAAACCCTTAAATGAAAACACATACTAACAAACACAACTCCCCCCCCCATTTGCATCAAAGAAAACAACTTCAGTATGAGGCAATTTGTAGAAGCGCAATGAACCATTCCACCATACTAAATGATAGCAGAAGTTATACCTCCCAGCTGATCAGAAGTGAAAAAAGCGAGCCGAATCTATCCTCACAGAAAGCAAGCAGCCGTGGGAACTCCCGCAGATCCGCGAAGACAGGGATCACAATCGGCAACCTAATACGGCTCAAGCAACGTGAGAAGCTAGTTAGGAGAGAAATTCGAGGGGATCAGTTCATTTTACAAAGAATCATTCGAAAAATATAGCTAATTATAAGAAAAAATGCCAACTTTACCTTGATTTCAGCTCAGAATCCAGCATGCAACAGATGAAACGAACACCCCGCCTGCAAGATGCCTAGGGCACACCCGACGTTGATTTCAGATGGGTTCTTCGTCGTCAACCCAAAAAGGCGTCAGCTTGCAGGCGAATCGACCCAAAAAGGGGGCAAATTTTTAGGGTTTTCGCATGAGGCAGCGGCGAGAAGACGAGAGAAGACGATGGCTTTTGGTAGCACCGAGGCACAAGGGGTGATCACAAGAGAGGAGAGAGTGTGTGTGTGTGGAGAGAGCGGGACCCACACGAAGGCTCATTCCTTCGCTTTTCAAGCAAAAAGCTTGAAATACTGATGCCCCCTTGATTCCCAAATCCCCCAGCCATGTTGGACCATTCTCAACTTTGATTTTTAATGCAAAAAAACAGACGACTGGAATATAGGGGAGGAATAGGGGGAACAATGCATGCATGAACAATGTAAATTTGCACATTCTCCCCTCTATTCCAGCCAAAAGAACAGCCCCTTAAGGGAAATTCAATGACATATGTTAATAGGTATGTTATTATGTTAGGTAATTGAAAGGGTTCAAAGACTTAGCTTTGTAAAAATTATGTAGTTGAATAGGAGATATCACTAATGTAGACTACGTCAAAATATTAGTTTGTTTTAATTATTTATGTTTTTATATTAAAAATATCTAAAAGTATAATCCTAAATAGTTAGAACTTTCTAACTTATTTTACTCTATTTCATGGGAAAAATGCCTTCATTTTAAAATTCAATCATAATTAAGAAACTGTATTTGACTAGGATTGCAAAAAAAAAAATCTTATCTAATTGGCATAATTTAATTAATCTAATTTCTAATTAGTTTAATATCCCATTAAATGGGAGCATAGATTTTTGGCATGTGCATATGCACATGTTTTCCCTCTTTTTCTCGGAGTTTTCTCAAAATGTGTTTAATTGTATTTAACAGAAGTCATTATGATAAAAGTAAGTGAATTTAAAAAAGAAAATTTGACTTGGGATTGATTTATTTCAATTAATACTATTTTAAATATTTATTTATTTGAATGTTTCTTATATTTTTTAATTAAACATCTAAAGAATATACATATTAATCAACTAGGATTAATAACAATGTTAAAGTAGTTCACAAAAAATCCATCATAGTAGAATTTGATTATAATTAAGTAACCTAAGTTGATTAGAAGAAATCTTACATGATTATCATATATTTATTAATTGAATTTCTAATACGTTTAAAATATCATCAAATAGAAACATAATTGCAACTGAACATATATGGCTAGATTCAAAGCAGCCATGAATTCTTATTTGATTGAAAACATATGTAATTAAAATTTAAGCATGGTTAAAAATCCTTCAAACTATTTTATAAAATCAATCTTTGATATTTTAATTAATTAAGATCTGTTAAACAAAATTAGAGAACCGTTTTAATCAAAAATCGATATAAATTAGTTTTTGTTATGAATAGGCCCACGAGGCCCATTGGTTATCCGGCCCATCATTGAAAGCTATAAATATGAGGGTAGGGAGGCTCTTAACCCCCTACAGCTATTTCCCTACTTTTCCTTTCACAACACGTTATCAGCACGATCACGCTCGTTGGAAAAGGCGGCGACGCTCGAGGAAGGAGATCCATCAACCGCTCATTTTTAAGAAGATAGTAATCTTCTCAACGGGGAGCGAAAAGGGCATCCTTCACCAACCGTCGTCTAGTTTCCCTTGTCGAATCTAGAGGTAAATCTCAAAATTTTTTAGATCTAAACTTGCGTTTCCCATAGATTTGCATGATTTAAGATCAAAAAGTTTGAAAACACGGTAAAAATCACATTTTTATTTTGATCTGCATGTCTAAAACAATAAAAATCGGGTTTTTAGAGATCTAAATGCTTGAAAAATCAGTTTTTTACCCCCCAAACCTTGATCCATACCTCCGCACGCCCGAAGGGCGAAATGGCGGCGCTCCACAAGCGCCGCTGGCGGCATGCGCCGCGGCCAAAAGCCGCGGCCATAGGCCGCGGACTGCAGCCGCGGCTCCGCAGCTGCGGTCAGCGGCCGCGGCTCCGCAGCCGCGGCCAGCCGTCGCGACGGCGCACCGCGGGGCCCCCCTAGGGTTTTTCGGAAACCCTAGCCCTTAACGGGCCAATTTTTTAGGGGAGGCCCAATTAACCTTAATGGGTTGTTTTCATAGCCCAAAAGGCCTGAAAATTAACCCAGTTACCCTTAATTTTTCTTTTTTATTTTTGGCCTCAAAAGCCCAAAATAATTAAAGAAATTTTAAACTTTACAAAAAGGGTTAAATCGGAAAATAAAATATAAATTATATGGATCAAGGTAAAAAGTTTTTCAAAATAATTTTTATTTAGATTATTTATTAATCTTTACATGCCTGTGAATTGATTATCTGCGTGGTTGTATATTCGTAATATATTATCTGCGTGGATGTACTATTAGGTTATGTTTTTAGGGATCAGCCAGGTTTCCGACACTTTTACTTTTCTGCAATTTTTTCTTTTTAAGAGAAATTTGTAAGTGAGGTTACACATGTAAAAAGAAGCCGAAGGACACCAAAAGGAGCTGATGACGTCTGCACAAAGACGAAAGAGGCTTCTCTCTGAAGTTCCCGAGTTGTATTTACTCTTTCATGCAATTTTTTGATGTAATTTCGGACTGCCTTTTTCGTTTCGATGTCGGCTGGCTGATCCCCATAGTCCTAATTTATTTTCATTGCTTATACATTAAATGCGTGGATGTTAACTTTTTCATGCTAGTTTAATGTTAAAATGAAAATGTTAAAAAGTATGCGTGGATGTTTAGTTTCTTAAATAATTCACGTTATGAAAATGTTAAAAAGCATGCGTGGATGTTTAGTTTCTTAAATAATTCACGTTATGAAAATGTTAAAAAGCATGCGTGGATATTTAGTTTCCTAAATAATTCATGTTATGAAAATGGTAAAAATACATGCGTGGATGTCTATTTTATACAGTTTAATAATCCATGCTATTTTTATATTACTAGATCATTAAATGGCCAGACTTGCGAATGTCGATTTCTCGGTCCTGAAGGCCGATGGGTCAAACTACCTGAGTTGGCAGTTGGACCTGAAGTTCCATCTGCGATCTCATGGGTGTAGTCTGACACCCACCGAGAAGGCAACAACAAGTACTGTCACAGCTGAAAAGGATGCTTCTAAAGAAGCACCTCATACAGAAGAAGTTTCCGATATACTAAAGGCGAAAACCATTATCTATATCAGGAAACATTTAGACTCGACCCTAAAGGACGAGTACCTTACTGTAGAGAATCCTTACAAACTGTGGGACGCACTTGAGGAGAGGTACATGCATCGGAGGGATGTCATACTCCCCCGTGCACAGTACGAGTGGACTCACCTCCACATACAGGATTACAAATCCATAGCGGAGTAAAACTCAGCACTGTTCCGTATCACCTCACGCTTGAAGTTGTGTGGTGAGACTGTGACTGAGAAAATGTTGCTGGAAAAGACGTTCACGTCTTTCCACGAGAAGGAAATGATCCTTATGCAACAATACCGTGAGAGGAAGTTCATGAAGTACTCTGATCTTCTTTCATGCCTGCTAATGGCTGAACAGAACAGAGATTTGTTGGTTGCCACTCACAACCTGCGCCCTTCTAGCTCCGCTCCACTGCCACCTCATGCAGAGGCACAATTCCAGTCTTCCCAGAAGAAGAAGATGGACAAAAAGGCTAAATTCCAGAAATGGAAAGAACAGAAGAAGCGGAAGAAGGCCACTCCACAAGCTCCTCCTCAGAACCAGAAGTTAGTGGAAAAGAAGCAAAAGTGGACGTCCAAAGGTGGTACTCCCAAGAAAGACTGGGAGGATAAGTGCTCCAAATGCGGAATGACGGGCCACTAGTCCAGAATCTGACGCACCCAGAAACACCTACAGGACATCTACCAGGCAAGCCTCAAGCCTCGAGCTGAGACAAACCTGATAGAGAGCGCAGCGTTGCCAGAGACCACATGGACTCCTGAAGATTTCAAGGGAGACGACACTCTCTAGTTATGGACCATGAACAATTTTTTATTTGCTATCAATGTATCTTCCATTTTTATGCATCGATCTAGTTTTTATTCCATGTCGAACATTTTTTGAGCACCTTAAATGAAAGTAGATCTCTTCTTTTTCATATTATTTACTGCTTAAATGTCTTTCTTAATATAGATATGGAATCAATTTGCCTAGTGGACAGTGCATCGACGCACTTGATCCTTCAAAACATAGAATACTTCACGAGCATAGGTAGCTACTCTGGTCCACTGAGAACAATCTCAGAACCAGCTAATATAATCGAAGGATCAGGGGGAAGCAACCATATTGCTCCCTGGTAACACACAAATCACACTTAGAAATGTGTTATACTCCCCTAAATCTATCCGAAACCTCCTAAGCTTTAAAGATATCCGTTTAAACGGATATCACTTAGAGAAGGTCGATGAAAATGAAAGGGAATACTTGCTTGTAACGTCTCTTACAAATGGTTCAAAAACCATTGTGGAACGTTTCAAGGGACTCCCCTCAGGACTCTACCTAACAAGTATACAAACTCCAGAAACATCAATGGCGGAGCACCTGCAGTGCCCCCAAACACCAGAATTCCAACTCTGTCATAGTAGACTGGGACACCCTCTTGAAGAACATGAAGATTCTTCAAAAAGGTAAATTTCCATGTCCACCCTGTTACAAGGGCAAACTAATTACGAGACCCTCTCCACTGAAAGTGGACCTGGAGTCTCCAAGTTTTCTGGAAAGAATCCACGGAGACATTTATGGGCCTATACACCCATCAAGTGGTCCGTTCAGGTACTTTATGGTCCTGATAGACGCATCTACTAAGTGGTCACATGTGTGTCTACTGTCCACCCGTAACCTTGCACTGTCTAAGCTTTTAGCTCAGATAATCAGGTTGCGGGCCCACTTCCCCGACTACCAGATAAAGAAACTTCGTCTGGACAATGCGGGGGAGTTTACATCACAAGTCTTTCTAGACTATTGCCAAGCACAGGGAATTGAAGTCGAACATTATGTAGCGCATGTTCACACCCAAAACGGGTTAGCAGAATCTCTAATTAAGAGACTGCAATGGATTGCTCGTCCATTATTACTTCAATCCCAGCTGCCAGTGAATGCATGGGGTCATGCAATTTTGCATGCTGCATCTTTAATAAAATTAAGACCTTTTGGAGGTCAGTCATCTTCTCCAATGCAACTAGCACTTGGAGCCTCACCAACTGTCTCACACTTGAGAATATTTGGTTGTGCAGTATACGTCCCTATAGCACCACCACAAAGGACAAAGATGGGTCCACAACGTCGCCTAGACATTTATGTTGGGTTTGACACCCCCTCCATAATAAGATTCCTAGAACCTCTTACGGGAGACGTTTTCAGGGCACGTCTAGAAGACTGTGAATTTGATGAAACATCATTTCCAAGACTAGGCTCACAGACAAAGAAGCCCTAAGCTTCAGACTGTATCACTTGGGATACGAAGACATTATGTCACTTTGATCCGCCCACAAGCCAGTGTGAGGAGGAGGTCCTGAAGATTCTCCATATTCAAAACACTGTCCATCTCTTGCCAAACAAATTTACTGACAACCAGAAGATTGTCAGATCACACGTCCCTGCTGCTAACACTCCAGCTAGGATTGACATACCGCAAAATGGATGCAATCCGCCAGCAGCAGAAATGGTTGGACCTCTCAAAAAGAGAGGGCGACCACCGGGATCCAAGGACCAAGTCCCTTGAAAGAGTAGGACCCTTGGCAATAGTAAATAAATACCACCACATGATGCTACTGTAAGCCCTGCTACCCCATCTCTTCCAAACTCTCAAACAGAGGAAAAACAGGGAGAAAATGAAGTTTCGATACACTATGTACGAACTGGGGAGCATTGGGACAAAAAGAGCACAACCATAGATGACACATTTGCGTGTAATATTGCCATCAACGTCGCGTACTGCGGCGATGATATTGAACCACGCTCTCTGACAGAATGTCAAAGCAGAGATGATTGGCCAAAGTGGAAAGCGGCAATAGGAGTGGAGTTGGATTCACTCACCAAACGCAAGGTCTTCGGACCTATAGTCCAGACACCAAAAGGTGTAAAACTTGTGGGTTATAAATGTGTATTTGTTAGAAAATGAAATGAACAGAACAAGATCGTTCGCTACAAAGCAAGGCTAGTAGCGCAGGGTTTTACCCAACGTCCAGGGGTGGATTTTGAAGCCACATACTTCTCGGTCATGGATGCGATCACCTTCTGATTCCTCATTGGCTTAACAGCCCAAGAGGGTTTAGATATGCAGCTTATAGACGTCGTGACTGCATACCTATATGGCAACTTAGATCGAGACATCTATATGAGATTGCCTGACGGTTATTCCTTGCCTGTAGCACTAAAAGAGAGACAACGTGACATCTACTCAGTGAAATTGCAAAGATTATTGTATGGTCTAAAACAATTCGGAAGGATGTGGTATAACAGACTGAGCGACTTCCTTGCAAAACAAGGATTTACAAATGATCCAGTCTGTCCTTGCATCTTCATAAGAGCAAAGGCAACAGAATTTGTCATTATAGCCGTCTATGTAGACGACTTGAACCTCATCGGATCTCCTGAAGAGATCATCGAGATTTCTAGAAGCTTGACAGAAACCTTCGAGATGAAAGACCTCGGAAAGTCAAAATTCTGTTTAGGTCTTCAAATAGAACATCTTAACGATGGGATCCTGTTACATCAGTCAACTTACACATCGAACTTATTGAAAAAGTTTCAGATGGATAAGTGGCACCCCCTCAGCACCCCAATGGTCGTCAGATCATTGGATGTGCACAAAGACCCCTTTCGGCCGCTGGAAGAGGGAGAGGAAGTACTAGGCCCTGAAGTGCCTCATCTAAGTGCTATTGGTGCACTCCTTTACCTGGCTAACTGCACTCGCACTGACATAGCATTTGCAGTCAACTTACTAGCCAGATATAGTGCTACACCTATACAGTGGCACTGGGCCGGAGTTAAGCATCTTCTACGCTATCTCCAAGGGTCCATAGACTTAGGTCTATTCTACAGGAAATGGGCATCAACTGGTTTAGTTGGTTATGCTGATGCAGGATACAGGTCCGATCCTCATACAGAGAAGTCTCAGACCGGCTACATGTTTACCTATGGCGGCACTGCCATATCCTGGAGATCTGTAAAGCAGACCATGACAACAGTCTCATCCACTCACTCGGAACTTCTAGCGACACATGAAGCAAGCAAGGAGGTTTTTTGGCTACGCTCTGTGATCCAGCACATTCTCACCTCCACCGGCCTGATGACCGACGTACTTGCTCCTACTCCTCTCCATGAAGACAATGCAGCATGTATAGCCCAGCTACAGGACGGCTACATCAAAGGTGACAAGACAAAGCATATCTCCCCCAAGTTCTTCTGGACGCACGACCTTCAGAAGCAAAAGCAGATTGAGGTACAGAAGATCCAATCATGTAATAACTTGGCGGATTTGCTTACCAAATCCGTGCCTACTAGTATCTTTGAGAAACTTGTATATGGGATTGGGATGAGGAGAGTGAGGAAATGTAAACTGGGTCAGGATGAGAGGACTATGAACACATAGATACATAGGAGACTGATGTATAGATTCATAGGAAATCTGCAAGCCTGAAGCTTGGTCAGATGAGGGGGAGTCAACTGCAGAGGTGTACTTTTTTCCCTTGGCTACTGGTTTTTTCCCACAGGGTTTTCCGTAGTCAAGGTTTTGACGAGGCAATCTCGTTGACTCTGGATCCTGAAGTATCCACCCTAGACACATCCCTAAAACAGGGAAAGTTATGGATTAACTGCTCGTTATTTAACAAGGCAGTTATCCTAACTCGGATCCTGAAGAATCCACCTCTTATTCAATGTTGGTTGGATAAGGAGAAGTGTTAAGAATAGGCCCACGAGGCCCATTGGGTATCCGGCCCATTATTGAAAGCTATAAATATAAGGGTAGAGGGCTCTTAACCATATACAGCTATTTCCCTACTTTTCCATTCACAACAGTTTTAGCTTATTTTTTTTAATTCTTACTCAGACTTGTTTGTTTAATGATTTGAGAACAATTTCTGAGCTAAATGAGGTTATCACCATCATCTTAGCAGTTTATAACTCGTTGAAACAAAAAGTAAGGCGCAATACATATTTTCTTAAAAATTAAATCAATATATATATCGAAAAAATATATAAGCTATTGCTACGTGTAAAATATATGCTAGCTGTTGATTATAATTGTTTTTAATTTTTATTTCTTCTTAATGGTGATAATTATTATTTAATATCATTAGAAGTTAACCACATGCATCCTATGTGCCTAAAAGCTAAATTGAATAAAGAGAAGCTGTTTTAAGGCTAGAAACAAAATGATGGGAGAGGAAAACAGAGAACCAAAAGTTCTGGCAAGAATATCTCCATGACCATCAAGAATTGAGCTACCTACTCAAAAATGTTTACATGGATGATGTTCACAGGGATTTACGAACTAAGAGCACCACATTCTACAATATGTTACGAGTCGACAACAGGGTAAAAATAAAGCAAAATTACATTATACGGATCTACAGAGAGATATCAGGGAATATCGATATTTTCCCCCTCCTCCTACCCTTGGGAAAATTATCCTCTCGTCGTTTCAATTCCTCATAATACACATCCTGATCTCAGGATACATGGTTATGTTTCTGTTGCATGCAACCCTAGTTAATTTTGGGCTTTGGCCGACGGGGTCTGAGCACAAACCAAAGGATGAGAAACACCACCAAAAATGCCGGCACTGTTGTGAGATCTATCTCTACATCGACTTTCCTTTCACGAGTGCAATGGATTGGATGCAGTGCTCCAATTGTCGAATTTACACGCTCTGTAAACCTGCACAGAGAACAGAAACAAAATCATGAAAACATTTAAAATTGCAGCTCGCTCTCTCGACAAGACCATCAAAATTGTTTACCCAATCAAACTAGGTTCAATTCTGACGCAGATTTCCTAACCAAGGGGTGTAAACATGGGCATGAGTGGAACAAGCTGAGTAACCATGAAAAAGCCAAAACTAGCACTAGGGAACATGGTTGAACAGGCACATGCAAAGGAGCAATCCTGGAAGAATTTGGTATTTTAGATAATGGCCCTCTAGATCATGTTTAAGTCATTTGAAATCAATCACACCTAACACTTCTTGCTAGTAAATTATTCGGATCTGATTAAATTTTTAACCAGACCTATGTATAGAGCGATCCTGACTGTCTTTTGATGCATCCATTGTCACCCCGTAGCATCGGGGCAGATCCACATTTAGCAGAGGGAGGGCGGATGCCCACACTGATTTTCCAACAAAAACTCAAGCTTTTTTATGATCTTAGCCTTAAGTATATTTTTACCATAAGAGCTAGTAAATTTAAAGATTAGCTCAAGTGGCAAGGATTTGGTATTCAACACAAGTGGTCAAAGTTCAAGTCATTCTCTTTGCAATTTTTTTTTTAATTTTACAATTTTTGCATGTGGCAAAGTCTATGTTACTCACGCCTACACTCAATTTTTTTATTTTTTATTGTTTAGCATGTAATCGTTGCTTATTCACTTAGGACTACACTTACGATTACACTGAAAAAAATTTCTACATCTACCACATATCTGTTAGTATCCCAACAGCAATTGATGTCGATCAATCTTTTGTAAAATGTTTTTGGATTAAAGGAGATCAAAGGTTCAAGTCGTATGATTTGCAAAATTTTCCCCTTTTAAACTCTTTTTGCATGCGGTAAAGTCTATTTTTACTTACTCACTAATGCCTACACTTAATTTTTTTACTTTTTAGCATGTGACAGTCTATTGTTGCTAATTCACTTATGCCTACATTGAAAAAAATTTCTGCGTCCGCCAATGATTGATATCATCATTATTGTTGTGAGAATCTCCATCATCTCTCCTCCCACAAAATCTGATATCATCATCATTGCTATGCGAATCTCCATCATCTCTCATGCCACAATTCCATCTTTAAGATGCTTCTCACACAAGTTTAGCTCCATTCCCATTAAACCCCCACATATTTCCATGTCATTCAATTCCCAGTTGTCACCATCAATAAATTACTGTCCATCTCCAAAGAAACATTTCTTATGTCTTCATTAAAAGTTGAATCTTTACTTAAATGGCTTCCTACAACTTTTCCATCAGCAATGATAAGATTGCAAATCACACTGCACCCTTTTGTTTTCACATGTGGCTCGAAGATGGGTTGGGTAGTTTGGGTATTTCCATCCTCAAAATCAAAAGGATGGACTAGAAGGATAATAAATATTCCTTTAGTTTTAAAAGAAAATTCTAACAAAACATTCTATTATTGGTCATGTCATACTAACAAGATGGACGAATTTCAACAGATCAGATGATCTGAGGAATGTTTGGCAAATCATGTGATTTGGAGTTCTAAAATTAAACATGATTTTAGGACCAATATCTATTTTTAAACAACCCCCTGGACAAGAAATTCCTATCAATTACCCAGCTGTATTGGAAATAATGGGAGAGCCAACAAATGAAAAGAAGTGACGAAATAAAAAGTTCCCATGTATTTAAAAGTAATCTATGCAAGATAATTTGAAAGCGATACAAAACGTTGCGACCAAATTTACTAGGGCCATGTTAGCAAATAGTAAAATAGGAACACTTCACACCACCAAATGTCTCACATAGAACAGACCACAGCATAACCCAACAAACAGCAATGAGTAATAAATAGACCCCAGTATTTGCCAGATCACAGTTCCAAACAAAATTACATACGCTTATCACATACCCCATCTCCCCCAGCCACCCCCGCCCCCGCCCCCACCCCCAAAACGCACACATGCATAAAGCTTGTTTTTTTATTACATGTACTGCATGAACAGAAATGATAGGCTACTTGCCAACCAAAAGACCGTCAAAAGGGAAAAACCTTGTCCCTAACCAAGTGAAGATGATCTTTGCAGCTCAAATCAAATCCAAATTGTTCAACACAAAAAATTAACCTAAACAAACTTCACCAATTCAAATTCATTGTACATAGTCTATGCCCTAACCAAGTGAAGATGCCCTATAAAAATTAATTGTTCTACCAAAAAATTGTTCTAACCAAGTGAAGATGACCTTTAATAATTAATTAATTAATTGACTTACCTAATTCTAGTTGCTGACTATAATAATCATTTTGGCAAAATTTTAAAATTACCAGAAACTTTAAGACATCGAGTGTTTCTCAGTAACTACCAGGAACATCTGTTTAATCAAAACTACTATTTTATCTCAAATCCTGAGAAAATTATCATCCATCAATTCTGTGTCAAAACCTTGTTACATGCATGGCACATGACTTTATATGAGATTTCTCTTATCTTCATACCTAACACTATAAACTGGTTCTGGGTTTAAAAAAGAAAAATAAATAAATAAATAATGTGTATTTCTCATATAACATAAAAAAATATTTCAAAACTATCTCCAGGTACCATCAACGAAAGTTTGGACTCCGTTAAGCTAGCAATAAAACGATATAAATGTAATTTTGAAACTCCATTTATGGACAAATGATATTTGGAAGACTCAATGTTAATGTTAATTTTAGTGAAAAAAGGCATAAAATTACAAACATTAAAGAAAGTTCATACTAGTTCAGTGAAATTCATTCAAATTCATACCAGTTTATTGAATTTGACCAATTAGTTTCTAATAATCAAAATGGTCTCCAAAAAAATACAATTCTAAAATTTTCCAATGTAAACTTTTGCACGGGAAATCCTGTGTGAAATAATTTTAATTTTTTTGAATTTTTTTTCATGCTTCACACAATACAATTATACACCCCACAAAAAAGTGAATAATGGGATCTGATCATCGATCAAGGCATTAAAAAAGGTTTTATTGTTCTGAAACCATTAAATTTTGTAACGTTAAATTTTGTAACGTGTAGATCGAGAGTCAACTCCCCTTAGGATATCAAAAAAATTTGCAAAAAGAATGTTTTCACAAGGGAAGCCCGCCCTGTTGGATATTGGCCATTAAGCCCAATATGGTCTTGATGATGATCACCACATCATGTGTGACTAATAACTCTAATTGTTTTAGTCTCAGATTAATTATATTGGTATATTTTGTTGAAGACAAAACATAGAGATGATGGGTTGGTTGACTCAAGGCATGGAGCATTGGGGCATAGAAGCCATGATTACACGAAGATTAATGTATTTTCTATTTGATTCTTTATATATTTTACTCTTTATTTTGTAGAATACATGTATGCCTTGATTAGATAGTCACACACATTTATGTCATTTACCATCTTAGTGAATCATAAGAGAAGTCTAGAACACATCACAATAGGTTTATTGCCAAAACACTCTTCATTGTGTTTTGGACCAGGACCAGACGTCTGGAATCGACTCACCAGATGTTTGACGTGTTTGTTTTTTTCTTGCTAGATAGCTTATTTTCAGTCATCTGAAGTACACTGGTCAGACTTCTGAACAGTTTCTCAAATGTCTGCCTGGTGAACTCCAGCCGTCAGATTTCAGTGGGATTATTTTCTGAGAGTAGTCTATTTGCTCACTCACTTTGATTCAACCATCTGAAGTAGGTTTGTCAGATGACTAAACAGTGCATCAGACGTCTGATTGCTTGGAGTTGGTTCTTTTGTTAATTCCATAACCAACTAATTTTCAGCCGTCTGAAGTTGAGTTTCCAGACGACTGAACAGTTGATCAATCGTAAGGAGCTTCACTTCAGACGTCTGATGACTAGGAAAATCTGCCCATTTATACCAATTAGACTGCGATTTTGCTTGGTTGTTATCTCGATTTGTGTGTAGTTTTGAGAGAGTATTTTAGCCCAATTGTGAGGGAGTTTTGGTCACTCATACATACACATAAAGATCATTTTTGTGAGCCAATCTCAAGAGCAAAGTTCTCTTTCAACTCTCTCACATTTCCTCTTTGAGCAACATTGCTTATTTGTGGTTGATTCCAAAAGCATAATGGAAGTCCACAAGTGCACAAATCACTCTTCATTGACTCTGCACTTCACGTTATTAAGTTCATTTAATTAAAGCAATAGGAATGGTGTATTTTTTATTGTTTCATTGTGAAACCTAGCTTCCAAGTTGTGTACGTCTCTCCGGAAAGAGATGTGATACCATTGAAATAGAGTTTGCTATCTTGGAAATAGTTGGTGTGGGTATTGTCCTTGGAATAGGCTGAGCTATCTTGGAATAGATAATGAGCACTTGAAAAAGAGTGGCTCTTGGAAAAGAATGTGAGTTGTATCTCGGAAGAGATTGTATGCTTTGCCTTAGAAAAGGTTTTTAGTGAAAAATCCACAAGACTCTGGAAAGGGTGTGGGACTGGAGTAGGTGTAATCGAGCCATGATATATCACTATGTTTACGTTTGCATTGTCTCTTTGTGGATTTGATAATTGTCTTGCACTTTATAATTCCGCATTTGCAAGAATTTGTTAATTAGATTTTAAATTGTCATTACACTATTCACCAACATCTAGTGTGTTGCTTACTATTGCAGGCAGATCCTACACGTCCTATGTGTGTGTGTCTGCGAATGAGAAGTATCATATGACATATGAAGCTTAGCCTTATAAGCGACCTTCAAAACTCCCACATCCGCTATTGGTTTGGAGGATTTGAACCGTTCATTTTGATCTTCATACTCTAAAACCCCAAAACACTAAATTTTGGGTGAACCCAAGGGGTTTTCCCAGTTCATCCATCCGTCACAAACGTTCTATTTACATAAAACTGTATTGCGATGGGCGGATGAACGTGCAAACCCCCTTGGGTCCACCTCATCTTTGGTGTTGTAAGGGTTTAGAATATGAAGATCAAAATGAACGGTTCTGATCCTCCAATACAATAGTGGAGATGTGACTTTTGGGGGCAGTATATGAGGCTAAGCCTCATATCATATGATACCCATTATTATATATATTATATATATTCATATTATATATACATGCATACTTATAACATTGGCAACAACATACTTTAGAGAATTACAATCTATATCTATACAGTCTAGAAAAGCACAAATAACTTTTGAATTAAGCGCGATAGCGAGTTGTTAGTTTCTTAATAACAGAAGCACACTTTATTGACAAAAAAGAATTTCAAACTAAATAACATTCAAATCAAAATATGATTCCTTAATTTGTAACAAATGTTCATGACTCATTTATGAACTAGTCATGGGCATGTGCCTTGCACATGACAAGTAATTAATTGGGATTTGTTTTAATATGTTCTCTTTTCAAGTGCCGTAAAATTCTAGTTTAAGATGAATTTCTAGCTATATTGTTTCATGTTTTCTCTTTCAAGCAGATTGAAATTTTACTTTAATTTTAAATATCATATATGCCACAATCTTACAAACGAGATTTTAGTGAGAAATAATTTGTACATAAGAAATCAACGAGGCAAAACTAAATTTAAAAGTGTAATCATGATTGAAGCAGACTTGACACACAGAATTTTATTGGAGTTTCTATAGAGATGGGCAGATAAAAATTAGAGTGCGAGGAATGAACGAACGAATTTTTTGTTTTCCAGATGGGGCGGAATTATATCCAACAAAATTTATTGTGTTTTTTGCAAAGCAATAAAAAATAGGATTATGCTAACGAAGAAAGTCAGAGAAAAACAAGAAAAAGAGAAAAATGATGCAGGAAGTTAGACTCACTTACAAATCTTTCGCATAACTTTTCCCAATATCTTTGGCATTCATCCCTAGCCGTGAAATTCTCTTTTTCTTTGATTTAAAACATTTTTCTGATGACTTTACCGTTATATGAACCCCTTCTTCAAGTTGCTTGACCTTCGTCATGCTATAGAGTCATTGCTCAATCTATACTTCCTGACATAGGCTAAATTTACGTAGACTATCAAATCATTTAACATATTCTAAACTATGAAAATTGAATTCAATTATACAAAATTTATCCTAATTTTCTTATACAACCACCACATCCATTATCTACTCATTGCTCAAGTCATCAGAAGACTATTTTTAGACGAGATTTCTGTAATACCACGTATTTTTCTAGAAATTAAATTTCAATTTTTCAGATTTTTAAAATATTTTTTCCTCCTTTCTCTCCTCTCTCTGTTCTTCTTTTTCTTCTTTCTCCCCTACGGCCCACAACCTAGCCCATGCTTCATTCTTCTTCTTCTTTCATCAATTTCTTTTTCCTTTGTCCGAGCCCATCCTAAGAGCCCATTCCTCTTACTAAATAAACCCAAGCCCATAAAGACCCATACACAATCGATCTCTCCTCTCTTTCCTTCGATGGTAAGGAAACCCTAGCGACAGCGGTGCCCCATTTCTTTCTCTGATCATCGACCGCCCACGAGAACCGAAGCCCTAGCTACCACATGTCTCTCTTTCACACGCGTATTCCCGACAACTGCGAGCTCCCCTTCATCGACACAACACCATCCATCTCCTCTCCTTTATTATTTCTCAAAAACAGCACCGCTTTTCTTTCCACCAAACCCACCATTTCTCTATCCAATCCACCGCATCAACAACCCTCACGTCCCTCTAAATATTTCCTCTTCACTCTCAAGAATTTTGACTTCAAGGAAAATATTCTCTTTCAAATATTTCTTGGGAAATTGAGTTCGGTTTGAGGATTAAGATTTGGTAGTGTTTCAGTGCTTCTTCAATTCCGCCTTCTCCCCCTATACGCTTCCACAACCACTCAACGACCGATGGCAGGACTTGGCAACCCCCGTGGCTCTCCGACATCTAGTAAGTTCACTCTAAATTCTAGTTTTTGGGTTTAATTGCTTTTTACTTCTTTTGATGTGATGTATAATTGAGCACTTAGGGCTTCGCGGCGACCATCGTCGTTTCTCCTGCCACTGCCATGGCAGTGCTTTCGGGTCTAGCTTGCTGCCATGATTTCTATCGGGCTCACAGCCCCCTGCTGTGACTAATCCAGGGTTTTGCCCCCTCTGCTGTGACCCCTGTGAGCCCCACTTGCCCCTACCGTGTCTCCCTGCCACTGCTGTGACTGCCCCTTGGCCCTGACCTCCTGCCATTGTAATGCCCCGCTCTCCGGTGCAGTCACAGTCTAAAACAGTTATATGCAGGTCATGCAGATGCCAGTGAAGTTAATGTAGAGCAAAGCAGAAAGAGATAAAGATACCCATTTATAACATGTTAACACAGTTCTCAACAGAAGAGCACGGTATAAACGTACACTACAACTGAAATGTAAATACAATACTCTCACTCAGATAGCTCACGACTCAATGTCATGCACCGAAAGCTCGGACTCCTCGTACTCAGGCGCCTCCGTACAATCCTGTGCACCAACTAGTGTGGCAACAGAAGTCGCACCACAGCTCAATAAAGTAGACAATATCTGACCAAGCAACAGAATAATAACGATGTACAAAAGAAGATATGACAACAACAGTTATAATGGTATGATACAAATATGTAATATGGTATGATCAGTTAATGTCCTCAAACTACTGTAAGGTGGCACCTACTAATGTGAACCAATCCTAGGTCGTGACTTATGATGGAGAGTGAGATGTGCAATCCGAAGACCTTCTTGGACCGCGGGAACAAGCTACTCAGGACCCATTTAAATAATAGAATATGGAATGTAAGTCCTCCCAGATACGGGCCGAAAGACAGGCTCCAATCGCTACCGCACTCTCACAATCATAAGTTTCACCAAAACCCAACGAGTGATGCTAAATTAATTAGTTAACTGTTTTAGTGTCGTGATATCATCTGAGTTTAATACCATTTAAACTACATAGTCAAGTGGAGTCCATAGTCAGTAATTGAATGTAGCAATCAGACATGTCATGAGCTAATTCTTAATTCCACCCGCCATCTATTATCAGTGATATCACAATTAATATCCCATGGACTGCGTAATTTAATGTAATATTAAACTTTCCACATGGATAGAAACAACTTCCAAAAAGAAATATATCATGTTCACTATCAGTTTTAAGCTAAACATGTGATAACTAAAATAGATGCACAATTAAATAATCAATGTAACAATATTTATTTAAAAAGGAACTGAAATATGAAATCTTTAGTATTTCTGAAAAATACAAACAGAGGGAACAGATTTGGGGTCTTCATCACATGGTGGGGCGGAACCCGAGCCTACGGAGAAATCCATGGGGTTTCTAGCAAGGTACCAGGGGCTAACGACCAAGACAACAGTGGAATTGGGCTTAGATCCCAAGTAAACCATACCGAAACCCAAAACAGCAAGCAAGGGAACCAGCCAAACCCAAACAACAGCAGAAAAGGTCAATCGCAACCAAACAGCAAGCAGAAAAGCCACCGAACCCAACAAGCAAGAGAGCCCAAAACAGCAAGCAAGGGAGCCCAATTCAGCAAGCAATAGATGACCAAACCCCAACACAACCCCATGCCAGGACCCGAGACCATACAACAGGCATGCGATGAAACCAACCCCACAATTAATCATATAGAATCAAACCCTAATCTATCTCCCAAATCCTCCTCTCCCGACTCGTTAAAAATCCGATTTTTCTGCACAATAACCAACGATTGCCACTCAGATTTAAGCATGCAAGAAATCGAAATAAAACTGAAGCGTAAGGAGAGATAGAGTCTATCGAAATCTGCCGATAAACCAAAGAAAATTAAAGAACCGAAAGCCATAACAAGATCCAAGGAACCACCGCAAGAATCAACTCAGAGAAAGCCAAAGAAAGCAGTCGAAAAGCCCCAGAAATATTGAAAATACTTACAGAGTTTGTGTAACATGAAGGAGGAGGCGAGAAGACTTATAGCAGCAGAGAAGGAAGCACGTCATCACATCAAGGGGGTGACAACCTCGGAGAGGCCGGTGGGGCTTCATGTCGTTCGCAGGAGGACGAGGGGCTGCCGTCGCACAAGGACGGAGGACGTGAGGGGGTGTCGTCGAAAAACCCTAGCGATGGGCTCGTGTCGCTGTGAGAGCGAGAGCGAGAGCGAGAGCGAGAGCGATCGTGTCAACAGCCCTAGAATGGGCTCGCGTCGAGAGTGTGTGTATGCGCGCGCGAACAAAACAAAGGAAAGAGCCCCGAGATGGGCTGGCGAGTGGACCGGGCCAATAGAAAAAGAAGAGAGGTGAGGGGGATTAAAATGGGCCATTACAGCTGTGACTTCCCTTAAGGCTTTCACCCACTGCTATGGCTCTTGTTGGACTCTTAGCCCTTTGTCATGACTTATGCTTGGGCTCAGCCCTTGCCATGACTTCTTTTGGGTTCTTACCCTTGGTCACTGGCTGTGGTGTTGTACTGTAGCTGTTAGTACCAGTAATGGTTGTTGGTTTGGTGCTTGGTAATGGTTAGCTTGGTGGGACTGGGTGGTGGAAATTGTTGTCGTTAGACTTGATACTCAGTATTGACCTTGGTATTAGTGTTAGTATTGGATCTGCTGTCAGTGTTGACGTAGATTGCTATTTGGACGGACTTAGCGTTGGGTTTGTGATAGGATCCGAAAGAAAGATCCGAAAGAAAGATTCGATTTTTATAGAAAATAATAGCAGAAAACAAGATAATTGGATACAAAAGTAGGTGTACCCTCCTCCCAAGACGTCGTTAAGAGGACGTCCGCACTCTACTAGTTCTACATAAGAACTCTCGAAGAATTCTCTCAAAATATCAATAATCAAGCATCCCCCTAAATGACGGCTAGCCCTAATTTAAATAAGAAACTCCTTTCCTAAACAATGACAAATATGCCCATCAAGATAATTAAAACAAGGAAAGTTGCAATTGCCCCTAGGTGGGCTCCCCCTTGCGTGTGCGTCGGCCCGCGGTCCCCCTTGGCCCGTGCCCTTGGCCCGTGGATCAAACATTACTCCACCCCTGAAAATCCACCTTGTCTCCAAGGTGGTGCATGAAAGTACCGACGGTGCTACTCCGAGTTGGAGTCGTCTTCCCCTCCGATCCCTTCATCCTCCACGTCATCATCCGCGTCTGCCTCCGCTATCAACACTTGCAAGTTGCGACCCCCACAGTGGTGTCCGAGGGTGAAGCACTCGTCGCATCTGAAACAGAGCACTTTCTGCCTCTTCTCACTCATCTCTGCGTCGGTCATCCTCCGGAATTGGCCCCCAGCTGGTGGTGTGCTGCTTTGCTCCACAGTCTTCTCAGAACTCGTCTGATCTATCCCAATAATGATCTTCACTCTGCCTGCTCCTGTCGGGGTGCCCTTCTGTATCTTGCCACTGTAGCTGCTCCCGACTCTCCTATCCTCTGTCCGGGAGTCCTCCACTAATTGTGCCATCTCGATGACCTCTGAAAGCCTCCTGGGCTTGTAGGGTCTCACTGCAGCTCGAAGGATGGGTCTCAGCCCATTCAGGAAGATGCCCTCTAGTGACTCGTCTGAGACGCCATGTACTCTTCCCGTCAAGGTCTCGAACCTCTCAATGTACTCACGTACGGGTCCTTCCTGTTTGAGGGCATATAACTGCTCGTGAAGGTTCCCCACGGGGGTCTCTGAACTTCTTCAACACGAGGTCCTTCAACTCCTCCCAGCCGCGAATCGGTTGCCTCTTATCATTCCACTGGTACCACCCTAAGGCTCTCCCCTCTATGCAAATGGCAGCCGCCTCCAGCTTCTGTGCATCGGTCATGTGGTGCGCTGCAAAGTATCTCTCTGCGGTAAACAACTAGGCATACGGATCCTCCCCTGCGAACAGTGGCATCTTCAGCTTCCACACCCTGCAGTCTCCTCCAAAATGCCCCTGATCGGGCCTTCCATCTGCTCGATGAGGGTGGCAGTAGTGCTGCCATCACTTGTCCTGGGTCTCATACTGCCTAGGTGGCACTCTTCTGCGGTCCCCATAGCCCCCTCTAGGACCTCCACGCCTACCCTCAAAGTCGTCCCATCCCGCGTCATCATCAAATTTAGCCACATAACCTTCCCCGTCCTCGTAGTACCCATGTCGCTCCCCAGGGTCAAATCCCCCGCCAAAATCACGTGTCAGATCCTCCAAATAGGGCTGAAATCCCCTCTCAAACTGCTGATGTCGTCCGCGCTGCTCGTCGGGGACCGCAATGTCTCGGAAAAAGGTCCTCGGAAGGCTTGAGGGCCCGCGGGACCTGGGCGCTGCTGCCCAGGGCCCCCGCGGCCCTATACCAGGCCCGCGGGGGCCGGGCACTAGCCGCCCAGGCCCGCGGCAGCCTGGCGGGTGTCGCTCAGGCCCGCCAGGGCCTGGCGATGCATGTCCGGGCCCCCGTGTCCTGGGGAGGCCCACGGGAGCCGTCGGGGGCCGGCGTGGGTTTGCCGACTCCTGGAGGTACTGAGGGGGGCCGCCGCCCCCTGGCCGTCATACAGGGGCTCCGTGCAAATGAAACATCATGCAGGAGTCGACACGGTCGTGCAAAGCACACAAAAGATATGGATATTTCCTACACAATGCCAACACAGTTGATGCACGACCGTGCCACAGGCTATGAAAACTCTGAACAAGGTACTGTTCTTTGGCACGACCATGCCAAATTAACACGGTACTGTTCTTTGGCACGACCGTGCAACATATGCTGAAATTCAGATTGGCCTAGATTTGACTAGTTTGACTAGTCAAACGTCCATATTTGACTTCCTATGATATAGTTTTTATTGATGGTGAAGACACCAATTTATCTGGGGTTTTCTAATTAAAAGATATTCAAATCAACAGGACTTAAATTGAAGATTAGGGATTCTACTTGAAGATGAATTCTATTCTTCTATAAAACAAGAGACCCCTCCATTGAAGAGTATACATCTAGCCGAAATTTTGAGTCATCATCTCATTGCTAGCCGAGTTTTCCTCCTTCTAAGCTTCAAAAAGTTCATCAAAGTTAAAGAAAGAAGAAGAGAAAGAAGATTTACAGACGTGAAGCGGAAAAGTTCATAACTTTCTCTACGGTCATCAGATTAGAGCATGGTTTGCGCCTACGTAATCCTCACGATACGATCTACATCACGGCGATACTTTTTCTCTGTATTTGATCAGTTTTTGGTGTGAGATTGTATTTTAGACTAGCTTCATCCAGAAGCTATCTTTGAGCGTAAGATTCTTGAACTATATTTTGTACGGTTCAATCATCACCCGCACGTATGATCAAGGTTTTTCTTTTGGTTATAAAAGGGGCTTTAAATCCTCGGGGAGACGTCGGAGCAGAGGCGGGGAGCCACTCCGTTAAAATATGTGCTTGCATATTTTTGATCTTGTCATTAAATTTAATCCTCGGGGAGAGGTCGGAGCAGAGGCGGGGAGCCACTCCGTTAAAATATGTGCTTGCATATTTTTGATCTTGTCATTAAATTTAATTTGTACCATACACCCATTCACACACCCCATCTATGTTGTTTTTCAATAAGACTGTGAGATCTAACATAGAATTTCATCGGATGCATGAACCCCCTTGACGTAACTCTTTTATTCATTTTGACAAATAATTGCATTATCCATATGATCAATGATTTTACAAATGTATAAAAGTTGAAAGACATCTTCATAAAAAAACTGAAGTGCTAAGTGAGATAGCTTTTTTGCATTATCCTTGATGACACAAAGCACCCCTAAATTGAAATAAATAAGTAGGATTGTGTTTGATTGGATCCTTTCTAAAACATACAAACATTCTGTTGCATTATTATATCATAGACCTGAAAAATGTAATTATTATCATGTCCTACCTAAGTCCATTCACCTTTAGTACATGGTTCCTCGTCCGACCTGATCAGATGCTAGCTCTTGATTCAAAACCTAACCAACCAAAGATCTAGATTTGATCCAAGTTCAGAAAAGCTTCATATCTGGATCCATCCAACATGACCTTAATATATATATCCAACGAAGTCGGATCAACTCAAGGATTGTTAAGTCAGGTGCAGGATGCACATCTTCTACCGCACCAGGAAACTCAATCCCATCAGAAAATACATGGGGGTTGAGATAAAATTTAGAGAAATATAACACCATTTCACGTTGAGAAAAAAAAGGAAGCGAAGATAATATACCTATAACAAGCCCTAAAGCTAAAATATACCAACACAATTTAATAGTTCATGAAGATCATAAAACACAATTTACTAGCTCATTGCATGAATTATGATGTTTAAAGCTAACCCTCTAGAAGCATCCTCAAGCAAAGATAAAAGCCTCATGGCATCACCATAGCGCAGCCCACTGGATATGGTTGAAATCTGCAGCAAGCAAAAATGACATCGAATATAATAACCCAGAAAGAGAGATGAGTAAAGACATTGGCTAGACATGGGTAAAGAGACACGGACTTACTCTTCTCCATAAACTGATGATGGAATTGTACTTCTCCACTATTCCTCGCTCTTGAGATTTAAACAACTTGAAACCTCGTGCAGCTACTCCGGTTAAGATTGAGCAAATTTCTTGGTAACATTGATTCTACATATAAGCAGAATTAGATTTCAAGAAATAATCATGATGAAGTGGTTTAAGTCATGTCAGATCATGTTCTCTTTTTGAACAAATTTCCAGCATTTTGCTTCAGTTCTTTTGTTTTCCATTCTAAAAGAATTAATAATATCAATATAGGTCTAGTCATGTATATCTAAAAAATTTAGGTAACATGGGCAAGTACTATTTGGCAACAAAATGATGCGCGTTAGAAGCACCAATTCATATACTATTTGGCAATTTCTACCCGACATGCAAACCCAAACCAAACCCATTTATTCAGGTATAGGCGAGGCCTTATTCAGGTATGGGTGAGGCTCATCAACGGTTTGGGTAACAGTCCATAGAATTTGCTAATCCAGCAATAAGACTAAAGAAAGTTTTGTTTTTAGACAGTTGACCAGTTCCACATGAGTAGACCATATAAATTTGTGGTTTTTTCTAGATCATGTACTATCACCGTACCAAAAATCAAGTGAATCCAATGCTATTTGACTCTCAATTTATCTGTTACAAATTCAACGATTTCAACGATTTCATAACAATAGAGCTTTTTACAACGGGTGGATCGAGTGTCAATACCCTCAGGGTTCGCTCATATTTGGGATTTTGAGGTTTTAGAATATGTACAAGTTTATAAAAAAATTAAAAAAGGAGGGGTGGAGTGGGTGGGCCATGAGTTGTCAACACGTGAAATGTCATGTGCTGACAGCATATATCCATATTACTTTATATGAGAGAGATATGTGTGTGTGTGTGTCTGTCAGCACATGATTCCCCGCACTTACAATATATCTATTATACATTTGACAACATTTTTTGAATTCTAGGGCTGACTAGAACAAGATAAAGAGTAGCTGGGATTTGATCTTGGTAAATCAATGGTTGAGATTGGAATTTATGAAAATTTTAGTGGGAAAACTTAAATTTTTGGGGGTAAAGTGTCTTGGAAACCAAAATTTTGAAATTAAAAGTGTCTTGGGAAGATTGTGTAGATTAAATTTTGGGGAAAAAGTGTCATGGGAACAATTTTGGGGAAAAAGATTGTGGAGAAGCCAAATTGGGGGGAAAATGTATTGGGGAGAAGCATGATCCATTAAATTAAATAAAATAAAAAATTTAGCGTAAAACAATTTAGCGTAAAAATAACCCGAGGTTTGTTGCATCGAGGGCGCCCGCGCCGGCGCTAAATTTTTTTACGCTAATTTGTTGTTCCGCGTCGAAGGCGCCTGCGCCGAATTTGTTGTTCCGCGCGAAGATGCTCGTGCCGCTAAATATTTTTATTCTAATTTATTGTTCTGTTAAATTTTGGCTGTGGAAATAATTTTTCGAAGAACAAATATTTCGCAGTGGAAATCTTAAATGAACCATGCCCGTGGGCACGGGTTTTGACTAGTATATATATATATATATATATATACATATATATATATATTGACTAGTGTATATATATATATATATATATATATATATATATATATATTCACACACACACAATGGGTATCAAATACCATTAATATGGTGACGAAAAAATCCACTCTCCACTATCATTTTGGAGGATCGGCTCTATTAATTATGATGTGCATGCTCTAAAACCACGACATATTAAATATCAAGAGATCCCAAAGTTCATTACTTGTCGTTCTACGGGTAAACACATTTCTATTATTGTAAAACTATTAATTTTTCAATGAGTTAATCGATGAGTGAAAAGCTTTCGGTTCACTTGATATTTGATGTGTTGGGATTTTAGTATATGACGATCAAAATGGGCAGAGTTGATCTTCTAAACAAACAATGGAGGGTGCACTTTTTGAGGACGACATATAAGCAAAGTGCTTATATGGTATATTTTACCAATTTTTCTCATATATATAAGGATTCATTCAGATAGATCAAATGTGTACCTATCCAAATTAAATTTAGGTAATCTAAATGAAAAACCGTTAGATGTGATCTAACAAGTCTAAACTACGTATAAAAAATTTGAAATGATTTAAATATATTTTATCCAGATAAAATATGATTACAAAATCAACATTTCAGAATCATCATAAAATTGACTAAAGTATTTTATTCAGGTAAAATGTGATAACAAAATCAACATTTCAGAATCATCATAAAATTGAGTGATTCGTTACCATCTGATGCATAAATAAAATGTATTCAAATCATTTAAAATTTTGTTTGCAGGTAATTTAAACATATTATATCACATCCAATGGAACAAATTTTTTATTTGGATTGCCTACTTTTAAATTTGATTTGGGTGGAACCGTATATTTGGTACATATGAATGAGTCCTAATCAACATATATACATGAACTACGAAATTTATGTTTATTTTTTGAATAAACTCAATGGCCTTAATAAACAATTATGAACTCAAATCATAAATTCATTCGTTGGATGTAATCTAACCCATTCGGGTAAATAAATTTTATGATTTGAATATGTTTTATCAATGAATCAAGTGGCGACAAAATTTACGTTTCAGAATTTTATTAGAAGTGACTAATTTGTCACCTTCTTGGTGCATGTGCAAAATATGCTCAAACTTTTAGAATTTTGTTTGTGGATCATTAAGATGAATTCGTGATTTGTGTTCATAATTTTTTATGTGAAGCGTTAAGTTTTTGGTTCAAAATACGAATGAAAATTTTGTAATCCAACTTTGTGAGCCGGGTTTGAGGTGTCGGTCGACATCCTAGGGTTTTGGCCCGGTATCCAAGGAGAACGATACCGGACCTAGTGCACTGTATCGGTTTCGGTCGAAACCCTAGAGTTTCGGCTTGAAACCAAGAAAGAGACCCAACCATAGTCCATAACCCTTAACCCTAACCCTACAGCCCCGTGACTTCCCTCGTGAATGAACAGTACCCCCGGTGAATGAACATGCAGAGACAGAGAATCATGTGAATGTACAGGATGGAGGAAAAAAATTATAAACCGAAGGAAGAGTCAGCTTATTACCTCATATTGTCATCCCGTGAGTAGTTGCGGCCTGAGGAGCTGCGATGAGGAGTTGCGATGAAGAAGTTGACGCCCTAATCGCATCGAGCTAAGCAAAAAGCCCTAATCTCATCACATGTTGCCTTCAGAGGGAGAATTCGCCGCTGGAAAAAGGCTCGGGCTTCGAATCGTCGACGATGCCGCTGGGAAAGGGCAAGCGAGGCGTCGAACCGTCGTCGCAGCCACTGGAAGAAGGCAAGGGCTCGTCGCGGTCGCTGGGAAATTTCGACGAAGCGAATGATGCCGAGTATCGACAGAATCGTCGCCCGATCGAGGTAAATAAATTTTAGTTAAATTACCAAATTCGACCACGACGTTTGGCTTATTTACAAATTCGACATGTGAGTAAAACCTAAATAATATAGGTAATGTCATACTTGTAAATAATAAGAAAGCTAGGGGTAAGGCCGAAACATAATGGGTAGTGCAGGTTAGTTCAATTACCAAAATACACTTATTGTTTGTTATAATTACAAGTTTGACATGATGAGTTAAAAACACAAGTAACATAAAAATGGCATATTTGTAAATACATGGGAAATCTGAAGACTAATAAGTTAATGATGTAATGTTGCTACACACTCAACATTTCGCTAAACACGCGCATTTTAATTACCATATTGCCATTAAGCCCAAATACACAAAGTATGTTAGGCAAATGTGTAGTTTGAATAGCCGATGTATAAACATGGTTAAACAAAAATACGGAAAAATTCTTAAAACGGAAAAATACATATAAATACTGATAAAAACTATTCAGATTGAACTGAATACCATTTAGACTCCTACAAAATACCACGTATTCGTGCTTCCTAAAATACCAGAAAATACGTAGTTTGATAGAACTAATCAAAAAAGACGAAAAATACTTAAAATACATAATAAATCCTTAAAATACCATTTAGACACCTAAAATACTATTTGTCTAACATCAATTTAATTACCATATAATACGTAGTTAGAGGAAAAAATACTTAAAATAAAAAATTCTTTAAAATACATAACAAATCCTAAATTTTAGAGTAGTATGTGGAAAAAATACTTTAAAATACTTTTAAAATTCCAGGCAGAAATACTAGAAAAGTGGTTAGACAAATAATAAAAAATTAAGAAATAATACATTTATGATGTAAAAATTATGTTAGTAAATTCCTACTTGCTACAAAATAATAATAATAAACTAAAAATCCTAACATTTTTAGTTAAATCGAGGTTAGAAAGTATAAAAAAGAGGTCATGAAAATAGTAATACTACGGGAATATTAAAAAAATAAAATTTTTTAAAAAATACTTTAAAATAATTTAAAAATCAACGTTAGAAATATTAAAATAGAGGTTAGCCAAATTATAAAAATTTAGAAAATAAAACATTTAACTCTAGTTGCTTCAAAACATAATGCTAAATACTAAAAATACTTACATTTCTATAAAAAAATGCGATTATACATTATTTAAAAATGTTCGGAAAATAATAAAGAAATATGATAGACATAATGAAAATAGTAAAAAATAATTAATAGACTTAGAAAATTAATGTTAGAAATACTAAAAAAGGTCGGAGAAATATTATAAATTTAGGAAATATTATAAATTTAGGAAATAACACGTTTAACAAATTGTGTTAGTACTTTCAACTTTCTAGTTGCTACAAAATAATAATAATAGATACTGATAATAGTAAAATACTATTTTTTATAAAAATGTGGTTATAGATTATTAAAAAGCGGTTAGGAAAATATTAAGGAAATACAATACACTAAAATATGGGGAAAATACTTAAATAGACTTAAAAATTAATGTCAGAAATACTAAACTAGATGTTAGACAAATAAAGAAATAGATGAAATAACACATTTAACAAATTCGTTAGTACTTTCTGGTTGCTAAAAAATAATAGATACTAATAATACTAACATTTCTATAAAAATACGATTATATAATATAAAAAAGGGTAAGAAAATAATAAGAGAATATGATAGACATGCTGAAAATAGTAAATCATGCTTAAATATACTTAAAATGTAATGTGAGAAAAACTTAAAAAGAGGCTAGACAAATAATCAAAATTTAGGAAATAACACATTTAGTGAAAATTAATTTGATTCCAACTTAGCCCATGATAGTTCAGTTATTTACAAGAATGTCATCACATTTAAAACCTCTTAATTGAACTGAATGGCAAACTTGTAAATATGCGTGATATTTTGAGCAAAATTAAACGCCCGGTAGCATCAGCGCTAGCTGCCAGTCCACTTATAAATTTTGCTCAAAATTTTTACATATTTACAAGTTTGCCATCATTTCTAACTCGGTGCTGAAAACCTAATGGCAGAACGGTAAATATTTTGAACTTTTTGAATAAAATGGGAAAGATGACCGGTTCTCTACAGCAACTAGACACACAACATTTTGCTAAACCTAATGAATTTAATTTACAATTTTGCCACATTATGTACTAAGTGTGTATGGTAGAACTCAAGCAAATCTAAAATTAAATTAATAGAAATAGGAATAAAGAAGATAACTTGGCTACAATTAAAGAGGCAACTACCCTCCCAAGACGCTAAAAGATAGGACGTCCTCCCAAGATGCTAAACCTAATGATAGTTCAGTTATTTACAAGAATGTCATCACATTTAAAACCTCTTAATTGAACTGAATGGCAAACTTGTAAATATGCGTGATATTTTGAGCAAAATTAAACAACGCCCGGTAGCATCAGCGCTAGCTGCCAGTCCACTTATAAATTTTGCTCAAAATTTTTACATATTTACAAGTTTGCCATCATTTCTAACTCGGTGCTGAAAACCTAATGGCAGAACGGTAAATATTTTGAACTTTTTGAATAAAATGGGAAAGATGACCGGTTCTCTACAGCAACTAGACACACAACATTTTGCTAAACCTAATGAATTTAATTTACAATTTTGCCACATTATGTACTAAGTGTGTATGGTAGAACTCAAGCAAATCTAAAATTAAATTAATAGAAATAGGAATAAAGAAGATAACTTGGCTACAATTAAAGAGGCAACTACCCTCCCAAGACGCTAAAAGATAGGACGTCCGCACTCTTCCTACGAATTATATCTCACAATTCAATAATCAAGCCTAGAACAAAAACGGCGGATAACCTTAACTTAAGAATAAAACCCCCTTCTAATCTAACTACTTAGCATAGTTTTATTTGTATTGATCTTTTTATTCATTTTTTGTAATATGATGTCATATTTATGCCTCATCATTTTTATTGTTATGTTTATATTAATTAAATAATGAAGGGATGGCTGGATTACTTAGTTACAGTTAAAAATTTTGTACGCATTTATATGTATAAAATACAATATAAATGTACATGTAATACGTTATTGTGTGTACATAGCATATACATATTTAAAGTACCTCCGAAACCGATACCGATACCCGAAACGAAATTGTCGAAACTACTGATACGGACGAAACCAAAACTTGCTTCCGAAACCACCGAAACGGACGATATCGATACCGATACCTAAATTTTGGGAAGAGCGATACCGAGACATAAACCGAGACCTAAAACCTTGCTCCTAACATCAAGGCAGCATACCTTCGTCTTCGTAATAAATCCGTTGACATGGCATACACCTAATAAGCTGTGTACGGATGCTAACTACGTGCATCAATAACAGAAGATAAATCCATATATCCAGTTAATGTAATTATCTAAATTAACATAAATATGATGAAATGATAGTGAAACCCAAAGCAGCTCTAAAATCAACGACATTTAGAGCGGTGCAGGCTTCAGAAAGAACATCCTTGGCACCTATTTTAGAAGATCAGACAGAACTTGCGTTAAGTTTCACTGGATCGCAGTTTTTAGTTGCATTTCTGTCACTGGGGATATATTTAGACAAATTTACTAGGTCACCCCATTTTTTGCAGGAGTTTTCCTTGTTAGAGACACACACGTCTCTACAGCTGGCCTTCTTAGAGAGACACTTCTCTACAGATGGACACCTTTGTCTAATAACTTGCATGCAGGTCATGATAGCTACTAGCATCTAGATAGAAGACCAAGTACACAAAAGTGTCACAGTCTCCTTTGCTGCATCGAAATGTATAGGATTATCAGATGAAATCCGTTTTCTTTTTCCAAGAAACACGGTGTTTAGAATGGTAAGTATAACTAAAGATTGAGCCACCATATCAAGTAAGAACACGGTGGCCATGCATTGAAATTGAATGAGACAAAAATCAAGGATACTTGTCCGCTCCAGAACCAAAAGGTTAATGGCTGCATTAGCAGCTTGTATAGATTCCTCCAGAGCAGTAATAATATAGCTTCGAGATATTGCATCCAACTGGAAGCGCGAAAGATGCCAACCTTGAGAAGTGATGGAGAGAGGATTGCAGCCCACAGACCATGTCCAATCCTGCGTAAGTAACAACCATGAGTCTTAGTAACAGAAGACTGCTTGAGACGGAAATAATGATAATAATAAAAATAAAGCACCCTCTCCCCACCCAACGGAATCCCCAAAACCCTCACCGACCCAAAAGGAAAAACATTATGGGAAAATGTTGCCACTAACGAATATTGAAAATCAACAAAATACATAGATAACGTGGGTAGCATCTATTCATGCCAATGAATCATGTTCTAACTTATGGTTTAGTTCATCAAGTACAGATCAAATAACAAGGCAAAAAAGAAACCAAAATATTTCACAAGCTTTCAGTGATTCTTTTGCAAAATTGCATCTGACCCAAGAAAAAAAAAGGAAATGACACTTTTTCTTCAATTTTATTTCAGCATAGAAACGGAAAGCATACCTCAATTGCAGTTTCATGTGCTTGACTGTAAACCAGGTGAAGTGGAACCAAACCAGCCAGATGCTCTGCAGTTGCAGCAATGGCAGCTTTTATGGGATTCCTATTACAGAGAGAACTATTAGTGTTGCCTCAGTATATAATCACAAATAAGCATTCCCAAACAAGTAGTGGCTTGATAATAGTTTTAATGAATTATCATTTTGAACCCACCATTACAGGGAATGGAACATATTACTGTTACTAGGACACTCCATTTTACAAAATTTTGCCGTGCTGGACACTAGGACCCTGCTGAACACTTGGAACAGCTAATGCAAACGGACCGGGAGAAATAGCGTCCCATTTTATTTATAGAAAAGGGAAGAATTTGAAAGAATATCTAAAGAGAATCAAGAAGGAATAAAAGATGAATTTAACAAAAAAAAGTTAGTAAGTATCATGTTTCTTTACTCCACCAGAATCAAAGCCCATTCATACTCTTTTCTACTATCATATTGACAGGTACACGAGTAGAATTAGAGGAAGCTTTCTGCAAAACATGATAGTCAACTTCAGATAAATTGCGCATAAAAATGCACCATTGACCTCCGAGAGCTCGCCCTTTTTTTTGTTTTTGTTTTTTTTCCGGGGGGGGGGGGGGGGGGGGGGGGTGGGGGGGGGGGGGACTTAAAATTAAGAAACATTAAAAACGGTATGTTCTGTTTCCCTGTATCCTACCATTTTAAATTCACCATGTCAGACACTTTAGGGCACTTAACATTCATGTTCTGCGTCCAAGAAACACTGGGAAATACAAAATAAATGTTTAAACTCAGGTGTAAATCCTTGTATCCACATCATGGTTTCAGCAGCTTTTTTATAACTTAGTTTGGCATTTTTGATTTTTTTTTAACTAATTCAAAGTTTATAACTATAAGATAAAAGCACCCTCCGTCAAACGAAGCCCTCATCTTCGAGGAAGGCGGTGATTTTTCCAGGAGTTTTCCAATGAAGGATGAAGGCGGCGATTCTTCGAGGCGATTCTTCGCGGAGTTTAACATTCCATTCGTCAATTTTTCAAAGCATCGATGGTGGTGAGGCGGTGGGAAAGGCAGTTCGGTGATTTTTCGAGGCGGCAAGACGGCGGGAGAGTGAGTTCGGTGATTTTTCGAGACGGCTGGCTTTTCCGTAAGTTCCTCAATTTCTTTTTTTCTATTTCTTTTTTCAAACAATTTTTTCCTATTTCTCTCCTTCAATTTCCGTAAATATTCCTTGGTTTCGGTCCGAAACCGAGTTTTCGGCTGTGTTTCGTACTGGACCTGGCCAATACCGATATGAAACAGCCGAAACTCAACGGGTTGGACCGAATCTTTTTTCCCTGGATTCAACGATCATACGAACCTAAATAAGAATACATTGTTTTTTTGGAAAACATCTTATGGTATTTTTGAACCATTAGATTTCTATTAAGTGAATTGTTTTTTGGTTAAAGGTATATATTGTTACTCATTTGAAAATGCGTAGCTATTTTTATATAATCATTGTCATTTCTCAATATCTGATTATATTTTTGAGTATTAATTTGGTGGGGATTTATAAAAAAGAAAAAAATAGGATTGATGGGAGGAATTGTACGAGCCCATTTTTCATTGTACGAGCCCATTTTTCTAAAAGACCCGGCCCTCTCTCTCTCTCTCTCTCTCTCTCCCTCCTTTCTCTTTTTTCTTTTTCTTTTTCTTTTTCTTTTTCTTTTTCTTTCTCTTTTTCTTTTCGTTTTTTCTCGGCCCAATCAACTGCAGCCCAAGAATATTCCAGCAAAGAAATACATATATTAAAATCTACAAATATATCTGTTTTACGTCGATTGCTACCCTAATTCTAATTGGGAACTTAAGAAGAAATTTACTGTCTTATCATATATATTATTCATTTAAATTTTCCATGTTTAATTACTTTCTCAATTAAATAAATAAATAGAATAAAACAAAACAAATGTATAAATGTATTATTTTGAAATAAATAATATCCAATATTGATTCTTAAAATTTTGTAACGTCTAATTGTATTATTAAACATGTATAGTTTATCTGAATAAATGAAATCGGTGTGTTTTGGGGGATTATAGAACGAGAATATTTAAACAGGTATAGGTCTAAGAAGTGTCACATACCCGACCCAATGTCAGGACTATCTGAGTTGGTACTTCCTCACACCCAAGAATATTTCCAGCAAAGAAATCTATATATTAAAATCTACAGATATATCTATTTTACGTCTATTGCTACCCTGATTCTAATTGGCAACTTAAAAAGAAATTTACTTTCTTATCATATATATTATTCATTTAAATTTTTCATGTTTAATTACTTTCTCAATTAAATAAATAAATAGAATAAAACAAAACACATGTATAAATGTATTATTTTGATATAAATAAGTATCTGTTAGGAACTAGAAAAAGATACGATTTTTATAGCAAACAAATAATGAAGAACAAGATAATTGAACGCAAAAGAGGTCCGTTCTCCTCCCAAGACGCCGAAGAGGACGTCCGCACTCGTTTAATCTAGATTTAACCTAAAGACGCTCGAGAGAAATCTCAATAATCAAGCATGTCTAAACAAATGACGGCTAAAAATAAAAGAAACTAGGGTTCCTAGGCTAATGGGGCGTGTGCATGGGCTATGGAGGCTGGCGGCCTGGGCCTAGACCCGTGGGCCCGCGGGTCTAACATTACTCCGCCCCTGAAGATCCACCTTGTCCTCAAGGTGGTGCATGAAAGTATTGGCGGTGCTACTCTGAGTGGGAGTCGTCTTCCCCTCCGATCCCTTCGTTCTCCACGTCATCCTCGTCGACCTCCGCTATCAACACTTGCAGTTTACGACTCGCACAGCGGTGTCCTGAAGTGAAGCGCTCGTCGCATCTGAAACAGAGCCCTTTTTGCCTCTTTTCTCTCATCTCCGCATCGATCATCCTTCGGAATTGGCCCCAGCTGGTGGTGGGTTGTTCGGTTTCCCCGTCTTCTCAAGCCCCATCTGAGCTCCTCAGTAGTGACCCCGCTCCGCCTGCTCCAGTCGGGGTGTACCGCTATATCTGCCCACTGTAGCTGCTCCCGCCTCTCATATCCTCAGTCCGGGAGTCCTCGACCATCTGCGCCATCTCGATGACCTCTGAAAACCCCCGAGGCTTATAGGGCCTCACTGCCACTCGAAGACTGGGTCGCAGCCCCTTCAAGAAGGTTCCCTCCAGTGACTCGTCCGACACACCATGTACTTGTCCTGCCAGTGTCTCAAATCTCTCGATGTACTCCTGCACTGGCCCCTCTTGCCTGAGGGCATATAACTGCTCGTGTAGGTTCCTCAAACGGGGGTCTCTGAACTTCTCCAGCACCAAGTCGTTCAACTCCTCCTAGCTCCGGATCTGCTGCATCCTCTCATTCCACTGGAACCACCCCAAAGCTCTCCCCTCCATGCAAATGGTTGCTGCCTCCAGCTTCTGTGCCTCGGTCATGTGGTGCACCGCGAAATATCTCTCTGCTGTGAATAACCAGGCGTGTGGATCCTCCCCAGAAAATAGCGGCATCTTCAACTTCCGCACTCTGCAATCTCCTCCAAAGTGCCCCTGCTCGGGCCTCCCCTCCTCTCGGTGATGTGGACGGTAGTGCTGCCTCCTCTCGGCCTGTGTCTCGTACCGTCCAAGTGGCACTCCTCCGCGACCGTCATAGTCTCCTCGGTAATCTTCCCGCCGGCCCTCGAAATCGTCCCAACCTGCGTCATCGCCGAACTCCGCCTCGTAGCCACCCCCGCCGTCATAATAATGGTCTCTCCCGCGTCCATCTCCGTACAATGGGTCCTCCGCTACTGGACGCCATCCCGAAGGGTCAAAGAACCCTCCGAAAAACTGTCTGCGACCATTCTCTACTATTGTCCGCTGCCCGGGGCTCAAAAAACCTCCTGGAGGCTGGCAGTGCGCATCCCCCTGGCGGCTGCTAGGGGGGCTCCCGCCCCCTATACGTCGCAGGCGGGGCCTGCCGGCGCCCTCTGGCAGGGCCAGCGGGCCCTGCCGGAGGTCCGGCAAGGTCGTCGGACCTGCCAGGAGGCCGGCAGGGCCTGGCCAGCCCTGTCGAGCCCCGCGATGGGCGGGGGGGCCTCCCCCGCCCATGTCGCGCGGTGGCCGACCCCCGAAAGGGTTTTGTGGGGCCGGCCGCATCTCCTCGCCTTCGCGCGCTGTCTGAAAAGGGCGGCTAGAGCCGCCATCCCCCCTTTTATACTCCACCGTGTTGCGCCGCACCTCCTCGTGATAATCCACCTTACATGGCTCCTCTTCCTCATCTTCGTCAAATTCCTCCACCAAAAAGTCGTTTTCCGGGTCAAAGTTCTCAACTTTCTCCTTCCTCTTACCCAAAGGTGGCACCTTTTCTGCTGATTTAGGGTTTCCATCCCCTTTGTTGTTCGTAACCAATTAATTTAGGGTTCCCATCAATTGCGTGAACTGTTCGTCGTGCTTCGCTTGATTCCGCGCCAATTGGTTAATGGAAGCCGTCAACTTTGCCATGGATTCATCGTTTGCCGTCAACGATTTCTTGATCCCGTCAATCTCGCTTGTAAATTTCGTCTCCAAAGCCTTAATTTTGTCTTGCGATCTTGTCGAAGCCGCCATGGATCGTCATACGCTCTGATACCAAATTGTTCGGAACTAGAAAAGATACGATTTTTATAGCAAACAAATAATTGAACGCAAAAGAGGTGTGTTCTCCTCCCAAGACGCCGAAGAGAACGTCCGCACTCGTTTAATCTAGATCTAGCCTAAAGACGCTCGAGAGAAATCTCAATAATCAAGCATGCCTAAACAAATGACGGCTAGCCCCTATAAATAAAAGAAACTAGGGTTCCTACGCTAATGGGGCGCGCGCATGGGCTATGGAGGCCGGCGGCCTGGGCCTAGACCCGTGGGCCTGCGGATCTAACAGTATCCAATATTGATGTTTAAAATTTTGCTATGTCTAGCTGTATTATTACCACGAAAGAAAAAAAGGCATGCATGGTGATATCGAGGTGTTGAAATGGCACGAATGATCCATGCACATGCTTCTTTTCTCCCATTTTCTCTCTTTGGAGCACACCTCTAAAGGTTTGATATATGCAACGGACAGTTTGAATCGATGCATACACGAAACTGTCCAATGCCTACAGTCTTTCAACAATACTATAGCAGCATCGGTCCATCAGATAATTTGGCTATAGTATTATATTGTCATCCTAAAAACCCAATATGATATGCCGATACGTCGGTATTGGGCAAGTACTCAGACCTTGTAAAATACATAGTAGGTCATATGTTTTAACTATTGCTTTACTTCCAAAGAATTATCTTTTAAAAGAATAAAGAAGCTAAAGGTTTGAATTATTTTCATACATTGAAAGTTATAAATTATTAATTTCATTAATATGGAAAATTAGATCTCTTGGACTTTAAGGTGGGGGCATAAATGGACCTCAAGAGGAATAAAGCTATGGCTAGCGGCCAGGTAGTGCCTAAGTTGGCCCCATCTGCTAAATTTTCACGGTCCATTTTCAGCCCCATCCTTACCTAGACCACGAAGGGTTGGGCCGACTTCGTTTTCAGTGCATGTTAGGGGGGGGCTTCAGGCCGGCCCCAGTTCATAATCACCCTTATCTAGAAGTAAACATAATTCTCATATTGTACTCTTGCATGCACTCATAAATGTGTGAATAACATAAAGATATGCTGTTATATGCTGATATTCTAACCTCAAGTCCCACAGAAGAGACCTCCCATTGCACTGCAAATGGCTTTCCCATGATGATGACTCGGACTGAACAACAATGATCATGTCGGAAAGTGCCTTTGCTTGATAATGCTTGTCAACAAACAGAGGATCATTATGGATGAACCAAAAGATTGGAATTTCCAGGGTTGACCTGGAGCTGGAATGCGCTCCTACATATTATAGAATGTATAAAAAAATCATAAATACACAACTACTACTACTACAGCAAATTAAACTATCTAATAGACTGTAATAAAAGCATGATTTTTCTTGTCCAGATATCAATATAAGCAAGAGTCATTGTGACTGAACATAATTATCAATTTCATTTTTATCAACTTCAAAACAATTTTGAGCTTCTATTATATCTTAGGGGAATGAAGGATGCACTGATTTAATCCAAATGCATAAAATGATTCCCATCAAGCAGCCAAATAGGAAATAGGCTGGAATCTAGGATGTGACCTAATATGACTACTTCATGATAGGCCTTCTGAAGCTGTCTTTACTCAAATAGCTCAACTACAGACAGCAACCCGACAAATATTTCAGATGCAAAAACATATATGTCCGCTGTTAGGACAGCATGGACCCATTTACTTCTAAAAGCAAGCATGCACAAGCAGGATACCTTTAAGTGAGCCATGCTCACTCAGCTTCCGTAGCTGACTTTGGAGAATGGAAGAATCCAGATAGGAACGAATTGTTGACCTGTAGGTACCATTAACTAGCAAAAGTGGTACAGCAGCAGCTCTCCGGGCCACAGAAAAGGCCATTGTCAAAGCAGGATCTTCTGAAAGGGGCATCCTGAAAATTAAAGATAGTTCAAAAAGCAACCATATAAGATACAGCCATAGTCACCAATCCTTGCATCAAATTATTTTGGACAAGAGAAATTGACTATATTGAAAAATGTAGATATCAGCTTTCCAACTTTGGGCATAAAAAAGTAACAGCAATTACAAGAGCAAGCTTGCCCCTGTAATAGACAATAAGTAGCGAACATTAATTATGGAAACATCCGGAGTTAAAGTGGAATGAAGAGCATAGAAGGCTTACAAGCGGTGACTGAACACGACCGATTGGGATGGCACTGACAGTGATGAAAGAGCATCAGTAAGAGCCCGCAGGTTAACAGGCAACTTTTTGATGTTCCTGATTTTCTGAAACCAATAATAGCAATCTGACACATTTCTAAATTGAATAAACATAGGAAATATTAGAAATCATATATTTACCTCTTGTGTAATAAAATATAGCTGAAATGATATCTTTTCATAATAATGGTATGCACCATTGCCAACTGACGGAGCAATTACATGTCTCAATGAACCCCAAAGTGTAGCTCCAAGATGAGCAAGAAATGAATCACGTGCAACTGTGTAACTCTGGGATTCCTGCACAAGAACGAATGATTCGACTTGAGCAACATTGTAGCAACTACAAATTTTAAACTGCAAGTATGTTTTCTTTTGCATCAATATCATTAGCATTAGAAATTATTAATACGGCCAAGCTGGCTCCGACAACGATCCATCAAATAGCAATAATAAAATTAGGTTACCTCATGATCAGTGCTGAACAAATTCCATTTCTCCATTCGCTTTAACGCATCAAGCGCCTTTCTTTTCTGGCTTTCATCTGAATCTTCACTGTTATAACCCTCCAGCTCACCTTTCAAGTCATGCATCCTCTCCTCAAGTTCTGAAGTCACAATAGCCAATGGATGTACATGCATGTCAGCAGTGAAAACTGATAACAAATAACACCCGATCCTAATTCTTTCTGATAATGTTTAAGAACTGATTTATGGTTCACCTTTTCAAAGTTGCATTTTAAACTGTTTTGATGCTCTCAATACAAAGTACCAAAAGTTTCCATGTAAATATCTATATAACAAAAGAGGGCATTTTTTCACTTGGGGATTTTCTTTTTGCATTTAGGCCATTCTACCACCCGACGTTACCGACACACCCAAACGTTTCAATCCTTTTCAGTTGTGCGTGTGTCCCGCATCCTGTTCATGGGGCTTTTTTTTATTTACACAGTGCACTTTGTTCACGGGTAATTGTTATATAGCACATCAAGGGGTTTTTACAAAGCATAATGATAAATGCTAACAAAATCTTAGAAGAATCTGATGCATGATAACACTATAATTCATTAAGGTGTTCAATGTTAAATCTATAACAAAAATATGCTAATACCAAAAGTTTCCATGTAAATATACATGTTATATAGCACATCAAGGGGTTTTACAAAGCATAATGATACATGATAACAAAATCTTAGAAGAAACTGAAGCATGATAACACTATCATTCATTAAGGTGTTCAATGTTAAATTTATAACAAAAATATGATAAGCAATTAAATGAGCCAGGAATTCAAAAACATATCCAGCGAACGGGTCAGTCTAAGACACCAACCCCCCAACACATGTTGGGGTTTATGGTTATCGACTGTCGATGAAATCAACAATTCATTAGCCTTGGATAAGATTTTGCATTGAAACTCCCGCACTTTAATTGCAGACTTATTTGACAGAGCGCTTCAAACTTCCTGAAATTTGATCCATTGTTGGTGTAACGGTCCATGCTTACTATAAAATTTATTTGGATTTTTCTAGGATTTCTCAGATTCTTTCTCTTCTTTTCTTATCTTTAACTTATTCTTTTCTTTTCTTTTCTTTCTATTTTTTAAGCCCGCACGCGAGCCCAAGCCCATGGCCCATGATTTTTTCCCTTCCCTTTCTCCACCTAACCCAGGCCGCAAGCCAACCCGCCAGCCCAAACCCCACTCTCTCTTTATCTTACTCCTTACTTTGGAAGCCCAATGCCCAGCACCCTCCATTCCCTTTTGTTTCCAAGATCCGAGTGGAAAACCCATGTGGCTCTTTCCCTTCCACAACGAAAACCCTAGTTCCACATCCCGTGCGAGCTGCCGCCCACTTCTCCTTTGGTTACGCGAGAAGTTTGCCACGACCTTGCCACGATATTTCTCCCAACGGCTCTCTTCTCCATGCGTATATACTCCTCTAGTTTTCATGGATTTTCGTCGGAGAAAAATATTATCTTTCCTCTTAAATCTTCTACTTTCGGCTTATCTGGTTTTTGAGTGTTATCGATATGGTTTTGGAAGCTCGAATCTTCTCAAAGGTTCCATCTTTCATCGAACTGAGCAGCGACAGCCACGAACTTGGTAATGTGGCAAGGCGAGGCTAAAGTTTCGTGGGTTTTTTGGCTTTCCTCCTTCGATTCACGGTAGATTATGTCTAAACTCAAGTTCTCGGTATATAATTTTAATTTCAGTTCTTACTTTAGTTTTCTTGAAATCTTGAAAGATTGTTGGAATTTATAGCATAATTAAATTGTGGAATTTTTAGGTTTTATTGGGAGGTGATGATTGGTGAGGGGGTTATTTTTCCCATGTTCGATGGTTGCGGGATCTTATTGCCAGTCAGTTTTGGGATTTGCATGCTGAGGGGCTCGAGTTCCCCGACAGGGTTTGGAGGTTGTGAATTAGTCTGATGCTCCCTGTTTAGGGTCGGCTCCCTGTTGCATTATTGTTTTTCTCCATGTTAAGGTTCCTGCTCTTGGCTTCTTGCAATTGGGGTCTCAGTTCACTGTTTCACTGTTGTTTGAGAATCAGTCTAGTCTTCCGTTTCGCTTGTTGGGGACTGTTTGGTTCTTATTTGGGTGTTTGGGGATGCTTCGGCTCCTTGTTTTATGTTGTTTGGACTCGAATCCCTTTGCCTTCCCTGCAGTAGGCTCGGGTTCACCAATGACCCTGTAATGGCTCTGTTTTTGCCCCTTAACTCTAGAGTAGCCTTTGGTCCAATCCCACTCCTTTGTAGACTATCAGAAATTCCCCCAGCAACCGCCACATGACGAAAATACTCAAATCTGATCCCATTAAGTCACATTTTCCTTTTATTCCTTTTCTTTTAGAAATTATTTTAAAATCAATTTTTAAAATAAATTTCGGATTACATGTGATATGCCAATGTCTTAGAAATATTTTTATACATCAACTAGATTTATTTGAATGAAAACTTAGGGTAGTAACTTATGATCAATAAATGATGTGACATTGTTCTTAAATGAATCTTGAAATTACCAATCACACTTGCAATACTTTAGTGCTGTTATTTATATCTTCAGATTGCGTATTTTCGGGGTTATGCATGAAATAAAGTGACATGTTGCTTTGTTGCTTGATTGTGGAATTGACTCATGATACAATTATTCCTTTTGAAACATAAACTAAAACTTAAATTGTTATCAGAAACCCTTAAACTGCGTAATTTAAGATAATATGAACATAGACATTTTCGAGAACCATGTAACTACCTGAGTTTGACACTGATGACAAGCAACCTAGAAATAAATATGCAACTAGAAAACAATACATTACCTGGACATCACATTGATAACTTAAACAACTTCACACATGACTCACGAAATTTTGGGATAACTCACTCTCCAGAGGATGTGGGTACGATAATAGGTTTACTATAACCATTTTTCCACTCTCCTTCATTGAAGTGGGTGCATGATACAAATATACATTTTTTTCTCTTTCTTATGGAATATGGGGTTATATTATAATATACATTTTTACTTTCTTATGGAATGTGGGGTTATACCACTATATACATTTTTCCTCTTGCGGAATAAGGGGTTACACTACTATGTCCATTTTCCTCTTCCTTTTAGGAAATGAAGGGTTATATTACTGAGATTATTTTTCCACTGTTCACGGTGGTAGCGGGTTATATAACAGAACATGTTTCTGTTTGATCTCGGGGCAGCACCAACAGTCGCACGCTAAGAAGGGCCGCACCAGTAGGGCGTGCAAGGAAGGGGCATTTTTGGCATTTTGACTATTTTTATAATTTTAAGGGCAAAATTGTAATTGCTTAGGAGTGGGTTTATTCTTAAACTAGGACTAGCCGTCATTTATGGTGATGCTTATTATTTGATATTTTGTGTGATTTCTTCGAGAGTTCTTCGAGGGATTTTAAAAGAGTGAGGACCTCCTCGCTTATCGGCGTCTTGGAAGAGTGGTTGTCCCTATAATTGTAGCCAAACCAATCTTTTTATCGTTGTTTTATACAATATACGTTTAGATTTGTGTGATTCCTATCAATTTGGTATCAAAGAACGTAAAGATCCATGTCGGCATCGACAAGGCAAAAGGACAAGTTCGAGACTTTGGAGGAGAAATTCAATGGCGAGATCGATGGGGTGAAGAAAACTTTGGCGTTGCACGAGGAATCAATGGTGATAGCTTCCGTTGACAGATTGGCGGCTTCCATTGAAACGTTGGCAACGAAGCAAGAGAAAAACGATGAGCAATTCGAGCAACTAATTTTTCAGTTGGCAGCCAACGCAGAAAAAGGTGGAAACGGGGATGGGAACCCTAAATCAGCAGGAAAGGCGCCACTGTTGGTCAACGGGAAAGAAAAATTGGAGTTTTTTGATGCGGAGAATGTCCACGTGGAAGAGGAATACGACGAGGATGAAGATGGGGAGCCTTGGATGGTGGATTATCAAGAAGAAATATGTCGAAAAGCGAAGGAAGCAACAAAAGGGGGCGGCAGACCTAGCTGTCGTACCCAAGAGGCACGCCCAGAAGATGGGGGGCCGCGGGAGCCCTCCCTCCTTCCCGTGGGCCCCCAGGACTTCCGACGGGGGGTTGGTGCAACCCCCCTCCCCCTCCACGCATGTGCCTGTCGAAGGGGCACAAGGCCTTGGCGGGCCCCACAGGCTCCCTAGAGGGCCGCGGGGGCCCCGGAGTTCACCGACACAGCCCCGCGGCCACTCTGCAGAGCCGCTGGGGCCCTGCGCCTCCTCGACAAGGCCACGAGGACCCCGCCAACACCAGACGGAACCCCCCCGGGGGTGGGCAGCGACGCACGAACAGCAACATGATTTTGGGGATTTTTCGCCATTTTCAGAGAGGCCGGCTCGTGGTTTTGACGGTGGGTTTGATCCCGGTGAGAGGTAGGAGTACTATGATGACGGCAGGGGTTTTCGAAACCCTCTCGACCCTCAGTATGGCGACGATAGAGAGCGATCTCCAATCCACACCTATGAGTGGTGCCCCGAGGACTACGGAGGATGATACAGAGGCTATCAGGAGGAGCATGGGGACCAAACGGGAGGCTACGATGGGTGAGGGGAGAGGCCCTGCGTGGGCCATAGAGATCGCTGGAGAGGACCGCATGGTAGATTTGAGACACACCAAGAGAGGTGACAACACTACCACCAGCCTAGACATGGCAGAGGACGGGGGGGCCAGTGGAGATTCAATATGGACAGACTGAGGAAGTTGAAGATACCTATATTCGATGTGGTGGACCCGGTCTTGTGGATCTACAGATCGGAGAGATTTTTTTAGTCTCCCGCATGACTGAGGAGCAGAAGCTGGAGGCAACGAGCATCTGTCTGGATAGAAATGCAATCGCTTGGTTTCAGTGGAAGGATGTGATGAGTTCTTTAAGCTCGTGGGAAGAGATCAGAGATCAGATGGCGGAATGGTTCAGAGACCCCCACTTAGGGAACGTGCGGAAGCAGCTGCTATCACTCAGACAGGAGGACACTGTGAGTGAATATCTAAAGAGGTCCGAGGCCCTTTTAGGACATGTGCACGGAATGACAGATGAGACGATTGAGAGCACCTTCATGAAGGGATTAAAGGCCAACATTCGAGCAGCAATGGGCATGCAAAAGCCCCAGGGTCTGATGGAGGCCATGGAGTACGCTCAGATGGCGGAGGATTGTCAGCCGGAGGAGAGGAAGGCTAGGAGTCGTTAGAGCGGACCAGTCTCTCTCAGTGCCCCAACCGCGACAGGATAACAGAAGGCAGCTACAGTGGCAGATTAGGTGAGTATTAAGAAGACTGTGGAGCAGGGCAGCGCACCACCAGCTGGGGGTCAATTTCGAAGGATAACTGACACAGAAATGAGTGAGAATAGGCAGAAAGGGCTCTATTTCAGATGCGACGAGCGGTTCACCCCAGGACACCAATGCGGGGTTCGCAAGCTGCAAGTGTTGATAGCTGGGACAGACGAGGAGGATGACGTGAAGGATCAAGGGATCGGAGTGGAAAACGACCCCCACTCGGAGTAGCACCGCCAGTAACTTAATGCACCACCTTGAGGACAAGGTGGATTTTCGGGAGCGGAGTAATGTTAGATCTTGGGGTCCGCGCCAGCAGTCGCGCGCTAAGAAGGGCCGCACTAGTAGACGCACGCAAGGAAGGGGCATTTTCGGCGTTTTGACTTTTTTATAATTCTAAGGGCAAACTTGTAATTGCTTAGGAGAGTGGTTTATTCTTAAACTAGGACTAGCCGTCATTTTATGGGGATGCTTATTATTTGATATTTTGTTATATTTCTTTGAGAGTTCTTCGAGGGATTTTAGGAGAGTGCGGACATCCTCGCTTATCGGCATCTTGGGAGGGTGGTTGTCCCTATAATTGTAGCCAAACTTATCTTTTTATCGTTGTTTTATTCAATATAAGTTCAGATTTGTGTGATTCCTATCAGTTTCCTGTACAACGTACCTTCGAACATGAGTCACGGCTTACGATTGGTATAACAATCAAGAACTAAACCAGTTACAATAAAACTCTTATACTTTACATGCCTTTTAATTATTCATATTATGTTGTTCCATTAGTGTACTTTCATGCATCTTGTGCTTTTATTTCCATTTTGTGTTTTGTTATGCACATAAACCGTATGCTTGGAGGAGGATATAATCTATTTTTTAATCCAGCGAAACATTTTACAAGTATAGTAAAATACTACAGAGTTCTAGGATTAGATTCCATCTCATTGAACTGTGTACCGAGCCTCTAAATCTACTAGTTCATGTATGATTTTACGGTATATTTCTATTACGCCTATATTATTTTCACTAGTAAACAATAAGACATGCAGATTCTTGTAATTTGTAACGTCTCCCGGAACCGGATCGTTATGCATATTGTGGCAAGAGACATAGTAATGAACACATGAATGACACGCAAAGCATTCGTACACCCATTGATTTTGGTTGTCTTTTGGACTCACCAATGCTCCTGCCATGTTTTGATCCGACATAAATGACCTCATCTCTCGCCAGCACCATGAAATTCACACACCAGATTTTAACTAAATTATCGAAGGGAGCAAAAGCACAATTGTAATCTTTCCTAGTCATTAGCCATGAACTATCACCTCTTTGATAAGTCAAACAAAGAATTGCTTGGATCTGTTCAAAATAAAATCTTCCATCAAGTTTTGGGGTGAATCTGTGTGGTTTCAACCGATACTGATTTTTCTGTTTCAGATAAGTCCCTATCAAAACTGAACAGCAAAAACTGAAAACTATTATATTTTTGCCAAAAACTTTTGGGTCTAGTTTGCCAACAAGGACTCTGAAACAACAGTTTTATCGGAAGTTAAAATGGAACTGAGTCTTGGATAATACAATCAAAAAGTGTGTTTATGTTGGCTCATCTTTGGAACCTCATGGTTTGGGAAATATGATAATACTGGATTTTCCAGACCCCAGTTGCATAAGAATTGGGAGGGTTCAACCCCAATTTGCCACACCCCATTTTGGTTTCCGAAAAAAGCTTATTTCAGAATCTCCATTTTGACCCTCAAACTCCATCAAGCCCAAATGTGTGAAACTAAACATTGTTCCCATATGATGTCTTAACCTTTTTTTGTGTCATATGGCTGCACAACTCAACCACGAAAATTAGAACTTCTCCCAACCAAATATTATGGTGTCTGACACACTTGGACAAACCATACATGCCCATTCGCGTCTGAACTTATGAATATACAAGTACTTAATGAAAAGTTATTTTCTCTTTTGACAAAAGCTAGTGTTTTATAGATCACCATCATCATCTTAGACTTCCAAAAATGTGTGGTCGGCTTCATAGACTCAATAGAAATAAAGAAGAAGATGATAATAATAATAATAATAATAATAATAATAAAAAGAAACATAATAACAATGTGATATGATTCTAAGGAAAGTTCATATTTTTATTAGTAAAAACTGAAAAAAGATAGTTTGGCCACGTTAAAGAGGTGAACCGCTCTTCCAAGTCGCCGATTCTAGAGGACGGCGGTCTCCCGAAAATATAGGAAATTCTCAGCCTCTCAAAAAGTTCTCTCAACATATGCATGAGAATCTATAATCCTCCTTAGTCCCTATAAATAATAAACTGAAAACTGAAAACTACAAAAAGACCCATAAAACTGAAAATTACGAAAAGCCCATAGTCATCCAAAATTTACAAAAATGCCCCTAATGGGCCAAAATTGCAGATCTATCATTACTCTGCCCCGAAAATCCACCTTGTCCTCAAAATGGTGCGCATGAAGTCTATGGTGTCCTTACTCCAAGTGAAGATGTGCATTTCCCTGGCTCTTCTCCATCCACCACATCATCTCCCTCGCCCTCTAGTAACAATAACTGAGGCTTGTGTACGCCACATCGGTGCCTGGAATAAACCTCTCATCACATAGAAAACATAACTCCTTTAGTCTCTTTTCCTGCATCTCTGCATCAGTCATCTTTCTAAACTGTCCTCCTGGTTGTGCTCACTCTGCTTCTCCTTGCTAGCCCGATCTACCCCTGCTAATGCATGTTGTCTTCCTATCGTCGACTGCCTGTGAAAAGAGGAGCCGCCCCAGTCCCTCTATACCTCCTCTCCTCCGTAAGACGATCCTTTACCAACTGTTCTAGGTCTAAGTCTCCATCAATCCATGAGGTCTATGTATGCAAAATGCATCGCGTATGCTGGGCTTTAGCCCTTTCATAAAACTCCCCTCCAGTGTCTCCTCTGGGACCCATTGCACTCGTCTCGATAGAGCTCTAATTTCTTCCTATGCTCCTTCACCGTTCCCTCTTTGCCTGAGCGACATTAAATGCTCATGTAGATTCCCACCTGAGTGTCCCGAAATATATGCACTAAGCAGTTCTTGTATTCGTCCCACGAGAAGAAGGGTTGTCTCTAATCCCTCCACTAAAACCACAAAAGTGCCTTCCTCTCGAAGCATATGCATGTTGCCTCCAACTTATCCTCCTCTGACAGGTGTGTCACCGTGAAGAATCTCTCAGCCCTATAAATCCAGCAATATGGGTCATCTCGCTTGAATAGCGGCAACTTGAGCATCCTCACATTTCCATCGACTCCAATGTTCCCTTGGCACATGCGTCCTCAAGCATGTCTATACGGATGGGTATAATACGCATCATGCCTGAAGTCCCTAAGATGTCCGTAGCCCCTCGTAGGAGCATCGCCACCGTCGTCATTTTCTCCACCGTCCACATCGTGTCACAGGGCATGTCTCCACTGCCCTCATCATAAGCTGTGTCGTCGTCGTAGTCACCGGGGAATCCATCGTAGAATGTAAGTGGACGATGTCGCCTCTCGTCGCATATCGGGGGCCGTAGGGCTCCCAAAAGTCATCGTCTCATTCCAGGATATTCTGAGGGCCGCCGGTGTCTCGGTGTCCCTAGGGGTCTCCGAAACCCTCGTCGCTCCCGTTGGATGTTAGCACAGGCACTGGCGCCCTGCAAAACACTGCAGGGCGCCCTGCAAAAACACTGCAGGGGCTGTTCACCCCTGCCAAGGTCATGCAAGGGGCTGTCCGCCCCTGCAAAATGTCTGCATGGGCTGGCAGCATGGGCCCATGCTCCTTCTGTCATCTTCCACATCTTCCTCGAAATAATAATCGGCGTCCTCAAGAAGTCCTTCCACGAAATCTTCCTCCTTTTCTTTATCCTTCTCCAAAGCTTTAGCCTTTTGCCCCAGATTTGGATTCTCGTCCAAATCTGAATTTTTCACCTTGGAATCTCGTGATTGTTGGATTAGGGTTTGCATTGGATCATCAAACTTTGTACCAAGCGAATCAATCATTGCCTTCATTGCCTTGTATCTTTCCTCACTCGATGCCCTAAGTTCCTCCACGAATTTTTTCAATTCTTTGATGTCCGTTCGAATTTTTCATTCAAAACTTTGAACTTGTCGTTTGATCTTGTCGTCGCCATGGATAGTAGAGGCTCTGATACCAAATTGATAGAACTCGAAGGATCATTCAGATTTTTATTAGTAAAAACCAAAAATAAAAGATAGTTTGATCACGTTAAATAGGTGGACCGCTCTCACAAGCCGTCAATTCTAAAGGACGACCGCACTCTTCCGAAAATAGAGGGAATTATCAACCTCTCAAAGTTCTTTCAAAAGATGCATGAGAATCCCTAATCCCCCATAGACCCATATAAATAGTAAACTGAAAACAAAAAATTACAAAAAGACCCCTAAAAGTGAAATGAAATAAAAATCCCCTAGAAATCCTAAAACTACGAAAACGCCCTTAATGGGCCAGAATTACATATCACAATAATAGTAGTAATAATATTCAAAAAAATAATATACAATAATATACAAGGAAAAAATAATATATAAATGCAAGCAAGCCAAAAATTTACATCGGATCGTGATATCGGATACTTGTTTTCCACACATTACGATCTAAAGCTTTCTCTTCCATCAAACTAAGATCTTTCATATCCCCTCTTTTCACTTATTTTCATGCCTTTTCGATCTACCTCTCTGTCCCTTGATCTCAACATTCATATGTTCTATCTTTTAATGTGTGCATCAATAGGTTTTTGATGTTTATAACCAACAATCTCAAGTAATGTTCTCTTATCATATCCTTTGTAAGGGGTCGCCGTCTACTTTTGCTCGGATATATTTGTTTCTCACTTTATCTTTTCTAATCTTTCCATAAATCTACAGCAACATTCACATCACTGCCACATACATACTCCATTCATGCTTCTTGATAACAGAGCACACTCTATATCGTATAACAAACCTGGTCTAATCGATGTCCTATAAAATTTACTCTTTAACCATATGGTATATTTCAATCACACAACACAATATTCCTATTGCGACTTCCACTTCAACTAACTTGCTTTGAGTATATGATCGGTATCTTCCTTAATCTCTGCATCCTCTTGAATAACCAACCGAAGATGCATAAAATACTTATTTACCAATATATTTTTCCCATTTAACGTCATCATGCTATGATTTGTTATATTACTCTACTAAATTTATATTTCATATACTCTGTTTTGTCCTTACTAAGTCTGAAACTTTGAGTATCCAATATCTGCTTCTAAGATTCTAACTTTACATTTACATCACTTTGATCTCATCTATCAAAATAATATTATTTGTAAATAATATACACCAAGGCATCACATCTTAAATATGCCTACTGAGCTAATCAATCGCTATATTAAATAGGAATAGACTCAGAGCTGAGCCTTAATGTAACCCAATGTTGATCGAGAAGTTATCTGTTAATTCTTCATAAATCTTCACATTAATGATTGCACATTCATACATATCTTGAATTAGAGTAACATACTTTAGAGAGATCTCTTTTTTCATTAAGTCTCATCATAGAATGTATATAGTGACTCTATCATTTTATAGGTCATTATGACAAAATAAAGTTGTCGTATATGATTAAAACCCAATGTGTACATATATAAGTCAAATATACATATGTGCAAAATAGTAATACAGTATAAATATAATTGGACTTCGGTGTCTGGCTTTTGAGTAATTGTTATTTGACACCCGTATCTATATTGCAACACGAAAATCGTCTCTATCGAAGTGATACCAGTTCAAGATGGTTTGGTCCAAAGAATTCCATGAAACTTTACAAGCAATGTTGCAATTCAACCATATGTACATGATAGTTCAATCCGACATTTCAGTCCTTTGGACAGATTCCTAAACTGAAAAGAAAAATCCACATACACTTATCGTTCTCATGATACGAATTTATTTTAAAAGTAACATTTTTAATCTACCAAGTATATAGATTTTAAAGTATATATATATTTCTCGATACCAATTACATTACAAAGACAAATTTCATAGCCAAAGAGACTTGAGAGGTCAAAAGATAAAATTGGGGTATACCTTCACATAAAGCAAGCTTGGCCTTTCTTCCCTTGCAATGTTTAAATGCAAAAAGTTCATAAATGTCAACCTCGGCTAACAACACATCAATGGCTTGATGGTCCTACAGCAAAGGTTAGAAAATAACTCATATTAAGCCATGAACCATGCAGATAAAAGATATCATTGAGGGTAAGCTTGAAATTTTGGAATGCATATCTTGCTTAATTTAATTTCTATATTATAAACAAATTGGTATTAGAGGCTCGAATATAAATGCAGAAAAGCATTATTTCGAAAGAATCTCATCAAACACACAATGCTTTTGGGGAGGATGGAGATCAATACATTGCTTATTCCAAGATGTGATAGATATAGATAATTTATTACACTTCTAGGAAACAGATTTCAAGTTTTAGCATGTTTTCCATGACCACATGTGAGCATATGGACATGACTCAGAAAAATTTCAAGTCAAATCACAGCCCAACTAACATAATAACTAAACATTATATCATATTCAAAATATGTAATGGGGCCTCATAAATTCAGTTTCGTATATGTAGCAACTCAGATGCAAATATAAGATATTAATTTTCAATATAAGAAGCCTTCTGTTCATATCCTAAGCCTGAAGATATGAACAAAAGGGTTTAATTGCCCGCTCCACAAACCACCCAAAGTACAACCATGTGAGTAACTAATAGAATTTACCTCCAGCGTAACAGGCATATATTATTTGCTCTTTTCGCGCATAACTGCAACCAAGCTGTAGTCTGCTTGGTAGTTCTGAAGCTAAAGTATGGATGTCTTATCCAAATAAACATATTACAAATATAATAAGTTTTAATACTATAACAGTTGGGACAAGGGATAGAGGTTGTGGGTTGCGGTTGCACGTGATTTCCCTAAAAAGAATTCATTTGTATTTAAACATTGATAACTTTAAATTTTCTATGAGAATTAAAAGTAGAATGGTTACAGCTTTTAAATTAGATTAGTTGACTTCATCTAAAGTTCACTCCACAACTTGCTTCTTTTAGTTTGTAGGTTTCAGGGTTTTATGGTTTTACGGTCCCTTAGTTTTGTTGAGGATAAGCAGACTTAAAAATTTTAAAAACAGAAATCTGTAAATTTTTGTGTTAAATTGCCACAAGATTCCTTTTTGCATTTTACGATGCTAATTGAGAACAAACGGCGGGGACCATTTTTGGTTAGACTATACTTGCTATGTTATGAATTTCTGCGATGACAACCTTAAGTGTACTGTCTCCAAATTAACTCATTTTAGATCGTAAGAAAAAGCTAATAATCATATGAAATATTTCCTAACAGTGCACAGCCTATTCCACATAAGACTATTATGGCAGACAAATTAGTAGAAATGGCCCAGTGAATTAAGCAACAGTGAGTGTGTTGAGGTTAAAGTATATGAGCAGCTAGTGTAGGAAATTTCCTACAACATCCCTTAAAAACTCCACAATCAATTTCCTACACGAGTCCTTAAAACTCGACATTTCACCTTTATTTGCAATAATCAGCACCGTTGATCTTGATGTTTGCATACTAAAATCTAGATATCAAAAATATAGTTAACCACAAGCTATTATCTTGTAGATCTAGTAGTAAAAAAAAGCTAAATGTTAATCAAAGTATCAAACCACTCAATTTTTAACAATGTGAAGCATATTCAACTAATATGAAAATCCATAAGGTTATAACTATATCTACGTTTTACAACATATAGATAAACGTTACGATCATTTAAAAAGGTCACAACAGATTTTTTTAAGGACCTGTATAAGAAATTTCCTTCACAAGTTGCCCAGATACTTTACACACACACAATAACAAGTGGGTAAATAGAGTCCAATCTATATCATATATATATATGAGAATAATGAGTATCATATGACATGGGAGGCATCTCCTCATATACACGACGCAAAAAGTGGGGTGGTACAAGCCCACCTGTTGTACCTCCCCACTTTTTGTGTCTTGGTATATGAGGAGATGCATCCATTGTCATATGACATCCATTATTCTATATATATATATATATATATATATATATATAGAGGGAAATGTGCCTAAGAATGACCTCGGGTAGAGATACCTGAGCACACCCCCGCTGTTCGGGGTGTGTGAGTATTTTTTTTTGAAAATTTTTTTTGCAGTAGGTAGATATACTTGTTATGTAGCTCCCCACAAAATTTCAGCTCGATCCGACACCGTTTGAGCCTCCGTTCATCGATTTCAAAAACGTTGCGCAAAACTGTCCAGAATTTGGACAGTTTTGCGCAACGTTTTTGAAATCGATGAACGGAGGCTCAAACGGTGTCGGATCGAGCTGAAATTTTGTGGGGAGCTACATAACAAGTATATCTAACTACTGCAAAAAAAATTTTTAAAAAAAAATACTCACAAACCCCGAACATGCTCATTATTCATTTTTTATATATATATATATATATATATATATATATATATATATATATTCTATAAAATAGGGATGTTATCAAGAGAAATTGGATAAGAGAAATTGGACAAGAGAAATTAGATAAGAGAATTTGGACAAGAGAAATTGGATAAGTGATAAGATTTTGTGAGATAACAGAAGAAGTGGGGAATTTTGTGATGAGATTTTGAGGGATAAGAGAAGAGGTGTGGAATTTTGCACATACAACCCCGGGTTTTGCATTTTTGCCTCTGGACCCTCCACACACACACACTTTTTATTCTTCCCCCCTTCCCGACCATTTTTTTTCAGTCCACGTGCACGTGTGCACGGGTTATTTACTTGTGTGTGTGTGTGTATCTATTATATAAAAGAGGGATGTTATCAAGAGAAATTGGATAAGAGAATTTGGACATGAGAAATTGGCTAAGAGAATTTGGATATCTATTATCTATTATATAAAAGAGGGATGTTATCAAGAGAAATTGGACAAGAGAAATAGGATAATTGATGAGATATTGAGGGATATCTATTATATAAAAGAGTGATGTTATCAATAGAAATTGGATAAAAGAATTTGGATATGAGAAATTGGATAAGAGAATTTGGATATCTATTATATAAAAGAGGGATGCTATCAAGAGAAATTGGATAAGAGAATATATAAAAGAGGGATGTTATCAAGAGAAATTGGATAAGAGAATTTGGACATGAGAAATTGGATAAGAGAATTTGGATATCTATTATATAAAAGAGGGATGTTATCAAGAGAAATTGGATAAGAGAATTTGGACATGAGAAATTGGATAAGAGAATTTGGATATCTATTATCTAAAAGAGGGAATTTGGATAAGAGAGAATATAAGAGATGAGATTTTGAGGGATAAAAAAGGAGGTGGGGAATTTTGCACATACAAGCCCGGTTTTTTGCATTTTTGCCCTTGGATCCTCCCCACACACCCACCCACACTTTTTATTCTCCCCCCCCCTTCCGACCATTTTTTTCCAGTCATTTGAAGATTTTGAATCTTATCCTACTAGGACAAAGCTTTGTCCTACGTGGCAAGTTTGTCCTAGGTGGCAATGACAATTTTGGTGGACTTAAATTTTGGGGGAAAACTTAAATTTGGAGGGAAACTTGAAATTTTGTGGGAAAACTTGAAATTTGGGGGAACTTGAAATTTGTGGGGGGAAAAGACTCAGCCATTAAGTAAACCGTGCCCTATGAGCACGGGTAATGACTAGTATATATATAATACATGCTTATGTAGAAAAAAGAATATGTGCTGACAGCACGAAAAATATCTTACGCTATTTGACCAAAGATGATCACCACACCAAATTAGCACGAAAAATATCTTACGCTATTTGACCAAAGATGATCACCACACCAAATTGGATTTTGGATGATCAGCATTGTTTTAGTACAAAAATAAAAAAATTGGGTTTTATTCTACACATAGATGATCACCACACCTAAAACCAAGTGAATCCAACACTATTTGACCATCGATCTATCTATTTCAAATTCAAAGGTTTCGGAAGAATAAAAAATTTTGCAACGGGTGGATCGAGAGTCAAATACCCTAGGGTTCACATATATTTGGTGTTCGTGGTTTTAAATACACTAGGGTTCACATATATTTGGTGTTCGTGGTTTTAGAATGTGTACAACACTTAAAAATTTCAAAAAATTTAATAAAACAGAGCTGACAATGCAGATAATTTCATACGTTGCCAGCTCATATTCATTAATCTCATATGTATGTGTGAGAGGTTACGGTAGGTGAGCATTCGGTGTAGGAAATTCCTACACCGCCTACCAAAAACTTCACATTCCACTGTATATTTTTCAATTTTTTTTGTTTGGGATTGTTATACACATTCTAAAACCGGACGAATCTTAGGAGGATTTGACCCTCAATCGGCTCGTTACAAAAAGTTTTATTGTTTAGAGTGCCCAAATATATGTTTTGATGATTATGAAACATTTTGTTTGTACTAATGTGTTTTGTGTAGCTATTAGGAGATTTGAATTGTGAACATTGACACGTAGCAACAAGCATGGACGACTACAATTATGACAAGACGTTGGACATTAACGACATCGATCAAGCGCAACAAGAATGGACATATATAGTCAATAACAACTAGGTAAATAGAGTCCAATCTTCCACATCAAATAATATCACTAAGTATAAAAATGAAAACCGGTAAAGTAAAGGACGGTGACATCATATTATAAGAAGTAAAGAACAATAAAATCATAATCATTCAGGTCTTTTCCCAATCAACATGGACATGGCAGTGAAGCACAAAAACGAACTAACGATGTGACAAAATTCGATGACCGGCTTGTAAACACAGCGTCAACCCACTGACCTGGTGGCAAATTATTAGGGGTCAGTGCCAAATTATTAGGCAAGGAAACTATGAACAAGAAATAGACTTTTGTATGCTTAAATAAGCAGTAGAAAAACAAACCCTGTTTGTAATGCAGTTTAAGCCCATGCAACCATGGAGCAACCAATATAAAATCCTTCAAGGATTACAGAAGACACAGGAAAGATGATAAATTTGCTATAGCGATTGACACCCAACGATAAACAGATGAAGCAATATAGCATACATTCGGAACTAAAACATTTCTGGTAAATCTCTATGCTTCCCTGTTAGTTTTTTATTCTTTCTCTCTTTTAACCCATGAAGATGTATGCAAAAAAATTGCACTACCATGTTTAGAAGCATATGATGCATATTAAGACGGCATAGAAGGAGATACACAGATATGCCACATAATAAAGTTTCAGAGAAGAGGATTAGCTCCATGTTTGGAATGGAAGTGCAAGCAGGATCCGTGAAACATGAATAAACAAATGAAAAAACAGGTTTCATCAATAATTTTGTGTTGCAACAGATTTTGAACAAAAGCAAAAAAGCCAGGCAAATAATTAGAACACACGGTTGATGAAGAAAGTAACATAACCAAAGATGACAATACTTGGGGATATGGTAGCACGATAAGTAAAATAAGGGTAGCAAGTATCAACTGGTGTTCATTAACAAACATGCGGACATTAACAAGCACCCAAACTTATTCTAAGATTTGAATAGATGAATTTTACATAATGCATATGGTAATGTTTTACAGCCGTGCTTTCCAAAGACATCTAAGTCTTTGGCACCAAAAAACAATAAACATGGATCAAGTTTTTTATAAAAAAGGTGTAAAATTTAAATCTAAAAGAAAGCCCCAAGAGCAATAACTACAGTAAGATTAATGAAGGTGATCCAGAAGGATCTACAAGAATCAAAGAAGAATACATGCAACTACAATTCCAGAAGTAGTGGAAACGTCTGCCAATGTCAAGAAACTTCTGGGAGATGTATCATGATCATTTTAGTGTCAAACGAGCACCCCCCCCCCCCCCCCCCCCCCCAAACCACCACCACCACCCCCCCCCCCCCCCCCAAAAAAAAACGCGGAAACTTAAATTAGCTTTAAAAACAAGGCAAAGTTCAGGTGAAATGCAAACCCGATGAAGCACCGTACACCTGACATAGGCTGAACAAGTAGGCAGTATCAGCATGTCCAGATGCAGCCCGATTTGACGTCCATATATCAAAAGCTCTTTTGAGATATCTAGAAGCTAGTTCAGAAGCCTTTGATATAATCCAAGTCAGGCCAATAGGGGCCATGCAACCCCACCAATCTTTCGTCCTCCCCTCTTAAATATGGGAATTAGTTTTTATATGCTATGGAACTAAATGGACTACATATTCCCCCTAAAATAAAGAATAAAGAATAAATTAAATAATGATTCCAAAGACATAGAAGTCTTTAACATCCAGAAGAAAAACATCAAACATGCACATGCATATAACACGCTACAAAGATGGATCAAGTTCTAACCAGACATGTGAAAATTTTAAATCCAAAAGAAAGCTCCGCCGACAAAAAACCAAGGAACATGATTCAGAGGGTTCTACAAGCATCTATGAGGAAAATGAGAGAAGAAAGAAGGAGAAGGAGAGGAGGAAATCAAATTTTGAGGTAGGAATCCTCTTGGATTTGGAATTCCACTTCTTTGTTCTTGCTACCATGTTTTTATAGCATGATTTACTTAATTTGTAGTATGGGTAGCTAATTTGATGTGCTATAATTCAATTTCACAAATTTCTCACTTGAAATTCTTAATAAAAACACCCCTTTGAGAATCTGAAAATCCTGAAGTAGCTTATTACTGGAATTACGTTTACAGTGGCATGAATTAGGTTTCGAAAAATTATATTTGTGTAGATCATGAAGTTCTACCCCAAGATCATATAAATTTTGATATATGTTCAATTCTGAAATTAGGAGCAAAAATTCCATCTTTACAGCATTTCTGTTTGATCTTCAGTCTTGACAAAGTTCAGCAAAATTGACCTAAATACCTGAACACACAATGGAATCTTATGTTCTTGGTCTCGTTGGAAAGTTATAAGTTTATCTATAATTTCATCACAGTGCTTATATTTCGAAATTATGGCTAAAATATGCCCAAAAACAGCAATCTTTACAGACCCTGAAATCTGTCTAAAAACAGATTTGACAGACTTCACCAAATAATTCACCATAAATCACCTACTTGATATTTTTGCATGAAATATTATCTGTGAATCTAGGACTAATATATCTATAACTTTCATTTAGGACATTTTGTCAAATTCTCAATAAGAACTGATGTTATTGGCCATGTATTGTCACTTTCTGCAAATTCCTGAAAGCTGAAACATTAAAATGGTGTTATAAATTGTGCATTATTGCTATTTCACTCTCTATAGTGCATGATTATTGTTATTACATGGAAGATAGATTCTTGGTATGTGTTCCTAATGGATTTGCTAATATACTTATGGACTTGCATGACATGCCCATCACGTGTTTGTGAAAATGCCTCAGGCCCTCAATGAATTAGAAATCGAGAAAGCTGAGAAATGTACTCCAATGAACCATGTTATGGATTTGTGATGTTGCGAGACATGTATGGCATGATTTCATAAGTGATGTATCAATGAGTTGTGATAGAGGGCATGTCACTTTGGTGCATGACCCATGTTGATATGTGTCGTGGTTGTGATGAAGGGCATGACACTTGGGTGCATGACTCATCGATATGAATGAGAAACATTGACACTGTGAAACCATGCCATCATGGCTCTTATAAGATGACTTATGATGTTTAATTGATGATTTAGAATGTCCCAGTCATCTCTAATGAGGGTGAGTTAACAAAACCCGGGTTTAAGTGGAATTTAAGTAAATTGTGGATATGAGGCCTGGACTGGAAAGTTGGACGAAATGATTATGTGATATGTGATATTTATACCCACTCGCCTTTACCGGGAGTGGAGGGGACATACGGAGGTTGTGTTACTTCCAGACAATAAGTCGAAAAGTCTGCCAATGCCAAGAAAATCTTGGGATCAGTAGGCTGATCATTTGAGAGTAAGATGATTGCCACTTGAAAGCTTAATTAGCTTTGAAATAGGTCCAAGTTTAGGCAAAACTCCTACCCAATGAAGCTCCAGACATATGCCAAGTAAATAAGAAACATCAGGATGCAGACATATGCCAAGTAAATAAGAAACATCAGGATGCAGTCTGATTTACAGTCCAAAACTCCAATCCCCCCTCCCCCAAAAAAAAACCACAAAACCCCGACAAAAAATAAAAATAAATTAAACCATGATGGCCTTAGGAACGAAAGTTAGTTCTGATATATTATATATATTCATCCATCCCCCTATTTTAGTGTAACTAATTATACTACTACACATTTACGCCCTTCCCTAAATGCAGTATCTGTCGGTGGAATTTGGTATTAAATTAATAGTCTCTTATAGTTAGAGTTGCATGCCTTTTTAACCGCAAAGAAGCCTATTGTCAACCAAGATGACTTAAGATTCTCCCTGACTTTGTGTTTGCAAGAGGATCAACCTGAGTGTTAATATGACAAGTTATTTAGAAATTGTCTTAAATTCAAGGTTTTAAATCTTGATTTCGGTGTCGATAGTTGTTGATAGTATACATAGTAGCCATCTCAAAAGCATATGACTTCATGTATAGGTTACCTTATCTCACACAATTTGCAAGTAGGGCTTCATCTTCCGACCACAAGTACTCCATCCGACCAGAAGTACTCCATCTGATCTATTCATGATCATCACAATCATCCGGGGCATTGTCCTCCCTCTCTCTAACCCATGCCATAAATGGGTTGTCAGCATGAAAGTTATGATGTAAATCAAAGCTTCGGCTAGCTGTCCTTTTTAAGTTTTTGGTGACATAGCCTCCTATAACTGAAACAACGCAATAATATGCAGCTAATCTAGAAAAGTTTAACATGACCCCGATAACAAGGGCGTGTTTCATATCATCACCTACATACCATATCTAAAACATCATGTGTACCGTATCTAAAACATCATGTATTAGTGTCGGCCAATATTTCTGCCTTGCCTTGGCTTTGATGGCTAAATGTGATTCTTTCGACCATTAAAGGGAACAGGTTGCAAATTCAAATTTCGCTATTACAAAACCTGAATCTTCTTGTGTACTTGTTATTAGTTAATATTGGTATGGATGGATCATAGCAGCATACTTCAAACCAAATATACTATGAACATTTAAGTCTCAGTATGGGCGGATGTTTCAAATCATGCAAAAATTAATTCACTAAATCCAAACCTTCCATGTTTTTCAAAGTGCCAATTAATGTTTTAAAAGGTACATGCGACAACGTGACAACGAAGCTTCTGCCCATGCGGTGAAGGAAAAAAAATTGAAAAAAGAAGATATATAAGGGAGAAAAAGAATGACTGTGGCTGAGGGAGGGGGAGGGGGAGGGGGGGAGGGGGAGGGGAGCCTCCCACCGTCACCCACCATCGCATGCATGTCGCTTTTCATTGCCCACAAGTCCTTGCAAGAGGAGCTGAGAGGAGGGTTTAGTCTTCTCTCTCTATTTTTCCTCACACAAGAAGGAAAAAAGCAAAGGCGTGAACGCTTGTCAGCAACAACATGCACCATAGGAACGGTAGGTAATGACCCCTAAGGACAAGTTCTATCTCTCCGCTTCTTCCTCTACTTACCTCTAATTTTTCATTGTTAATTCCTACGATTACAAGGAGTGTATCCCTTAATTCCTTCGAGTTACGGTTTACATCGCAATTTGTGTTATTATAGGTAAGGAAAGGCCAAACAACAAATAATAGTATTCATGCTTTAAGAAAAATTTTATCAGTTTTCCTTTATATCAGGTAGGCCTCTGATGCGACTCGAGGACAATGGCATATGTGTAATTTTTGGGCACGTGAACATTTTTGTACTTTTGAGAGTCCAGTGTAATTTATGTGAAACACCTAAATCAGTGATATTTTAGGATATTTTAGTAATTTTGAGGACAGCGGCTCATTAGAAGTCTTATTATAAATAAATATGGAGGTGGAGGATGTGAGAGGACGTTGAATATTGTGTTGAATTGAGAGAGAATATGGTAGATCCCTTAAATCTAATGGGAGAGTGTCATACCCTATTTGTGCAATACATGTATCTCATATACCTATATGTGTATGTGTAGTTGTTGTGTATGAATGGTGTATTTGATGGATGTATAGTGCTATATCTGGCTATGTAGTGATATGTGTTTTGACATATGTATTGAGATATGTAAGAAATGTGTATCTATGATTGTATATAGTCGAATGTATAGCGTGTAGACCTATGTGTGTGGATGTATCGATGTTATGTCATTTGAGGGTGTGTCTCTTTGTATGCATATTAGTAGGTGTATGGCTTGTAAGATGGAAGTGTATGTGTGAATCACTCTTAGACGTGCATGTGTCTCGGTGGGTGAATATGAGGGCTTTGTGTGAAAAGGGTTGGAGTCTTGGATGAGGGTTAGTGTGAAAAGGGGTATAGGTAGTGGAAAACTTGTAAATACCTAGAAAATGAAGGGTTATTTGGTAGGGGCATTTTAGTAAATTCATTTGGGTCATGCTTAAAGATAAGGGTTCCTAGATATTTTCCTAAGAGAGATTTCTAGAGAAGGGAGACATATCTCTCTTTAATCTCTCTCCCTCTCTTATTCTCTCATTTCCTCTCTTCAACCTAGGTCGAATTTCCCTTGGCTTTCCAAGGTGCTGGCCGAACCTCTAGGGGGGCATTGTTCCCTAGGTTCTAGCCACAAAACCCTAGCCACAAAAACCCTAGCTCTTCTCCCTTTGATGCCGTGGTGTTAGCCAAGTGCATACGGAGGAGTTTAGGAAGAAGGATATGGTTTTTCAATGCAATGGTGCTATGGAAAAGATGAGATGGATTTAGTGAAGAAAGCCTTCATCTTTGAGATAAGGAGCGTCAACTCTATGACATCTTATTCAAAAGTTACATTGTTCATATGAATCTCTTTGTGATTATGTTAAAGTTTGTCTTTTATGGAATTCCTCATGAAGTGATATTAAAGTAGTGATGTTTAGTCAAGTAATCTAAAATACATGCTAAAAATGTCACCTTCCTTGTGAACTTGCTACAGATGCCACCATTGTTCATTATTATTGTTGTTATTTATTGTAATAGCTACTCTTTTGCTGTTTTTGCAATGGACATATCTTTTATTCTAGTGCTCCAAAAATTATGTGTTAAGACATTCTAGAACCCTTGAAGTTATCTAAAACTTTCATTTAGAGACTACATTCAAATTATGCCATTAATTAGACTGAAATTGCTGTTTTCTGTCATGGTATCAATTCTGACAGATTCTGTATCATGTTAGTTAACAATGTATAACTTTCTCTCCAGACCTCCAAAAGATATGATTTAAGACAATCTATAATCCTAATTGAACTAGCTACACTGTTTATGTTGAAATCTCAACAAGATTCTCATCATAATTAGCTGCAATTAACTGCTCTTCACAGCTAGATAATTCAGTTTTTGGTCAAATTCTGCACCATATATTCTGAAGACTATAACTATTAGACCAGTTCACTAAAAATTATAATTTAGTGGATCTGGAAACATATTTAGATTATCTATAATTTTCATTTAGAAACTTATACCAAATTCTAACTACAATTGTTGTGTTGTGGTTGTGGATCATGCCATGAAGTTATCACCCTTGTATGGTATTAGTATAATTCATGACATTCTTTATTGTTATTTTACTCTTGTTGCTAGTTATCATTGTTGTTACATGGGGAAAAAAATCTCCCTAATGGTATTTCCTAATGAATTAATGTCCATATTATTATGCACACCGCGTGTTTGTGAAAATGTCCACATGAAAGTAAGTTGAAGAAATATAAGAATTGCCCCTTGTATATTTAGGCCATGGGCTGAATTATGGATTGGTGATGTTGGAGGCATATGTGGCATGGATCTATAAGTAATGAATTGTTGAGATGATGTGGATATGATAATGGGCATGGCACATGAAACATGACCCTTGCTTATGAAAGAAAGATATAGAATATGTGAAAGAAAGAGTAAGATAACATGGGCCATGACAACATGACTCCAAGAAATATATAGAATGTATGATAAATTAACTAGAAAATGTTCATGGCATGTCTCAATCCTCTCTAAAGAGGGTGAGCTTCCAAGATGGGGTTTGGAGGAACACCTGAGTATGGGCAACCATAAGAACTAGAAGGTGGAGATTCTTGGCATCCCACTCACCTGCAGGGAGTGGAGTGACCCGTGGTATTTGCGGTGATTATTATCACTCGCTTTACAGCGAGTGATTTGTTATGTGGTACTTGTGGTGATGTGCAGAATATTCTCACTCCTACCAGGGACGGAAGAGTTCGAGAGGCCCCGTTAAGGAAACAGTGCTCGTGTACCACTGACGGGATAGTCTGTTTCCGCCCCCACCTTGGGGTAAGGTCCATGTCATTATATCCTACGTTTACTCAGTGTTCCAAATAAATATCAATAACTGAATACTCTTAATTTAACATAACGCACTTGTAGTCCTTCTTACTTGTTATAGTTGTAAGCTCCATTTATGTTCTCCCCTTTTATGTTTCCTTCCATGTTTACTTCTATTATGTCGCAGATGTCACATATTGTCATGTGCATTCATTGTAGAATAATAAGCCATATGAGTTAGGCATCCTTACTGGACACGCTTGGACATGACATCCCCTCTTTCCCTTAGGTTTGCACCATGTAGCAGATATTTGGATGTTCTTGGAGACTTGGAGCTAGAGACCCAGTATAGATGTAGGATGTGAGAGTTGTACTTTGTGGGAGAGTTGGATTCATATAATGTGCTTTTGTACTGGGCATTGTATATAATATGGACTTGTTATGTTTAATATATATAGATGTTGTGTACATTATTAAATTGTGTACATTTGTGTTCCTCCTGTGCTGGTCTTGCGTAGCATTACGTGTAATATACGCAGTGACCTGCGTTTCATCCTCTCGCTCTCCCTCTCTCCCCCTCTCCCCCCTCTTTTTTCGATTCACACTCACCCCTTCGGGAATACCTGTGACGAATTCGTACTTCTTGGGTTTCCTGTGGATCAGGGCATAACAAAGAGTTACACTTTATTTCGAATCAAAGCTAGGAGGCAGTCCTCCTCTCGAATTGAGGCCACCTATCTTTGTAGTTCAATTTGATTATCAATAAAAATCTCTTCTTTTCCTCCAAATCCCCTCCTTTCGCCTTAAAAATCTTACTTTCCCATAAAAATCCAATCTTTTCACCAAAGATCCTATTTTTATCCCTAAAATCATATCTGGATCGCATCAAAGTTCAAGGACAATGGAAGATCTGTAATTTTTGGACACAAGGTCGTTTTTTGGAATTTTGAGGGTCAAGGGACAGGTAATTTTACGTGAAACTCCTAGGTCAGGTGTATTTTAGTAATTTTGGGACGGCGGATCATTGGGAGTCTTATTATAAATAAAGTAAGAGGAGAAGAATGTGGGCGACATTGAATATTGTATTGAATTGAGAGAGAATAGAGTAAATCCCTTAGATCTGGTGGAAAGTTAGACTTTATCTCGAATCAAAGCTAGTAGAGCGGTCCTCCTCTCAAATTGAGGCCACCTATCTTTGTAATTCAATTTGATTATCAATAGAAATCCCATTTTTCTCCCAAGTCCCTCCTTTCACGCTAAAAATCCGACATTTCTCCTAAAAATCTCATCTTTATCATAAAAATCCAATCTTTCCACCAAAAATCCTATTTATATTCCTAAATTCAGGTCTGGCTCATATCAAAGTGGTATCAAAGGATGATTCTGATGGCGGCTGCGACAAAGTTGGATGATTAGGGAGGAAATCTTGTCGTCGCTAGCCGAGATGAAGTTCGAGGAGAGGAAGCAAATCCTTAAGGATTTCGAAGATTTTTCACCATCTAAAGGAGACCACAAAGCTAGATCTAAAGAGAAAACAAAGACAGCGGCTCAGATCCAGGGCAAAAGGCGACGCCTGTGACCAATGAAGATGGAAAGTCATCAACTTTAAGGCAGATCTCCACCCAAGCGACAAAGATCGACACACCAAAGATGAAAATCACCCCCAACTTCCGTGGGGTGCCACGGCTAAGCACGAAGGAGGCGCCAACCAACTCATAATGAGCCGTCCAGGCTACTTAGCCTGCTGACGGATCATCAAGACCAAGGTCCAATGGCCGACGAGCGGTACAGGGGCGCCCATCCCCTAGGCAGGTCGTTCCAAGGCCCGACGACCCCAAGCGACTTGTCAGGGGCCCACAGGCCCTGGTTTGGAGACAGTGGTCCTTCCAGGCCTCGAAGATTAGGCTTCAGGGGCAACAAACTTGTAGGAAGACTTTGCGATTAGCATAACTTTCTTCCGGACTTTTCGGTAGGAAGAAAGTTATGCTAATCGCAAACCAAGGTCTTGTAGACGAGACCTTAGTTGGCCATACGACAACTGGAGAGACCCGCAAGGCTTTTGCATGGCCAAAAGAGGCCCACATGGAGGCGACAGCCCTTTCGAGAGAAATGACAATAGCGGGGGTGACATTACGAGCTTCGATCTGGGAGGAAACGAGCCCCCTCACTCAGAGTACCGTGGTCCACGGATTTCATGCACCACCTTGAGGACAATGTGGTTCTTTGAAGGCGGAGTAATGATGCGACTCAAGACAATAGTAGATATATAATTTTTGGGCACATGCATTTTGTAATTTTGAGAGCCTAGGGGCATGTCTGTAATTTTATGTAAAACCCCTAGGTCAGTGGTATTTTAGTAATTTTGGGGTGAAGGCTCATTAGGAGTCGTATTATAAATAAAGAATGAGGTAGAAGAGGTGGAGGGACGTTGAATATGTGTTGAATTAAGAGAGAATAGTATAGATCCCTTAGATCTAATGGGACAGTTAGGCTTTATCTCGGATCAAGGCTAGGAGAGCGGTCTTCCTTTCAAATTGAGGCCACCTTTATTTGTAATTCAGTTTGATTATCAATAAAAATCTTGTCTTTTCCCCCAAATCCCCTCCTTTCACTCTAAAAATCCCACTTTTCTCATAAAAAGCACATATTTCCCATAAAAATCCAATCTTTCCACCAAAAATCCTATTTTTATTCCTAAAACCATATCTGGATCGCATGAGCCTCCTAATAATACTTTAATGTCTACCCTGCCACTAGGATATGTGTTTCAAATTATAAGAGAATAAAAGAAAATCATTATACATAAAAGATAACAAGTAAATTCAATGCTACCGCAAACTAGAAACTATGCAGCCGCAGAAATCGTCTCCACCAAGCCTGCATGCAGGAAAGACACTTACCCCCAGGGCCATAAAACTATAAATTCTATAATATAAGAATAGAGACCCCCAAAAAATTGAATAATTACAAGAGAGAAGTGAAAAACGCAAGTAGAGTATATCTTCCTCCATCATAGCTACCGTCAGACTTTTACGGTAATGCACAAGGGATGCATGAAAGAAGAAAAGACCGGGGACTTCCCAAATCCTAAATTATGCATATTGTAGCTTCTATCTTTAGCAGAGTAACGAAAGGGATCTCTTCACTCTGCTTACAAATCAGGAAACAAATATGTACATGGGTCTACACCTTAACTGTGTGATGAGAATCTATTTCTAAATTAAGTTCTACTTCTGCCTTCAGATGGTAAAGAAAAAGATACATATTCTCACAGAGATGAAGTTGAAACAATTAAACTTGGATTAGGTTACAAGTAATTCTGAGGAACATCAGTATGTGCGTTGTAGATGAAATTAACATACTGTACGAAAAACAATTACATGTAAAAGTTGATGAAGATTGTACCAAATTCATGGAAAAGCAAGAAAAATTAAGCATAAACAAACATAATCAAGCATATGTGTCAAGCTAGAGGATTCCAGTACAAGAGAGACTTTTAGGAGTTGGGTTCAATTTATTCGATTGTGTGTGTTATGCAAGTACATCTATTAGGCTTCTAAAGGTTTATTTTATTTTATTTTATTTTATTTTATTTTAGCACATTTGTGCACATAACGTTAGGCTATAAATAAGCATCATATCATACTCTCAAAAATCAATTAGTGAATGAAGAACAAATTTAGGGAAATCCTAGTTTGGTTCATAGGAAACCCTAGTTCCTTTGAATCTATTTGCATATGAGGTGCCTAGAATTAGTATGTGTGTACCAAACCTTTATCCTTTGTTTATCTTCTATTTTATCAAACCATTGAACAATCTATCTTCTTCTCCAAATGCTCCCCGAAATCAGTACACCAAATTCCTATCAGAACAAAACCCCACATCACTTAATCATTACACATCAAGATGATTTTAAAATCATATGTTGCAATCATTCTGATATAGGATACAAGTACGAAACAATAAGGGTGAGTATACTCCCCAAACCATACAAAGATAGGTAAGAAGACATTGCATACACAACAAGAATTAAATCTTTTGAATCTTCACAAGTTAGTAATCTTTATTTGTAACGTAATTTGTAAGCCATAACGTCCAAAAGAATGTAATAAATTAATAATAAGGAAAACTTCCAAGTTATATAAATCAATAATAACTAGAATAATTATACTTCTTTGTAAGAGAGTGAACAATTATATAAATATATATCAAAATCAAATGGAATAGTGAATCCATCTTTTATGCATTTGATTTTGACTTGGTCTTAGATGCATCTCTGATACGTCTTTAGTATACCCCGGATACATTATAATTTTCAAAACATGTCAAAGGAATATCCAAGAGTATCCCTCAAGTATCTGGGTACCCATGTATCGGAGTAAGGTATTTCTCTTTTATCATAGTATCGTGCAATGGATAGAATCAAATAATGATGTAACTCTGATAATAAAACTCATTAAATATATGAACAGCAATGACCAAGAATTAATGGATGAAATTTTAATTAAGATGATACGAAACCGTGCAAACTGCAATAGGAAGTATATAAAGAATAGTTGGTAGCAGAAGCGCTTTACAAAGAAAAAAAGAAACAATATAAAGATGAAAAGAACAGGAAAACAGCCCTTAATCAGTGATTGGTAAAAAAACAATCCTTACTAGTGATGTGAACTATCAGCAGCATTTAACCAGGAGAACACGCTCAAATAAATCCCAATATTTCATAAATGAATTTTCAATGATCAATAATCTAAAATTTGAGTACAAAATACCATTATTTATAGATAACATACGAGTCTCAGCATAATGAAAATTCTAATTTAAATAAACTACAAATCCTGCAAAAAGGAAGTTCCAAATCCACTGGAATTTTAAGTAAAAACAAAGTCAAATTCAAAGAGTCTTTATAACACTCAAAACCCTAAATAATTAGAATTCTCACTTCTAATTATAATCCATGTAGATTATAATTAAACTAAAAATCCTATACAAATATAAATACTTTTAGATAACTCAAAGGAGGCTTAGGAATTTTCAACAAATCTTCTATTGCAATGGGTTTTGAATCAGAAGTGTTTCAGGGTACTTGCCCTTCGACAAGTAGCTAAAGCATAGGCAAACATAATCCACTAAGGCATAGCTTGTTGTGTAGCAAATGCCAGAGAACAAAGGAATCAAATTATAATTATGTCGTTTCATTTCACAAAGGACTAACACAGGATAAGTAAAATGTCCAACAATTTAACAGTTTCATCCCTTGTCAGCTGCCAGACAATCGCCCAAATATAAATGTCATATGTATTAACATTTGTCAAACATAGCTGAAAAGGTATGGTGAGGCAAAATTGCAATAGATTAACGCACAGTAAGTAAATCAAGCACAAGTCAATTAAGTTGGGATATTGACATACATCACCAAAGGATGAAAACTTCTCACGAATTGCATCTTGAAATTTATCTTCCGCTTCTTCTTCTGTTATTTCTGAGATCATAAACTGAAATCAATCAGTATCATAAAGATAACAAAATCGCTTATGGAAAACAAAGCTACAATATACAGCATAATTATGCAACGACATTGCTAGTTTGCCATGATCACTGTTTTAACTGATGCATATTAGCAAGATATTGAGGTTTTACAAATAAGAGGGGCCAATATTTCACAGAGAGAGAGAGAGACTATATTTATTTCACAGGGAATCTACATATATTTCAAAAAAGTTGCAAACAATAAAATTATATGTCCAGTTATTTAAATAGAGATGTTGCAATGCCATGATAGTATAATACTTATAAAATTAAAAAAGTAAAATATTTCCATTTCAATAAAAGTAAGGTTTGAGAACTCGGATTGTTTTTAGTTTTGGTCCCTTAATAAATTTTGATTTCGATACGTTTCGATAGTTTCATTAGTTTCATTTTGATTTTTGGTTTTGATTTACCTATTTTATGGATGTATTTGAATGTATTTGGCACGAGCGTATATACATTAGTTACGGTTGAATGATAGTATGATATTCACATATGTATAGGTTATTCTTTCCTATAAAAATTTAAAAGATTCTAAACAATTTGTGAAACCATGGAGTCCAATAAATCTACTGGATCAACCAAAAATCTAAAACTCCAATCTATTATTTAGCCTAACCATGTAATGCTTTAGCATGTTTATTGATCCGTAAAAATAGAATCACACTAATGTATAGGGTCACTTTTTATTGATATAAGCAGTATATTGTTTCACCGTATCCAAAAAAAATTGGGGAAATTGAGCAAAACTTGCTTACGGTTTCAGCACAAGGTTCCTTATAGCTTGATATTATTACAATACCCAAGACACTTAATGTAACATCCCGAACAAGAACTTCATATATGGTCTCTCATCATTGATTGATCTTGTCTAAGTACGCTTATCAGTAGATTTTGGACAAATTTACGAAGTAGGCCAAAATTTAAAAATAATTACAAAAATCGATCAACTTTAAAGATATTTATCGAAATCGGCCAACTTTTGACACGTCGGCGCGGGGGAAGATTTGGCGCTGACGTGGTGGGAACAAGAACTTCCGATAGGATCTCATCATATGATTGATCTTGCCAGGTACGCTTAACAGTGGATTGTTGGACAAATTTACGAATTAAGCCAAAAGTTAAAAATAATTACAAAAAACGATCAAGTTTAAAAATATTTATCAAAATCGACCACTTTTTAACACGTCGGCGCTGGGGGAGATTCAGCGTGACGTGGTGGGATTTGAATTTGCCAGGGTTGCCTAAATTGGCCAAGGTTAGCAATCCAGGTCAAATCAAAGTCGCGGGCCATAATTCAATCGACCGACATTACCAATCCCAGTTTTTTCTACAGTAAAGGGCTATCGCGTCAACAGCCCCCTCTTCCCTTTTATCACTAAACCCCCCGAGCCCCCTCCACAACCCAGCAACCAAACTTAATCGCCCCCCTTTCTAGCCCTCCCACACCTATTGAATCAACCCCTCAACGTCAAAAATCATCGGATCCTCCTCGTCACTGGCTGGAAAAGCCCCTCACCAGCCAGATCTGTCTTGATTTTGCTCAATTCCCAACATTGTAAAGGTTTTCAATCTCTCTTTAATGTAATATTATTACGAGAATTAGTTGAAATTTTTTGTGTTGATTTGTTCCATGAAGTATATCATCTTAATATATTTGATAGGAAATGTAGGGGATTATAGAAAATTTACCTAGAAATTTTTATAAATGTGATGTCATTTGAAATTTGGTGATAATTTTAGTATGAAATTAGTGCATGATATAATTACGGCATATAGATCAAGAAATCAACCCATAACTAATTTACTGCATAATAATAATGCAAATATATTATAATGACATAATTATACTATAAATATAATTAGGACATAATTATGATGTTGTTTGTATATGTTTATAACAATGGCCAACGCGCATTTTTGTCACATTTTATTTCGATGGAAATTTATTGATCGGTGACAATAACAAACACAAATACGTGGAAGGAACCGTTAAGCAATAAAGAGACGATCAATGTATACCAAACTATTAAATCATATATACAATGTAACCAAGTTCAATCAGCTGAAATTATTATGCGACTGGCCCGTAACAGACCGATGACGATGATATGAAAAACTTTTCAACTTGGAGAAATTTCAAAAGCCAATTGAAATTTTCATGGAAAATGATATTATAATCAATATCCAAGTGTCTGAAGCATGTGACATATTCTCATGCATGCTCGATTTGGATTACTCAGCAGGATTTATGTCTTCGACAGATCAAGTATCATCGCGTAAAGAATATGATGGGAGAAGAGTACTCTTACAACCCACAACAAAACAAGAATATGGATATGTTAGTATCGACGACGTGCACGTATATCGTACTTATATGTGATATTTTTAAAATATAACATAGATTTTCTAAAAATTCAGGTTGAATGTTGCAAGACGTGGCATCATTTTTCCCGAATGAGCAATCAACCTACTCCACTTACATGACAGGCACGTATATACCGATGTCAATAACCAATCCATCGATAATGATTCCAGACGATGTTGGCATAACAACAAATATAAGACCATCAGCTACTATGGCAAGACCGGAGTATGAAGGCATAAAACGCCCAATGAAGAAAGCGATAGCACAAATGTGTAATGTGACCACGACGTTGCAAGGGAAAATAGCATGCAGTATACTGCACAAATGAATGTAGAGGATATAACATGGATTGAGAATGCAGTTACTAAAAACATATATATTGAATTTAAAAAGCTGGCGGAAGAGTATCAATGGATCAACATATCGGTAACAGAAAACACTCACGAAAAAAACAGTGGCGTGTACAAAATCATAGCGAGATTAGAGTGTTTAATGTCTGTGATATGTATGAGACAAATATTGATTTGGTTCAAGCAATCAAGAAATAGAGCATCAAGCACAATGTTTTGTTTTGACCGATCAAGATGAATACCATATGTTATTCAGTTATTTGTGCCTTAAATAAGTTGGTAAATTCTGAAACTAGAGATGAGTCCAATAGAAATTATACGTGACAAATGAGTCCAATAGAAATTATTCGTGACAGATTCATGCAACAGTTGGTAAAAGAACCAATGACCAATTTAAGATAATAAAAGTATGTGAAAAACATATTTGCAATAATCTCATACTGAATACGAATCACGTTCAAGCCATAAGTTCCCTTGTGAACAATAAGATTGTGACAACGGTGAAGACAAAGCTAGATTTGACACCAACTAAAATACAAGAAGTCATACACACCATGTTAAAGATGAAAATATTTATACCAAGGCATGGTGAGATAGAGTGAAGCATTGTCACGAATATTTGGTGACTATGAGGAATCATACTAGAGACTCACGTAATATCTAGAGGTCATTATGGAAAGTAATCATGAGACCGTTTATAAGATTACTGTAAGGACCGTCTATCTTGCAATATTAACAACAAATACTCTAAGGGGGGTGAATAGAGTAATGGCAAGAAATTGTGCAATTAAAATTAAACTTGTAAATGCGGAATAATAAGTGCAAGAGAAATTAATCAACACAATCAATCCAAACGCAAACACAAGAATTACCCTGGTTTCCCAAACTTGGGTACGTCCAGCCACACCAATATCCACTATAATTCTCACACAGAGAAGTGAATACAATCTCACACAGAGATACCTCACACTGAGGATTTGGATTCTCACACGGAGAAATCCTCACTCTCACACAGAGAAACCTCACACAGAGGATTTAGGATTCTCACACAGAGAAATCATTGCTTTCACACAGAAAGATTTATGCTCTCACACAGAGAGAAGTCAACCAACCCTCACACAAAAGGTTATACTCTCACACAAACAGTAACTAGCTCTCACACAGAAAGCTATGGTTTCAATGAAATAACAAATTAAAACAAATACTCTTACATATGCCTTGAGATGAACTTACTCATTAATGAATGCAAAGCATGGAAGAGGATATCCAAGTGATGAGATTAGCTTGAAAGCACTTGGATGGTTTCCCTTGAGCTTGACTTCAATCATGAAGAAGAGAAAGAGCTCTAGGAGGAAAATGAGAGAGTTTGAGAGTGGCTTATTTAATCTCTAAGGATTTTCAATAGCATCAAGAAGTTTCAATGAACTCAGCCCTCTCATATATATAGGAACCCTATAGGAACTCTCAAAAAGCAAAAAAAACAGCCAAAAACAAAAAGCTACAACGGCTAGATTTTAGGCTGAAACGTCACAGACAGTCGACAGATGAACAAATGACAGTCGACTGTCCAACGGCTAGATAAATCCCAACGGATATAATCTGAGCCTCGACAGTCGACTGATGAAGTCGATACAGTTGACTGTAAACAGGACAGGCGCATGTTAAACCTTCAGCAGGCGACTAATGCATGGGATGGAATAAAATAGAGAGTTGCACTCTTTCTCTCAATAAGCATACAGGCGACTGATGACAAGAATACAGTCGACTGTAAAATAGACAGGCGACTATAAATCCTTCATCAGTCGACTGCTGCAGGAGATGGAGAAAAACAGAGAGATGCAATATTTGCACTTACGCCGTTCAGACGACTGTTGATCATTTCACAGGCGACTATAAATATACAGGCGACTGTAAATAGATCATCAGTCGACTGATGTGAAAAGCTCAAGTAGAGTCAATCAAAGGATGATTTGAGCAGTGTACCACAGTCGGCTGTAGAAAGCTCGACAGGCGACTGGAATCACCCAGTCGACTGTGAATCCTTCAGCAGGCGACTGATGGGAAGCCAGAGACTCCAAATAAGTCTATCGTCAAGATGAACCTATTGGGTTGGATTCTATGATAATCCTAAGGCTCACTAAGATGGTTAAATGCATATGCATGTATGAGTAGACCATCCATCAAGGCATTACATTAAACCTAGACTCAAAAAGAGAGAAAGCAATAAATGAGATTACATGGATTACAATGCTTTCCTTAGAGTCTATGGCTTCAATCTTGATGCCTTGATGCTCCCCATCATCTCCAAGCTTTGGCACCCCTTGAGTCTAAGGTTTGGCCCTTTTCCACCTGATGTCCATCCTTACACCAAATGTTTAGTCTTCAAAAATGATATCCTTGAAAAGTAACTAAGAGATTAAAACAAGAGAGTCATTAGCAACAACATAATGTTGTGATCATCATCAAAATAACATTGGTATGAAACACCAATACTCAACAATTACAACCGATACTATCGGGCCATGATTTAAATAGTTTATTGTTGTACTTTGGGCAATCAACCCATTAATCAAAGTGTTCAAGTATTGCCGGTCGGTCCAAAGCATAGATGGCACCCACTTGAATGCTAAATGTGCTGGTTGTTTGCTCATGACAATAGATATAGACAAATGGTGTGCTTTTTCATTAGACTTTGATATTGTATTGGCTGAAATCAAGCAGAATTGGTAGTGATTTTTAGGTGCATATATACATTCATACCCAATGTTTATAGACACCAAACAATAACCTTTATTTTTGATCGAATGAAAGATATGCCAAAAGTATTACATGATGGATGGTGGACTCCGAAACATTATATATATTATCTACGACATATCATCGCCAATTTTAAGTTGAAAGGTTACAGAACAATTGACTTAGAAAATAACTTCTAGTGGGTGTGGTGTGCATAGGACACGCTTACATAATATCGTGCAAAGATAAGAGCAAAGTCTGTTGCGGTCGATGATTAGATTAATGAAGACTTGCATGGGCAAACATGTAGACAGTCGGAAACATTATTGTATTATAATAGCAAATTGCTCAGAAAGCTTTAAAGGTGTGCTGAAAGGTGTACAAGCACTACCAATACAAACGTTGATTACCAAACCATTTTAAAAGCGCAATAAATATTTCTACCATCATGAATAGGTCGAAGATCCGTAGATCACAAATTTTACGCCAAAGACTGAATATTCTAACGGCACGTGTAGAAGAAGCCTAAGGATTCTCCATCACGTTTTGCTAACAAATTGTGGATAATAAATCGCTCACTTATATGGTTATACCATGACGATACAAGGCCAAAATTGTACTTGCACATGTAATACTCCGATGCTTCAACATATACCATGTGCACATGCGATTGTTGCAACATCAAGACAGAAACATGATACAAATATATCGTACTTGATGTCTTGTTTGCCCTATTATGGCATAGGAAAGTATCAAAGTTCTTATAGATAAATATTTCACACAATAACTTATTCACATTTTTCTAGGGATTGGGATCGGCCCAAGATAACTCTCCCTTTGTCAAAAGAAGAGAACATGATCGCCTGCCATCGGTTCCCATTCCTGAGGCCATGGATATACATCTGGAGGGCAGAATGCAAAATAGATGTAGCAATTATAATCAACTACGACGTTACAAATCCCGTTACCGAAATGGACCTCACACATCATAAGTAGAACATGAACTTATATTGTTTTATGTCTCACATGTGTTCTCTTTTTACATTACTTGTGTGTTATGTTACTTATGTATTTTATGGTACATGCATATTTAATTTATTTGCAAATTACATGACTTCATAACATAAAGGATGCAGGATCAGTATCCGATGCGGTCTTGTATAATCAAGTTCGCCATCATTCTGCGCGGCCCCTACATGGACAGATATAAATATTCATGGTGCTATTATTGTTAGTTGATTGCATGATGTTGGTATTCAATGTAATAATATTCTCATTACTTGATTGTAGGGTGCTATTATTAGAGTTATAGATCACTCGCGAGCATATACAAATTGGGATTGGGCAATAGAGAATGTGTCGCATATTATATTGCAATGGATGGATTTATCGTATGTGCTTCGTTGCAATGGATTAAGTTGGGCTGGCAACGAACTACTGTGTTAATGGATAGATGGAGGCCCGAGCCCAACACATTCCACATTCGACACGGTAAGATGACGATCGTGTTTCAAAACATGGCAATCATTACAGGTCTACATGTTGACGATAATGCCATATATCATGATGATCGACATTCTACCTGGAAGTAGTTGAGGGTTTGACTCATAAACCAAGTATTCATTCAAAACCAGTGTGACAAGGTCAAGCTTTTTTTGACTTTGAGAAACATTCATGAAAGTACCTGAAATTTAACAGATGAGCAGGTTCAGGTTCAGCATTATGCTCGAGATTACATTCTTTATATGGTCGGATCCTTATTGATTCCAGATCCAAACAAAGGTTCGGTGCACCTGTTGTGGTTAACGAACCTCACCTGTTGTGGTTAACGAACCTCACCTGTTGTGGTTAACAAACCTGGAGAATTTTGAATTAGATTCAAAGTACTAATATGGAAGTATAGGTCTTGTACAAATGTATACCGATTTAACAAAGCATGCACGCATGGAAACTTGGGAGCTATATCTATGTGATCCGTTGTTGCAAGTATATATTTTTTACTTATTTAAGATTTTACTCTATATATATTGACATACGCTTACACATTCATATTCATATTTATAGATCTAGTCTTAGGGAAACTTACATATATGAAGGCCAATAACCGATCGATAAATATTGGATGGCATGGTCCTGTTAGGATACAAATGGAACATACGACGATCGATTTTTTCTGCTCAATTCTCACAGGAGTCCCGATCTTTATCGAAGTAAGCTTGGTTAATTAGAGAGTTGCATGTTTGAATTACTGAATTTTATATCGTAAATTGAAATATTTTTATATTCAAATTTCGTAGTCTGTTGATTTACTTATGTCATTCATGTTTATGTGTCTAAAAGCCAAACGAAGACCATTTCGAGCTTCTTCATTATGATTCTACCACACATTCTGGAATTTAACACGTGAGGGTACCATTTTCTGCTGGAAAATTGTTGAGATGCATGTGTCCGATTGTGTGTTGTCCCAATTTGGGATTACTCAACACATCCCAATTCTAGTACAGGGCATGTCTGTGAAGATTGGTAGGACATTATGTCAATTCGAACAAGTGTTAAGCCCACTTATCCTAGAGAGGTTGCTCAGATAGCAACGAGTGACTGGTTAAATAAGGATGCATCCTAACACATTAAAGAATTACATGATATGATATGGTATTAGGAGATCATCGAAAATTGGATTTTCACTAGACAAAAGCCCTCATACTCGTACATACCACATGGACCTATTAAGCGCTAATTGATAAATTTTATCTATATGATCATGATTACGTATTTTTTATCCTTGTTATATATTTGTCTTGCAGGCAGACAAGGCAAACATGTTACTTGAAATTGACAATTTGATGTTGCGGTTTTTACTATATCCGGACTCATCCACCAACTAATCTTATATTAGTACCATTAAAAATCGGGTTAAATCCTTCCATCTAATACCGAGACAAGTCATCTTCATTAATTTCATCAAAGCGAATCAACCCGGTATATGATTTCAGAGGATGAAACAGAACTGTCACAAAAGTAACAACCAACACAACCAGATATAGAAAGAGCCATTGTAACCAAACGGGAACACCTGCTTACATATCCGTAAATTGCTATTAACAATTACTCAATGTATAGATGACAAAGCATGACCTTCTCAATGTCCCAAATTCACTTCACATCGTCATTTGATGTGATCGTTGCCGATTTTTTTCTGTTTTTAGGTATTTTATACATTGGGATATAATGTATTAAGAGTTTCTAAAAAATTGAATTATATTTGAGATGATTGTAAAGAATATCATATTGGAATTATATTGAATATTGTATTGAAATATTTATTTTTTTATTAAAGATATTGTATTGAAATTGATCGGATTTTGTATTGGATAATGTGTTTGGGTGGAATTATGGTTGAAGGGGTTGTGTATGTGATGGTATATGAGGGTGTGAATTTGGAGTGAGTGTTGGATATTGGTTTACCCCAATTTATAATTTAAGACTTAGAATACACATGACCTCAAATATGATCAAAAAACTTGTTTTAATCTTTCCATCAACTTTTCCTAATGGACTAAGTATCTCAAGTACTTAAACTTCAAACTCTAACTTTCATTAGTTGACTAACCTACTTACTAATCGACTAATACAGATTAATATCATTTCACAGATTTGATCTATTAGTCTACTAACAAGACAATTAATCGACTAATACATGAGCTAGTCGACTAATTGATTTGTTGGTCGACTAATTGATTTGTTGGTCGACTATTACTCGACTAAAGATTTTATTAGTCGACAAATTGAGCTATTTATGAAGTGTGGAATGTCAACGATTTGGTCAAGCTTGCCAACCCTGATTATTGTGCTGGCCTGCTCGCAAAAAGCGCATCAACTAGCTAGCTAGCTACTGCTGTGTTGAAACAAAAAATGCCAAAGTTGTCAACCCCGGTCATTTTGCTTGCAGGCACACCAGCTAGATGGACGGCTGCTATCGTGTGCAAAAAAGGCCAAAGTTGCCAACCCCGATCTTTTTTATCAAATCAGCATGATCCCTCCTCGCGTTGTCATGTTAAAATTTGTTCGATTTTGGTAAATATTCTTTAATTTGGTCAATTTTCGTAATTATTTTTAATTTTTGGCTTTTTTCAAAAAAATTGTCTTAGATTTTTCAATGGTTACTCCTTCAAAAATGCGAGCTAAGATTAATTTTTAAGTTCATAAATATTGTTATATACCATAGAAAAACACTTGTCACATATCGGATGTGGGACTATTCTCCTTAAAGGTCTTACATACTCCCAATATTCCAGGGTATGACGTCCTTATCATGCTTCCTTATGCTTCCTTAGGATTGTGATTCACTATGTGACATGGAATCCTAGATGTGGCCCCAGGAATCCTAGATGTGGCTCATACAAATTCAAGAGATGGCCTTTATCACTTATATGACATGAGCTTTGTTCTGTGTAACACTTAGTTACATGTGTCATTTAGTTTCCACACTTCCGATTGATGTTAGTATCTAATACCATTTGTAACATCATAAATGAAAACTCCCCAAAGGGTCACCCGTCATAGGATTGCTCTCGTCCAAGCACGCTTAACCATAAAATTTTCCATAGTTCCTCCCTTAAAAATACGAACTACAATTAAATTTTTAGTTTATATAAACTATTATATACTAGAGAACCTTGTATCACGTTACAGATGTGTGACTATTCTAAATTAGGGTGTTCCACTTAATATCATTAAAGCTTTAACATAAAATTACCAGAAAGTTGTCCTTCAATAGTTCAACGGATTTTTTTACAGCTTTGCATTTCTTTCTTTTTTATCTTCTTGCCACTCTCTTCTCTCTCTTGCCCCTCCCATCACATCTCTCTTACTTTTCTTTATGTCCTCTCTTGTCTTTTTTATCTCACCTTTCATCTTTGCACAACCTCTCTCCCCCTCTACTTTCAACCCCTCGCTCTTTCTAGCCTTCTCCATCTTTATCATCTTTACTTTTGATGTGTTCTCTCTCTCCCTATTTTTTTCTCTATATCTTTTCTATTTTCTTTTTTCCCAAAGGAGAGATAAGAAGAGTAGAAAATCAAGAGGCAATAGAAAGAGCAAGAAATAAGATAAAGTGAGAAATAATATAAAGACTAGAACAAGAAGAAAGTGAGAACAAATAGTTTAAAGATAGAGATAAGAAAAAGGGGAGCAACACAAGATACAGGATGAAGGGAGAGAAGGGATAGAGGAGAGAGAGGGAAAGTGAAGAGACATGAAAGAGAGGATACAAGAGAGACGTAAGAAACAGGAGTGAGAGAGAGACAACAAGGCGAGAAATGGGAAAGGGCGAGAAAGAGGAGAGAAAACAACAAGGGAGAATGAGAGAACAGAGATAATAGAGGAAAAGGAGGTGGAGAAAATTGCAAACCATTCAATCATCAAGAGGGTATTTTTGGAAAGCAACTTAAAAATTTTAGTGGTGTTAAGGTGTTGGGTGTTAACCCAAACTTTAAAGAGTATAAATTCAACAAAGGGCAAACCACAAAGGTTTTGGTGCAATTTTGGTTTTTCTAACTTCAACATGATATAGTGAGTCCAATACGTACAGGACAAGTGTCCTGCAAATTGCAGTGTCTCGTGCATGTCAAATGACATTAGAATTATTTGGAAGTGTCCTTGCTTTCTACCCGATTAGATGACTAGAGATGCTTACAGAATTAGTAAGCCAAGAGTTACAGAGAACACCTTGAAAAAAAATTCCGCTGTGGTCTAGCTTGATGGTAAAAATCACAGGTTCAAGAGCAACTTAAGCCTTATAAACGGATAAAAACTCAAAGAATTTGATCTAAACTTATATAGAATATTTTATTAGTAAGCTGAGTATAAATTGCAAACATCAGAACCAAAAAATTCCAATTGAGCTGGGAACTCATCTTAAAGAGAATGCAGCAAAATAGTCATCAAGGAACTCAATCCGATCTTAGCATCTCTCATGGATGCACAAAACATGTTATAATGTAATTGCACCGAACGCTAATCCTTCAGCTAAATATACATGATATGTGTCCATACCTTGAATTTCTACTCAAATGGGCTCGAATCCACTCAATCTGGATTTGTCACACACACACACACACACACACCCCCCCCCCCCCCCCCGGGGGAACGCTAATCCTTCAGCTAAATATACTTGATATGTGTCCATTTCTTGAATTTCTACTCAAATGGGCTCGAATCCACTCAATCTGGATTTGTCCACACACACACACACCCCCCCCCCCCCAACCAAACACAAACAAAAACAAAAACAAAAACAAAAAACAAAAAAAAAACCCAAAAGCAAACAATACAAACACAAAAAACCCAACACACCCAATACCAAAAAGACATGCACCTTTATGATAATCTTCCAAGAACTTTACTGTTTGCGGTGAGATTATCTCCGTATAAAGTCACGACTTTTTCTGCTCTTACAATAGTTTCAAGGATATTCACTGTTTAGCAAATAAAGTTGCTCAATGCAATGCATTCAGCAAGAATCTCCCGTGGAATTTACTAGGACAAATAACCTATTCATGAATGTCAACCTCTATAACTACAAAACTACAAAACAGAACATTAAGCGAGGTTAAAACGGCATTTTGATGTCAAGGACAAATGATATAACTTAATATAATGTGCACCTTGCAAACTCTGCCGTCAACCAATTGCAGATAGAGTAGATTACCTCCTGTGTGCAGGTATTGTGATGGTGCTGGTGCGGGTTTTTATCTACTTCTCTGCTGAAATTGTGGCTGCAGTTTTTTCTTATTTCTTTCTTTTTCTTCTTCTCTATCTTATTGGGGTAGTGAGTGAGCACTGTGGATAGCATACACATTGCCGTCAGAATATATGTCATGTGTGTTGCGTTTTGCATATTTCTATATGTTCCTGGTTACTATGCAGATTTTTCGTCAACCAATATTCAATGAAAAAGATCACGGTAATGCTTTCAAATTAAACTGTATTTAAGTTAATGTTTAAGATTTACAATAAAAATTAGGCAAAGTTTATCGATTCTATCATGGTTAGCAAATATATTTCTTAATTAATCCTCATTAGATTTACGTTTACTCAGCTTAACTATAGCATGTGAAATGGCATCGAGATGGACAAATTACAGCTAATTTATTTCCTACATTGCAGCAAAATAAGTAAAAGCATGCTTTAGTTCAACAATATCTATCATGTATTCAACTGTCATTCATTTAAAGTTGAAATAAGAGCATGCTTACAAAATTACCCCCAAGGAAAAGATCATGTAGGGAAATCTACACAATGCAAGATTAAATATGGTATTTCACGGAAAATACATGGGAGTATATGCTAAAGTCCCTAATTAAGATATTCTTCCCTTGGGTAGGATCGAAGATCCAAAACAATTCATAAGAGGTAAGCAGAATTATAACTAGTTTAGCTTCTGACAACTATTAACAAAAAATGCAGCACATAATAACCATAACGGATGAAAGCTTAAATCACATGGTTCACAGCAATGATATTTGTCTATGTAAAGAAAGAATTAGAGCTCAAGTAGTTTGCAATATTTTGGATCACCGAGTTGTAGGCTGCCAATGAATTTTAGACAAAATTTGGGTGCAATGAAGATTGAACACCCTCAAAATTGCAGATATATTCCACCATACAGACTGACATGAGATAGACCATGCTTTTTGTGTACCAAATCCCATACAATTTTTTCAGAAAATGATAAGCAATACACCTTTTAGATTTCAAATAATGAACACAAGTGTTACGTAAACCGGGTCTAGCTCATTATAACAGTCATCAATAGAAACTTCACATTACGACGGCAACATAAACATGAACAAACACACCTAGTGCTCATACCTGCTACTGCCCCAACAGTTTTCTCTACATTTGGCAGACTAAATTCAGTGCGCACACCTTCACCACCAACGGTTGGACCCCAGGAAAATGGTCCGGCACTCAAATCAATAAATGCCCACCTGAAAACAAAATAGACAACTAATTAACCATCTAGAACCAATTCCATATACTGACTCAGATTTGAGATTGATGCTGAACCTGTCTCTGCCTATCCATGTATCTGTGAGACACTCAGGATGGAGACCAGTTAAATCCCCAGCTTTTAACCCTGTCTCCAAGAGTAGTTGAAAATCATTCTTCACATGCAACATCTATAAAGAAAATGCACAAGTAAGAAAACAAGAGGATGAAATTCTAACTTCCACGTTAGCCAAAAGAAAACAAAACCTGGGAAGCTTTGCTATAAACAAGATCTGCAGTATCTTTTCCTTCATTTAATCTCTCCACACTAACAAGGGCATCTGAACATTTTTTGGACCACTCGATCTGATTAGCACATAGGAACATGCAAAACTAAGTTTAAAAAAGAGAAAAAAATCAAATAGTTTCAATATACTAAATGCAAATAAATAGATGTTCTGATTTAGCATTTTCTTTTTTTGACTATCTCGTTAACTAAAAAGGTCTACTCAACATGGGTCCATAGCTTGTGAGAAATGATATAACTTGTAATTAATTACCATATGTTATAGTACAAAACACCAATTAAGGGCCGCAAAAACTGATCATTGTTACACCCACTTGAGAATGAGTGCAGCATATGGTCAATGAATTTATAATGACACCGCAGAAATGTAAACTTACAGTATCAAGGTCTTCTGTCGTAGTCCACGAAAAAGCTGATGTAGGTCGATTAACATGAAGAGGCCTAGTGTTACCCTTATCAATTTCTGCGAGAAAGAAATGGAAATCATCACGCTGAGGCAAATGGTTCTATTCAACATGAGCTTTTAAATGTACATGGCAAAAATTAACAATGACACTGAAACCAATAAAGAATACGATACAATATTGCTTTTAAAAAAAAGTGGATGCAGATGCATCCTCTTGGATTTAGGTGTCAGGGGGTGGGGGTAGGGGTGGATGCAAGGCTTAAAGGAGCACCCATCAGTCCTTAACCCAAGAGAATAAGACATGCGACAAAATATTTTGCCAGGAAATATCACATTGATACATTGTCTTGAAGTAAATGGGGAGGCAGTAATGCAAAATGTAGCCCCCCATGTGATGCCCTGAATTTTTCATATCAAAATTTGTACAATTTTCCGATATTTTATAATATATTTTTTCGAACATTTCCTTTTCTCGTTCGTTTCTTTCTTTCCCTCTCTCTTTTCTTTCGGCCCAAAGCCTAGCCCGCCAGCCCATCTTACTCTCTTCCTTCATTTCTTTTTTTTCCTCTTTCTTTCCCTTCTTTCTTTGGGCCCAAGCCCATTAACCCTCAGCTAATATCCCCAAGCCCACTATCACAAATCCCCTCTCACCTAACCCTAACTCTTTATTCTCTCTCCCCTTCAACTCATCAGCCGATCATCGCTCCCCTCGCTTGATCACGAGTCGCCTCTCCCCCCCCCTCCTCCTTCACGCACGTGCTTCACACCGGCCACCTCTCATTTAATTCCTCTGTCTCCCTCATTTACTCAACCAACGGAAATTCTTCCATGTGTCGGGACCCGTCACCCGACAACACGTGATCTGCCCTACCTCTAGTCACGTGTGTCGGATTCTTTCTCCCCTCTGGTTTTATATTTTTTTCATCTCCTCTTCTTCATGGAATTTGATGCGAAAATAATTTTCTAACAAAATTTTAGGATTTCGATTTGAAGATTTTGGTGTTTGACGTGTTTCGGATCTTGTATTGGGCTCGGATCTTTTTGAACCTCCCATCCTTTCTCTTGAACGAGCAGCCACAACCGTTGATCAGCGAGGCGTCGTGCCTCGACCCCCTTTCCAACGAGTTTTCAGCGTGATTTTATCAGTGAACGGTAGATTGCGTTAATGCATTATTTCGGATTTATTTTTTTAGGATTTTTCTCTTAATTGCTATGATGAAATCTGAGCATATTTTCTTTTAGATTTGATGATTTGTGAGGGATTGAATCCTTATGATTTTGAGGCATTATGGCCATTTTTAGGGGCTCTGTGGTGTCTCTCACTGATGCCCTTGTCTTGGTTGGGTGCGGCTCTGTCGTTCCCCTTAGTTACTATTTGGGATTGCAGCACCCCCATGCTGTTGCTCCTCCGTTGTCATGCAGGTTGTCTAGCACATCTTCTGTTGCCTGCAAGCATGCCCCTGTCCCTACTCTCGACATGCCCTATTTTTGGGCTTCTTGCAGCCTATTTGCCTTCTTGGGTTGCCGGTGGCATGTTTTCCCTTGGCATGTTCTGTTTGGGCTCTATATTTGGATTGCTGACCGTCATTTCCTTTTGGGCTTGAGGTTCATTTTTGGCTTGTAGTTTTGACTGTAAATGGAATTTAATGTTACTAATATCATCCCCTTAAGAGAGTGATTATGTGATGAATTTGAAAACTAAAATTCCTGGATGGTTCCATGGGCTAAAAATAAAATGAATATATGGATTTGACCTTACAAATATTGATGAGTTTTACTCTGAGATCTAAATATGACCATGTCCCTTAAATTATTATGGAATTACTTTTACGCATGCAGATGATTAGAAAACGTTACTGACATCAAATTAGGATGCATGGTTAGGTTTGGGGCTATGATTGAAAAGTGATATTGAAATAAATTGATATTGTTATCATATAAGATATAGTGTTGGATAAAAGGACTTGTAGAAAATATGAAATACATTGACCCTTAAACAATTGGAATTATTGATTTAAATGGAATTAGAATACATAGAATCCCTAGCCATGTAGACGAATCATGATGTAGTTATCTGGACTTCTTGGGAGACTATATCTCATTTACTTATATTGATATAATGCATGCTAAAGTTACCCCCACAATAAAGGAATTGGACGTACAAATGTTACTACTACAACCTTGTGACATGTAAACTCTGAGGATAATGACAAAATGACATTAGTAACAATCATTGAACAACACTCACTATGTCACTGAGACTGTATACTATAAACATATAATACACTTGACATTTCAGACTCACTGAAATTTTAGGATAACTGATAATAAAGAATGTGATATCGACTGGAGTCATGCTTTTGACCGTATTGGTTGGATCCTAGCACAGTATTTGTTATCAGACCGTGTCACATTCATGTATCTATTTAGACTCATACTATTATTGTCGGATGGATCCAAGAGTCCCATTCTTGTATCTGTTTTGGACTCAGCCGGATGAGCGCCCCGTGGTACAAGGTGGACTCCTCGATTGCATATCGTACTCTCCAGTATGAATCACGGCCTAGTATTGATATAATTGTTACATTCACATGAACAAGAACATTGATAATACAGAATTAAATTGTAAATTTGTTATTCATGTCTGCCTTTTAATCTTGATACTCTATAACTTTACATGCTCTATACTTCTTCACTTCAGTTGTACTATACACTCCTCTTTCGAATATTTGAATTATTGTAAATCTACTTCTAACCTAACGGTTTTATTATTTCTATTAATTCAATTAGGTATCGACCAAGAGTTTGAGGAAGCTCCCATCTACGAGGAAACAGAGTTTGTTGTGCAGAACGCTGAATTCAAAATATCACGTCCTTAATGGATTAGTCCAGTTGTTTTTCATGTTGTAGTAATTAATGTAACTTCTGTATTGTATTCAGGATGAATACTCGTGTTAAAGGAGAAATTTTTGTATGAATATATTGGTACATTTTTACGGTTGGTTATATTGTTTTCACTGATAACTAACAAGGCATGCCTTGCATGTAAAAGTGCCGCATACCCCGAGAAATGGGGCGTGACATGTTTTTGTAGCAGACTTGTCCGCACTAACTACCTTGTGAACAGTATAGATTGAGTAGGATGAACCGTAAAATATACTCATATTGACTTACATTACCTTTTGAATATGGGATGTCTCAAGTGTATACTCGCCGAAGACGGGCAGGCGAGGACTTCTTCTTTGAACTCTTATACCTTTAATTCAACAGTTTTGTTCCTCTCATTTCTACCTACTTCTTGCATCTCGATACCCTATTCTACACTATCGTCCTTCATCGACAATTAGAAAAATCTTTCATGTATTGAATCATGTATTTCCTTCATCGCCATCACATCCCCATAAGTTTGTGACAGCATTATCACCATCCTTTCTATCCTTTGAGTGATTTCCATTACTTTTATTTGGTTATCTCTAGCATCCCTTCTCGCACTATGTTATTTTACTTTGGGTTGGAATGTCAACACGAGCAATGATATGTTGCAACGTTATGTGGACGAGAGCTCTCCTTTGATTAAGGTAGTGTTTGAAATTCTCAATCATCTGAAGTTCGAGTTCATAAGTGGCAGCAGATCAGAAGGACCGATGGAGTTCGGAGCTAGACCAACTGAGGCAGTGGTGACTGCCATGGAAGCGAAGCTTGAGAAACCTAAAGTTGTTAGAGAATTCATGGATATCTTTCCGGATGATCTTATGGAATACCTCCATATCGCGCTTTTGGGCTCTCAATTGACCTGATACCGGGCACGCAATCCATCTCCAAAACAGCTTACCGCATGGCACCACTAAGGAACTTCGGGCTCAGTTGAATGATATCTTGCAGAAGGGATAGATACATCCCAGCATATCCTCATGGAGTGCTTCGATGTTGGTAAAAAGGACGGATCCAGGCAAATGTGCATTGACTACTGAAAATTGAACAATGTGTCAGTGAAAAACAAGTAGCATCTTCCCTCTATTGATGACATTTTTTGACAGCTTGGAGAATCGAATGTCTTCTCGAAATTGGACTTAAGAAGCAGATATCATCAGGTGAAAGTCAAGAAGAAAGACATTCACAAGACTGCTTTCAGAACCAAATACAAACATTACAAATACTTAGTGATGTCATTCAGTGTAACCAATGTGTCAGCGGTGTCCATGAACCTCGTGAAACATGTATTTTATGAGTATTTGGACAAGTTCGTAATAGTCTTCATCAATGATATTCTGATTTACTCGAAAGATGATCAGGAGAATACAGAGCATCTGAGGAAGGTTTGGAGGCACTGAGTTGACACCAGCTGTATGTCAAGTTCAGCAAAGGTGAGTTCTAGCTGAACAATGTGATTTTTCTGGACCGCATAGTGTCAGTAGAAGAAATATCTGTGGATCCTGAGAAGATTATACCGTTTAGAAATGACCAATGACTCGGTCAGTTTGTGAAATTCGAAGTTTCCTGGCTACTATCGTAGATTTATCTCCTCAAATATCGCGGATCCCATGATGCGATTGACGAGAAATGATGTGTCATTCATAGGGTCGAAGGCATGTGACAACACTTTCCAGGAACTGAAGAAGTTGACTTCGACGTCCATTTTGATCATTCCAGATAAGGTGTTATGTGATGCATTTGGCAAAGGACTTGAGTTTGTGCTACATCAGCACGACCGAGTTATGGCATACACATCTAGACATCTGAAGACTCATGAGAAGAACTATCCCACGCATGACCTTGAGTTGACGATAGTTATCTTCACCCTAAAGATCTGAAGACGCTTTTTGTTTGGTGATCGTGTGACGATATTCAAAGATCACAAGAGTCTGAAGTACATCTTTACTCAGAGAGAGCTCAACATGCGACAATGGAGATAGTAAGAACCCATAACGAACTATAATATTGACCTTCAGTACCATCCTGGGAAGGCCAATGTTGTACCAGATGCTATGAGTCGCCTTCCAGCAATGATAACTCTCATAGCTCGGTGAATATTGCAACAAGAGGCCCGAGAGATGGAGATGGAAGTGATCTTGCCCGAATAGACTGCATCATTAATGAATCTACAGATTCGGTCAACCTTGGTGAACATGATGGCTACTCAGGCGAGTGATAAGAAGCTTCGAAGGATTAGGGGTCAGGTGGTGACCATTCAACGAACAAACTATGCATGAGGATGTGTCCTTGAGATACGGCAGTAAGATGTGCACCGTCAGGAGACATTAGAAAGGACATGTTAAAGGAAGCTCACATTTCTTTATACTCTATCCATCCAAACAGAACCAAGATGTACAAGGATCTACGATAACATTATTGGTCACACAGAATGAAGATGAGTGTCCTTGTTGCGTGGCTAAGTGCATAGTATGCCAACATGTGAAGGTTGAACATCACCGGATAGCAGGACTGTTACAGCTCTTACCCATTTCAAAGTGGAAGTGACAGCATATCACGAAGAACTTCAAATGGATTACCTAGAAGTACGAGGCAAAATAATTTCATTTGGGTGATCTTAGATTGGTTGACCAAATCTATACATTTCGTTCACTTCAGAATTGGAAAGATACGGAGGTACTTGCCAAAAAGTACATGAAGAAAGTTGTTGCAGAGTGTTTCTTTGAGCATTGTTTCAAACAGACACTCGGTTCACATCTCATTTCTGGAAGAGTCTGCAGGAAAGTTTGTGAACCCACTTGAGTTTCGGTACGATCTACCATCCCAAGAGAGATGGATAATCGAAGCATACTATACCAATAATAAGGGATATGTTGAGGGCGAGTATTCTAAACTGCAAGTAATATTGGAAAGATCACCTACGCCTCGTGGAGTTTGCAACTCTATATGAAAGTATCGTTTTCCTTTAAGTTGGGATGATGTAGGTCATCGAGAGTTGGTTGGACCAGAATTGATCTTAAAATCGGTAGATGTGGTAATGACCATCAGAGAGAAGCTTCGGATAACATAAGACCGATACAAGCATTGGGCAAACACAAAGAGCTCATACTTAGAATTCCTACCTGGCAATCATGCCTTTCTGAAATTCTCTCCAACCGCAGACTGATTCGATTTGGTCAGAGAGGAAAGCTCGGTCCACGTTACATTGGGCCATTTGATATATTGAAACGGGCAGGGCAAATGGCGCACTGACTTGCGTTGCCGCCATCTTTAGAAGGAGTGCATAATGTATTCAACATATCTCCACTACAAAAGTATATAAGAGACCCAACGCGTGTGGTTGAACCCAACTAGCTTCTCACGAATATCGATGTCCAGGCCCTGTTGAAAGCACTTGGCCCGAGCCAGAGAGGTGGACACCGTGTCCTTGGCAAACCTGAGATATCAATTTGTTAGTATGTTCACATGCATTGGATGATCTTCTACGAAAGGGGTGGATACAACCAAATGTGTCATTATAGGGTGCTACAGTACTGCTGGTAAAGAAAAAGATGGGACCATATGCATGTGCATCGATTATAGAGAACTGAACAAGGTTATAGTAAAGAACAAGTATCATCTTTCCCGTATCGATGACTTATTTGATCAACTTGATGGGTCAGATGTTTATTTGAAGTTAGATCTCAAAACTAGATTTCACCAAGGGTTAGGAGGGAGGATGTGCACAAGACTACATTCAGAACTAGGTAGGAGCACTATGAATTCTTGGTGATGTCGTTTGGTGTACCAAATGCACTGACGGTGTTTCATGCGTCTCATGAACCAAGTGATATACGAATGTCTAGACATGTTCATGGTGGTCTATATAGATGACATCTTGGTGTACTCGAAGGACGGACAGGAGCATGCGGAGTATTTGAGAATGGTTCTAGAGACACTAAGGCGACACCAATTGTATGTCAAATTCAGCAAATGTGAATTTTGGCTAAGGTGGCTTTCTTGGGCCACGTAGTGTCCGGAGAAGGGGTATCTGTGAATCCAGTGAAGGTATCAGTGGTTCAGCGGTGGCTAATTTCTAAGCCGGTGCCTAAGCTTCAGAGCTTCTTGGGACTAGTTGGATACTGTCAGAGGTTCATTCAAGACTTCTCAAAGATCGTGGAGCTTATGACGTGATTGACGATAAAGGATGTAATATCTGTATGGTCCAAGGCTTGTAACGTTGCATTTGAGGAGCTGAAGAGGATGTTGACTACGGCGCCTGTATTGATCATTCCAGATCGGATGGGAGGATTTGAAGTATTCGGCGATGCATCCGACAAGGATCTCGGTTCTGTACTACACCAACATGGTCGAGTCATAGTGTATGCTTCCAGGCAACTGAGGACCCATGAGAACTACCCACACTCATGACATTGAGTTGGCAGCAGTCATTTTTGCCTTGAAGATCTAGAGGCACTTCTTGTTGGGGGAGCATGTGAAGGTGTTTACAGACCACAAGAGTCTAAAATGTCTTTTCACACAAAAGGAGCTTAACATGTGACAAAGTCAGTAGGTCGAGCTCATGCCTGACTACAACATTGACCTTCATTACCACCATGGGAATGTCAACGTTGTGCCTGATGTGCTGAGTCGTTTTCCAGCAGTGATGATTCTTACGACTCAGTGGAGACTTCAGCAGTAGATCAGTGAGATGGAGATAGAAATGATACTACCAGGGATGACTGCTTCTTTAATGAACCTTCAGATACAGTCAACGTTGGTGGACAGAATCAAGGCAACTCAGTCAGAAGATGCAAAACTGCAAAGGATCAGTGAGTTAGTGTTGACTGGAAAAGACCAGAATTTCGGATTCATGAGGACGAGTCCATGAGATATAACAGTCAAATTTGTGTACCGACTGGAGACATCAGAGCGAAACTGTTGAAGGAAGCTCATAGTTCCCCGTATTCCATTCACCCAGGCGGGTCGAAGATGTACAAGGACTTGAGACAGCATTATTGGTAGCATGGGAAGAATATGAGCGTTGCTCGAAGTGTGGCTAGATGCATAGTGTGCCAACAGGTAAAGGCTGAACATTACCGTCATGTTGGATTGTTAAAGCCTTTGCTCATCCCAGAGTGGAAATAACAGCACATCATGATGGACTTCGTGACTAGATTACCTCGGATTACCTCGGAGTACAAAGCATAATGACGGCATTCGGTTAATCGTTGACCGGTTAACCAAGTGTGCACATTTCATACCATTCAGAGTGGGACAGTCAACAAAGATACTTGCCAAGAAATACATAGAGGAAGTTGTGAGGGGTTTCTGTAAGCATTGTTTCAGACATGGATACTCGGTTTACGTCTCACTTCTGGAGAAGTTTGCAGGAGCGCTTGGGCACACACTTGAGCTTCAGTAAAACGTCTCATTCGTAAACGAACGGGCAGTCGGAACGTACGATACAAATCTTGGGGGATATGATATGCGCATGTATGTTAGACTTCAAGGGGTCGTGGAAAGATATTCGAAGCAACGACATCTGAAGTTTCAGCCGAGCGATCACGTCTTCTTGAAGATCTCTCGATTCGGTTTGGTCGAAGAGGTAAACTCAGTCCATGGTACATTGGGCCCTTCGATGTGCTAGAGCGAGTGGGAGAAGTGACATACAAGTTTGCACTGCCTCCATCTCCAGAAAGGGTACATAATGTATTCCATGTATCCTAGCTGTAGAAGAACGTGAGAGATCCAATATATATTGTCGACCATTCGGAGATTACTGTACGACCAGACTTGACATATGAGCAACAGCCAGTGAGGATCATCGACCGACAGCAGAAGATTCTCAGGAACAAGATTGTCAAGCTAGTAAAAGTGATGTGACATCGAGACTCGTCTGGGGAGTCTAATTGGGACAGAGATGATGAAATGAAATAGCGCTATCCTTATTTATTTGTTGTATCTTAGTTCTTTAAAATTTCGAGGACGAGATTTTCTATAATGTGGATAGAATGTAATGAACCTTTTTTGTCAGCATTTTCCTGTTCTTTACTTGGTCAACCCACCAGACCGAGCCCAAGCCCACTCGGGCTCCCTTTTATTTCTCTTTCCCCTTTCTTTTCACAGCCAAGCCCAACTCTCGGGCTTTCGATCGAAGTGCGAGCGGCCACCTCTCTCGTTCTCTCTTTCGATCGATCAAAACCCTAAGCGAGCCGTTCGAAAACCGTCGTCCCCTCTTCTTGCGGTTACGCACCAGGATTTTGCCACGATCTCATGCACTGATCCCTCCCATGAATTCCTCCAACGGGTTTTTCTGATCTCTATATCTTCTCCTTCTTCAAGACTAACGCGAAAACTATAAGTATTCTCTAAGTTTTCTAGAGCTTTCGATTCGATTTCCCTTGGGTTTTGGAGTTGTTTTCTTATAGAAATTATTCGAATCTGTGCTGAGGGCATTTGGTTTTCTTGGAATTCTTTGGCATCGTCGGTGAACGGTAGATTCTTATCATCCATAAATTTCAATTTAATTTTTTTATTGTTCCGAGTGAATCTTGGGATGAACCAATTGAGGATTTGTATGAAAGTTGGGATTTTTGGGAAAATGATGATTTTGGGAAATTATATATTGTTTGATTCCCTTGATTTTTGTAGTGGGGTTAGCTCCCTTGTCTGCTTGATGTGTGGTCCCAGGTTACTGTACGGGGATGTACTGGGGTTTCGGTTCCTTACCTTGACTGGTCGTGAGGTTTCGACTTGCGGATTTGCACTGTTTTGGGATTTCAGCTGTCACATTGCTGTGCTGTGAGATCTCGGTTCACTATTGCATATTTTTGGGGTTCGGTTGCCTCCTTTACTTACTATGGGTGCTTCGACTTACTGTCTGGGTTTTCGGAGTGATTCGACTTACTGGGTGGGTTGTTCTAGGTTGTATAGGTTTCAGTTCCATCCTTAGCTTGTTGTTGGGTTTCGGTTGTTACTGGTCATGTTTGGGGTCTCGGGTGCTTGTTGTTGGGTTCCTGTGTGACTTGTCTGGGCTTTTAGGGCTCCCCTTACCTCGTTGTATTTGGTCTTTGGCCCTTGGTGCATTGCTATTCAGACCACAGTCCCTGTGGATTCTGCTATAGGCTCGTGTTCCCACTACAACATGATGAAACTCCCAAAATATGATCCCTCTTGCCTAAAATTTTTAGAAACATAAGATTGCAGCTTTTAGTTTTTTTATAAAAACAGTTGCTTATGTTTTTTTACACGTTTTGGTACATTTCATAGAATGGGTTGTGTTGTTAAACATCAGTTCAAATGTGGAATTTTATAAAAGTAAATATCTCTGTTTCTACCTTTATGTTAATGGCCATTAAACTAAATTCCCTACCTTCGTTGTTAAATTGTTATTATTATTATTTTTAAACATGCACGGACTAGAAAGTTTAATATTACGTTTAAACTGCGTAATTAAGGGGATGTTACAATTGAAGACGTTGAAGAAGAATAGCTTGTGGACTGGTACTAGAAATTGGCTCATGATATGTCTTGTTCCTGCTACATGTAAATAAGTTGATAAGTTGACGTAGTGCGGTGAACCCCCAAACTACGTAGTTTAAATAATATTAAAATGAATCATTTCCTGAAGGTTCAACTATACTTGACATGACACTGTTGGCATGCAAACCTAGAGGCAACTAAACATTTAGTCAACATTACCTTACATGAATATTGCACATGACACTAAACCGATAACTTGAACTTCACATGACTCACTAAGGTTTTGGAAAACTTATAATTGAGAAAGTATGGTAGCGATTGGAGCCATTCTTTCGGCCCGTATCTGGGAGGATTTTCGTTCCTAATTCCTGAGTCCTTACTACAATTGACCTTTAGACTCGGCCCGAGATAGCAGCCCGCGGTCCAAGGTGGTCTCCGGGTTGCACATCGTGCTCCCCATTATAAGTCACGGCATAGGGTCGATTAAATGAATAGTGTCAACTTTACTTTTGTATTTAACATCTTCGTAGCACGTCCATGACATATATTATATTTCTGCAGTTCTGTAGTATAACTTTCTATCTTTGGTATCATTTAACTGTTCATAACATGTTGGATTTCTACACTCATACTATAGCTACTATACCTTTGTGCTATTAGCTCTTTCGTTCCATATGATTACTGTTGCTTGGTTATATATAATCTACTATACTGAGTAGTGGTACAATTCATGTTGTCTCCGCTAGATGACGAATAGTAATACGTGGAGGCACAAGTGTACGAGGAGTCGGAGTTTCCGGTCCAGGACGCTGAGTTTTGAGGGCCAGTTGAGAGTGAGTGTCCTTGGTAGTTTCATTTCCATGTATTTACGTTTCAGCTTTAGAGTGAGATTATACTTTAATTTCCTTGTACTGAACTTTGTAAACCTGATGTGAATGTAAAGAAATGATATAAGTATTATAATTCAGTTAATTTCAGCTCTGCTCTGTATTGTTTTCACTGGTACCTGCATGTCCAGCATATAATTGTACAAATGTGACATCATCCGGACACGAGGTGTTACATTAATCCAAAACTAAATCTAGATCTGGACTTAATCCGGACCTTTAAAATCCTAAATCCAAATTAACACCAAATGTTCCCTATTTAAAACCTAATTAAACTTGTTTAATCCAATTAGACAACCCCCGAACCGTTCCTATTCTAAACCCCTAAACCTCAAACCCAACCCCAATATAAACCCACAGACCTTAGACCCTACCTGAGACTGACCCAAACCTGACATATTTACAACCCATCTATTTAAACCTAAATCCCTGATATAATTTAACCTCAACTTAACCTCAACTGTCCCAAAATTTTCCTGAGATCCCTCTCACCTCCCTCAATATTGGGCTCTCTCCCCAGTTACAGCCTCTCTCCCTCAATCAATGCCATAGCTAATCTCTCATCTCGTGATCTCCCCTCAGCTCTCTCCCTCTTCTCTTGTTCTCCCTTGAGTGCTCGAGCTTCCTCCCTCAATCTCCCCAATCACCCGTTCTCATGATCTCCCCAGACTCTTTCATATATCCTCTCTCCATCACTCACCAAACGCTCACTCAACCTCATTTAGTCAAACTCTCTCACCAAACTCACACTCTCTACCTCTTCAACCTACAACCATCGAACCCCACCATCGGAGCCCTTATTGAAATCGTCAAGCGATGCCCTCCTCACATCACTCTACCGGTGCAATGGAGACCACCCACGGACATCAACCCCTCTCGAACCACCGTAACAAGCCACTACAGCCCCATCTTGCTTGAAAACACCCAATCAAGGTATATTTTTCCAGTCAAATAATTTGTTTAATATAAGAAATAAATTGATTGAGCGATATGATTGTAGAATTTTAGTTAGTTGAATCAAATGAAAATTTTGAAATTTTGATTGAAATTGATTCTATGAATGATGGAGTTTTTTGTGATTGGCATATGAGTTTATTCTTGCTAAATAATGGTGTTTAATTCATGCACAAAAATTTGGTAAATTTATTCTGCTAGCATCAGTTGATCTCGGCTTATGATGTCGAAACATTGTTTTCATAAACAAGATTAAACTGTAGACATATAGTCTAATCTCGGCCAGTAAACAAGTGTACCTTGCTTAATTTTTTGAGCTAACCCCACTTGTGTGAATCCGATGGTCTTCAGCCTGTAACATAATCTTTGAATTTGATTAGTCATGAAGCCTCATATTGAATATTTGAGTTGGTGGCTGTAGCATATATTGACCTAATAATTCAGTCCCTATAGTATACTTTCAAACGTAATTAAGTTGATTTGGGAATTAATTATTAATTAAATTATTGGTTATTGTAGCGTTCTAATTTAAATTGAATGATTGATTATTGATAAATTGATAGACTATTTTAAAACAAACCTGTAGCATGTTTGGGGTAATTATGTTGGTTAATAGATTGATTAATAATGGATTATTGTAGCAATGTTACTTAAATGATTTATTGATTAATTGAATTGTTAGTGAGTTAAATTTAATCATAATGAATAGGGCCTTGTTAGTTATTTTTCATGTTTATTGGAATTTAAGTATAACATATTGTAAATAGTAACTGTTAAAAATGGTATATAAAATGAAATGTTATGCTTATTAAAATGAAATGAAATCGTAAATGGAAACAGACATTGAATAAATTGGGGTGACACATATCACATACTGATTGAATACAGACAGATCTAAATGAACAGATAATGTACTTGACACTGAACTAATTCATAAGATAGAGATTGTCACATGGGTTTTAGGGTAGCTCAATGTCACGAATGGTGCTACAACAATGAGTTTTATACAACCGGTATCCAGATATAGATGCAAGAATGTACTGATTATGATTATTATTACAACCCGCAGTTGTACCCTAGAACAATGAGTTTTATACGACCAATGAGTTTTACACGACCGTTATCCAAATATAATTGCAAGAATGTACTGGTTATCATTATTATTACGACCCACAGTTAGAGCCTTATTACGACCCACAGTTAGAGCCTGAATAAAAACCGTGTAAGAAGGTTACGACCGGTTACAACCGCAAGTTGCAGTTTAGATCTACAACTATGTGGGAAGACTTCATCAGAGGATAATCCCAGTGTGAGTTTCTTATCATTCGTATTATCGCATTCCTTAATATCATTTTGTTACGCCTTTAATTTGAGATATAGAAGGTGAATGAATTATTATATTTGCTTGTTATTAGTTCTATACATATTGTAAATTTTAAGAAACACCCTTTAACTTTGCTCTATTTTGGAAAAAAAATCATATTAAACTTTTTTATTTTTAAGAAACCATACTTAATTTTAAAAAATCTCCAACTATCATGTATGTTTCAAGAAACTACATTTTCCAGCCATTGTTGAAAAGTTTAAAGGAATTTTTTGAATAAGTACGGCAAAGTTTAGTGGGTTCCTTAAAAATACCCAAAAGTTCGAAAGAATTTTAAGTCGTGTGATTTTATAAAAAAAAATTCAATATGATTATTTAAAATGGAGCAAAGTAAAAGGAGGTTTCTTAAAATTACCTTTCTACATGAAAGAACATGTTGTGACTGATTGACGCTTAAGTATTTAGGTCAAGAGGGCTTTCTCTTCGACTTAAATATGTCATAGGCTTGTTCCTATAGGTGGCAAACAGGTCGTATCAGATCGGGCATTGGTTAAGGTCAGGTCTGACCCCACCCGTTTAAGGGTAATCCCAAACCCCACCCGTTTAAGGGTAATCCCAAACCCGACCCGGTTTCAACCCGGGTCAGGAAATTAATACATGTGCCCAACCCGAGGGTTGTCGAGTTACCCAAACCCGACCCGATTCAACACAATTTTTCCATTGAGAAAATAAAATTTTGAAATAAATACCGTACAGCAAATCTTGAACACGAGACCTAATTTGTACATGTACAATGGACCAACCAATTGAGCTATGGAGTGTGGTGATACTTTAATAGATTTAATTTATTTTTGTCTTACAAACTTTATAATTTGAAATTGAATAACCAAAATTTTTTCTTTGAAAAAATAATGTTGAAATAAACAAACTACGCCGAGACTTGAACCCGCGACCTAGCTTACACATGCACAAAGCACCAACCAAGTGAGCTCGAACGCTTGTTGTTTAATTAATTGCTTCAATTATTTATTTATTTTTAAGCATTGGATTCCAGTTTTAAAATGCAAACATGCGACCTTTTGTTTAAAAAAAGCCACATGCATGAATCTTGTAACCAAATTTCCACCATCAAATGTGCAACTTTTATGTATATATAAATTTATATATTTATAATATCAAAGCGGTTAGAATCTCGGTCAATCCGTGTTGATGGGTCAAACCCATACCCAACACTGATTTTATCCGGATCAGCCGGGTCAACACAGATGCGACACAACCCGTTTAGACCTCTACCCATACCCGGTTAAGGAGGTCGGGTTCATTTTGCAACCCCTACTTGTTTCATTCCGTTTCCTAATAGTTACAGAAGCTGGGTGTGACATAAGCATTAGGATCTTTAACTATTACCTCCATCTTCTACAATTATTAGTTATTAGCTTTCTGGGTTTCTGATCGTTGGATGGCACTTTAGCATGTTGAATAGCTGGTGCTAAGCTTCAATAATGCAATTGAATGGAGGATTATCTCCTCTTGTGTCGAAGTTGATTCTAATCATGTATATGATGGGACTCGGGTCTATACCCGCAGGCGGGTCCGTACCCCAGCTGCCGCAGCCCCTTAGCCGCGTGCGTCCCCCTTTAGAGCCCGGTTTATTATTAGTGAGTGTACTTTGGTAATTGGGTTTATTCTTAAGCGAGGGCTAGCCGCCGCTAATTCTTTCATGCTTATTTTGATTAATTGGTGAGAGTTCTTCGAGAGTTCTTCGAGTGATATTAGGAGAGTGCAGACGTCCCCGCTTACTAGTGTCTTGGGAGGATGGTTGCTCATTTATTGTAGCCAAAAGTTATCTTATTCGCTGTTTTAATCAATTTTAGTTCAGATTTGGGGAGAATTCTATCAATTTGGAATCAAAGCGCGTGACGATCCATGGTGGCTTCGACGAGATCACAAGACAAAATTGAGTCGTTGGATGCAAAATTCACGAGCGAGATCGATTCTATTAAGAAATCGTTGGCTGGAAATGATGATTCCATGGCGAAATTAACGGCTTCCATCGGTCAATTAACGGAAAATCAAGCAAAAGCACAAAGAACAATTTGTGCAATTGATTTTCCAATTGGCGGCGAACAACAGAGGCGATGGAAACCCTAAATCAGTAGAAAAGGCGCCACCTTTAGTCAAGGGGAAGGCGAAAGTTGAGATTTTTGACGCGGAAAACGTCTATGTGGAGGAGGAATTCGTCGAGGATGATGAAGAGGAGCCGTGGAAGGTCGATTATCGAGATGAAGTGTGACGAAAAGCGGTGGAAGCACAACTGGTGGGCGGCGGCCCTAACCAACCCCATGAGGCGCGGAAGCATGTTGGGGGGCCGCGGGCTGCCTCCCTGGCTCCCGCCGCCTCCCAGGATCACCGCAGGAGAGGCGGCGGCCTCCCTTGGGTTTGCTCAGGGGCGACGAAGGCCTCAAGGGTGCCGGCAAACCCCCCACCCCTCCGACCACCGGGCAAGGCGTTGGGGGCCCTGGGAGCACAAGGCAGGGCTGGTGGGCCCACCTGCGACAAGGCGCGGGCTACCAGGCCATGGAGGACCTGGGAGGGGCTGTTTCGGGGCAGAGAGATGTGATTTTCAGCGAGGGGGTGAGTTTCAGCGTTTCCACGACGATCAGCCCCATCAGAAGGTGTCGATGCGTGATTTTAAGGAGGAATTGGACCCCGTGGAATTTCAGGAATACATAGGCTACGGCAAAGGGTATCGAGACCCTCCCGATCCTCGATTTGACGACGATAGGTGGCAGCCTCCACCACACCACCATGAGGGATGCACAGTAGGCAGGGGAGGAGGTTACAGAGACTTTCAGGAGAGGCCAGAGGACAAGTATGTAGGCGATGAATAGGGTGGATACGGGGACCGAGGAGGAGGGCCCCGTGGGGTTACGAGCGACACCATGAGAGGTGGCAGCACTACCACCAGCCTAGACACGGAGGAAGTCGCGGGGACCAGGGGGATTCAATATGGACCGACTTAGAAAGCTGAAGATGCATATATTCGACGGAGCGGACCCGGACTCGTGGATCTACAGGACGGAGAGATTCTTTAAAGTCTCTCGCATGACTGAGGAGCAGAAGTTGGAGGCCGCGAAGGCCCTTGCATGGTTTCAATGGAAGGACGCGAGGCACCCTTTCGCTCAGGGGGGAGACTAGGGACCAGATTGTAGATAGGTTCAGACCCCCACGTGGGGAACGTGCAAGAGCAGCTACTATCACTCAGACAGGATGGTACGGTGAGAGACTACCTAGAGAGGTTTGAGGCCCTTTCAGGACAGGTGCACGGGGTGACCGATGAGACGATGGAGAGCACTTTCATGAAGGGGTTAAAGGCCACTATACGAGCAGCGGTACGCATGCAGAAGCCTCAGAGCCTGATGCAGGCCATGGAGTACGCTCAGATGACAAAGGACTATCAGTTGGAGGATAGGAAGGCCAAAGGGGGTTGGAGCGAAACAGTGGTTCGTAGCCAGCCAGTGACAGGTGGACAGCAAAGAGCCACGACGGGAACGGATTCGGTGGTCAGTGAGAAGACTGGAGAGAGGAGTAGTGCACCGCAGACTGGAGGCAGTTCAGGCGCATGACGAATGCGGAGATGATGGAGAAGCGGCAGAAGTGCTTGTATTTTAGATGTGATGAACGATTCACATCGGGTCACATGTGTGCGGAGCGCAAGCTCCAGGTGCTGCTACTCGAGGACGATGATGACGAGGTGGACGTCGAGGAGGAGACAGCTGAGGCAGAGTGGGAGGAGCCTGAGGGCCATCAGTTGGACGTGGCGGAGGTGTCCCTCAACTCCGTAATATGGTTCACACCGAACCATACCATGAAGCTGAGAGGAGAGGTTGGCGACCAGGAGGTGACCGTACTCATTGACAGTGGGGCGACCCACAACTTCATCTCCAAGAGAGCAATGGCACAGCAAGAGCTTCAGCTGACCGACTGTGGTAGTTTCATTGTTATGATGTGGACGGGAAAGAAGGAGAGCAGCCGAGGAGTTTGCAGAGGGTTGGTACTGACCATACAGGGGATACAGGTGATCGCAGATTTCTTACCTCTAGACCTGTGGAGCACCGACGTCATTTTGGGCATGACATGACTGCAGACGTTAGGGGAGATGACAGTGAACTGGAATCTGCTACGGATGGAGATTCAGGAGGCAGAGAGAGCATTGATACTTCAGGGGGGGACCCCAGCCTATGCTGAGTTTTGGTCTCTTTGAAGACCATGGTGAGGACCATTCAGACCGAGGAGGAGGATACTTAGTAGAGCTGTACTCGTCGACGGGTGAGGGAGGCGTGGAGGCCAGTGCAGAGCAGCCCATTCTAGGAGAGATGCAGCAGCTGATGGAGCAGTTTGAGGAGATCTTCCAGGAGCCTCGGGGTCTCCCACCACCGAGGGACCACGAGCACGCCATAATACTTCGAGAGGGCGTGTCCCCCATTAGCGTCCGGTCCTACCAATACCCTCAGCATCAGAAGGATGAGATAGAGAGAATGGTGGCAGAGATGGTGCAGGCGGGAGTGACTCAATCTAATGTGAGCCCGTTCTCCAGTCCAGTGCTGTTAGTGAAAAAGAATGATGAGAGTTGGTGCTTCTGCATAGACTACAAGGCGTTAAACAAGGAGACAGTGCCAGACAAATTTCCCATACCGGTGATAGATGAGCTCCTGGATGAGGTATATGGGGCAGCCTTGTTTAGCAAGATAGATCTCAAGTCGAGCTACCATCAGATCAGGATGCGACGGAAGGATGTGCCCAAGACAGTGTTCAGGATGCATGAGTGCCACTACGAGTTTTTAGTCATGTCGTTCGACTTAACAAACGCACCTGCCACCTTTCAGGCTCTTATGAATAAGGTATTCCGTCCTTACCTGAGGCGATTCGTACTAATTTTCTTCGATGACATTTTGGTATACAGTCGTACCTTGGAGGAGCACATGGACCACATGCAGTTTGTGTTTCTGGAGCTGCAGTATCATCAGCTGTTTGCAAACAGGAAGAAGTGTTTATTCGGACAGCCACGGGTGGAGTATTTGGGGCATGTGGTGTCAGCAGGAGGGGTGGCAGCAGATAGAGCGAAGATAGCGGCGATGCTAGACTGGCCGCGCCTCACCACACTCAAAGGGCTACGGGGTTTCCTGGGTCTGACAGGGTACTACCGCAGATTTGTGGAGTGATATGGGATGATTGCCTGGCCACTGACAGAGCTATTAAAGAAGGACCAGTTCCACTGGGGGAGGATGCGACGACAGCATTTGATGCCCTGAAGAGGGCCATGACCACCGTGCCAGCTTTGGCGTGAACAGACTTTTCTGGGCCCTTTGTGGTAGAGGCTGACGCATCGGGACATGGGCTGGGAGCAGTATTGATGCAAGAGCAGCGGCCCATTGCTTACTACAGACAGATGGTGACCGCGAGAGCCCGACTGTGGTCGGTCTACGAGAGAGAGCTGATGGCCATAGTGTTGTCTATACAGAAGTGGAGGCCATACTTGTGACGGAGTTTCTTAGTAGCACAGATCAGCAGAGCCTAAAGTACTTATTGGAGCCACGGATGGTAGCAGAGGAGCATCAGAAGTGGCTGCGGAAGCTGATGGGGTACAGATTTGAGATCGAGTATCGTCCGGGGCTGGAGAACAAGGCGGTGGACGCACTTTCTCGACGAGAGGAGGAGGTAGAGTTGGCCACACTAGCAGTTCCGTGCTCTAAGACTAGGGGCCACTACAGCAGGAGGTTGAGCTGGATCAGGAGTTGGCGGGCATACGGGAGGCCCTACTGCGGGGGTCGACTGAGTATCCGGTGTACTCTCTTCAGGATGGCCAACTATTATATTGGGGTAGACTGGTTCTGTCGAGGATGTCGACGTATATATCGGCTATATTCCAGGAATTTCACAGCAACGCCATAGGACATCTGAGGGTCCTAAAGACATATCAAAGACTGGCGAGAGAGGTCTATTGGAAGGGGATGAAGGATGTGGCGAAGAGTGTTGCAGAGTGTGATGTGAGCCAACATCACAAGTACCAGGCAATGTCGCCAGGAGGATTACTACAGCCGCTGTCCTTGGCCGATCGAGTATGTGAGGACCTCTCCATGGACTTCATAGATGGACTGCCAAAATCGGGTGGATATACGGTCATATTTGTTGTGGTTGATCGCCTCAGCAAGTATGCGCACTTTGTTCCGCTTCGGCATCCTTACAGCGCAGTGTCTGTGGCGGAGTTAGTTATGAGAGAGATCATTCATTTGCATGGACCTCTAAAGTCCATTGTCTCTGACCAAGACAATGTGTTCCAGAGTAGATCCTGGCAGGAGCTTTTCAGGCTACAGTGGACGGTGTTGAGACGGAGCACAGCTTACCACCCTCAAACCGATGGACAGACGGAGATAGTCAACAGGAGTGTCGAGACTTAACTACAGTATTTTATTTCAGAAAATCCCAAGGAGTGGACGCGTTGGCTAGCATGGGCGGAGTACTGGTACAACACGTTCGATCACACTGCAGCTCAGACGACACCGCTCAGGATTCTGTATGGCAGACCCTCCCCACTTACTACACTATAGGCAGGACTCGACACCAGTATTAGATGTGGAGCAGTATTTCGCGGAGATGGATCAGATTCTGGAGGAGCTGAAGCTCCATCTGACTAGAGCTCATCAGGTTATGAAGGCGGGGGCAGATTTACACCGCAGAGATGTGCAGTTCGCAATGGGATATCTGGTATACTTGAAGCTGAGGCCCTACCGGCAGCGATCCTTGGCTCACAGGCGAAATAAGAAGCTCGCGCCGCGTTATTTTGGTCCTTTCGAGGTTAAGGCGAGAGTGTGACCAGTTGCTTACAGGCTGAGATTACTTCCAGGATCGGTTATTCACCCTGTGTTCCACGTTTCACAGCTTCACCAGGCGATCGAAGATCACACCCCTTCACCCACCCTTCCGGAGACATTGACAGCAGATATGGAGGTGAGGTTGGAGCCAGAGGCATTGAAGGGGGGTACGTATAGGGCGCACGGGAGAGCACGAGGTCTTGCTGCAATAGAAGGAGTTGCCCGAGCACGAGAGCACGTAGGAGGCTATGGACGTAATGGCACAGCGATTTCCAGACTTCCACCTTGAGGACAAGGTGGCTCTTTGGGGGGAGTATTGATGGGACTCGGGTATATACCCGCAGGTGGGTCTGCACGCCAGCTGCCGTAGCCCCTTAGCCACGTGTGTCCCCCTTTAGAGCCCGGTTTATTATTAGTGAGGGTATTTGGTAATTGGGTTTATGGGTGTTTATTCTTAAGCGAGGGCTAGCCGTCGCTAATTCTTTTATGCTTATTTTGATTAATTGGTGAGAGTTCTTCGAAAGTTTTTCGAGGGACATTAGGAAAGTGCGAACGTCCTCGCTTACCAGCGTCTTGGGAGGGTGGTTGCCCCTTTATTGTAGCCAAAAGTTATCTCTATTCGCTGTTTTAATCAATTATAGTTCAGATTTGGGGAGAATTCTATCGGTATATTGTTTCTAAATGAGGCATAATTTAAACGCAAGTCGCTAATTGTATTTCTACTAGAAATTACCCGTGCACTGCACGGAGTAAAAATAACCCACACGAACAGGACGCGGTGCACGCGCGCAACCGAAAAGGAGTTAGAAATGTGGATGTGTGTGTCGATATCAGTGGGAAAAAATGGAGGCTAAAAGGGCTAGAATGCAAAAATCCAAGGGCAAACACGCAAATAAATAAATGGGATGCTTGGGGGGACACGGGTATTTTTTTTTTCTTTTTTTCCTTAGAGGGGGATTCCCCCACGGCCGATGTGGACGTTGCCACATCGGACAACCCCGTGGGGGGTCGTCCTATTTTGTTATATAGATATGTGTATACAGCATACACTAAAAACATATCTGGTTGCGTCATTCGCTAATGGATACTGGAAAATGTGCTATAACGCCTTTGTGTGTTTATTTTGTTACTACTTTATTGAGAGATGGCCTGGAAAAATAGAAGTCCTCTTGACCCATACCAAAATCTTACAAGAGGGTATCCCTCTCCTGCTTAATTTAATATGTAGATATTGATAATGGGGAAAACTAATGGCTAAGCCCGAGTGAGCTTCTCAGTGTAAGTTTTCAAACACATGGTGGAAAAAATATGCAGATATGCACTGCTGATCTCCAGGCGGCTTTTATTATTCTTTGCTAAAAAGATCAAGTAAAATAATTATCACTCCAAATTTTGATGTGATTTTGCAATTATTCCGGAAACATGCGGTACTAAATTCATTACGTTCCAAAGGTTTAAATTGTGTTTTACATCAATAATCGCAGTGCTACCGGAGGAAAGTAATGGTACTACAACATCTAAGATAGTATGTTCAAGGAAACTAAAAATTCTAAAAGCAGTAGATTTAGAGGAAGAAAGATGTGCATACCAAAAGCCCCCTCTGCAACTTTCTCTGATTGGATAAGCTTGGCTTGTAAGGTCTTATTCTAAACAAAAGCAAACTTTTAAGCAAGTGTAAGAAGGAAATTATAAAATAAAATGTGGTGGAAAGAAAAAACAATTATATCATGGAAGGAACAGACAATGAAAAGAGCATGATACAGAAGGAAATTATACTACATTACACATATTCCTAAATATTTCTTCTCTCTCTCTCTAAATGAATCAGAGTTTTTGCTTGATAGGCAAAAGATATGAGAAGAATTAAAACAATATGGGGAGAGAGAGAGAATGTAAATTTTACATGGACAATGATAGAACTTGACGTTCAAAAGACATTCATTATCACACCTCAGCCTTAAGTTTTCTTATACCAATAAAGGGTGTTGCTACAATAGAAATATTGTAAAACTATAAACAATTAGGGATATAACAGCAAAGAATATCAAACACATACAACTTCCAAAATAAAAGTAAACCAAGAAGCCCTTCAACACGACAATCGCATGATATCACACACATGCTTAACAAGCTATGGGTGATCTTTTCCCCTTAAACCCAATTTATTTTTTGGCATCATTGTTCGATAGTTGTCTGTGTCTGATATTCTTTGCTGTTATATCACATAAAAGTAAACCAAGAAGCCCTTCACGACAATCTCATGATATCACATATATGCAACTTTCTCACGATTTCAAACTGTTTAGATGTAAAATGATCACTTATGGTACATTACCCAGTGCATCCAAAGAAGATTTTTTTCCATTAAAATAATCTCTTTACTGCTAAATTCCCTTATTTGCAATTAAATATTCAACTATTCTAACACTTCCGGCAGTGATAAACTTCACGTTCGAGTGATTGTCACTCTGTGACCTTGACAACATTGAACAAGCAATAGAAAACTACAGCAAGACCAAAGTTTACCAAGCAAACTTTAGTCACCTTACCTACTACTCTTCTTAAATTAGCATGAGACAAACAATCGAACCCCTTACAAGGACAAAAGGACCCCCATTTTTGTAGCTCAATTTTGAGTAAGATCTCCCTTTGATAAAGATTTTTTGGTTAAACATATTAAATCACTGACAAAATCAGTGAAATGAAGATTAGCACTTCATGACATAACTTCAGCATTCCCCCTGCTTTTCTTCCATAGGGGTTTGGCTAGCAAACAGGTTGTACAAATAATAACCCTTTTTACAAGCTACAATAAACGCAACAAAAGACCATTTTTTACAAGCTACAATAAATGCAACACAAGACATATGTCTCAGCAGAGATTTAAGTACTGGTGAGGCAACTATGACCCAGCAGATTCTGGAAACTACCCTGAAGGGTATAAATGAAACCTAAGGTATAGCTTACAGACTTTAAATTTATACTCGCTGATTGCATGAATTGCCTCCGTAAGAAATAAATACATAATTTTAGAAGTGGTGCAATGATAATTACACACGTAAATGAGTCAGGTTGTTCAAATTGATTCTTACAGTGCCTAATTCCACAATTTGAATGCAATAATTGCAGTTAAATTTTTATTAACAAGTAAAGACTTGACTGTGATACTTGTGATTGCTAAATGCAATTAACGAGAAGAAGAAACTAAAGCGGCTCAAACTTCAACTGGAGTTGAACTTTTTGCTTCTTAAAAGCTTGGTGGACTAAATATTACATCCAATTGCATCCACCAGCATGTCGTTTCATTCTTTCTTCACCTCCTAGCTCTCAACCTTTGACGTGTATGCCCCAGATCCTATAAAGCACTATGTGAAAGCTTCTGGCCTTGAATCTTAAAAAATTAGATATTACTTTTAGATCACTCAACCATATCTAGGAAAATTACTGAACGAAACAAAACATAGTTTTATCAGCATAGCTTCTTAATCAAACATGTTTGTAGGAAAGAACGCTCCTATTGGGTACTTTCTTAAGCAGATGGATACTAAATGCATAGAAGTCTTGAAAATCCCAAGCACATGTCTAAAGCCAATTAACAATATATAGAAACTAAGACAAGAAACGAAGGTTAGAAAGCCATAAGCATCATAGGGTACCACCTCTTTGAGAAAGTTGATCTCGGATTCAGATAAGCCCCTCCTAGAAAAGAAAACAAAGAGTTAATGAGGTTACATAACTTTCGGTAAAGGCATCATTGTTAACCACACTAAAAAGAAGATATATGGTACAAAACGGAATTTGTTGTGCATATAAGAATATAAGAACAGTCGGATACAGATCTCAATGTGAACACGAGTAACAGATGGAAAATGCATGAGATGTCTCGAACAAACTTGCCCATAACTGTATGGACAGAATGCCCCATATAATTAGAGATGCAAAAGTCACTTCAGTTGTGCCTTAAAATACTATGGCTAGAATGCCGATAGCTCTTTTCAATGAATTGCTTCTAATATAAAAGTGTAACCTATTATATGCAAAATCCATATGCACATGGAAATATCAATGTCCATAACATCAACTGTGAAATTCAATGATAGTTATGCATCTCTCCCACCTCATTACACCGAGTTCCTTCAACATTGTTATATCAACTCGCCAAAGCCAAAAAAAAGGAAGGAAAAGAAGAAAGGAAAATAGAATGAGACAAACACACAACAAAGGGAAAGATATCGTCCATGATCGTTACCATTGTAATTATGCATGCTGGTTCAATTACGGTTTATGGGATATTTTCGTGTTTTTTGCTAATATGCTACTTCAGATGGCTATTCTGGCTTGGCCTGCAGACCTAACCCAGATCAACCCCAGGGCTCTTAGGTCTTGGTTAGTTGATCTTAATTGAGCACAAACCATAATAAGCAGCCCATTAGACCCTTTGACCCAGATGACCCAATTCCTCATGTGTAAGTGTCAACCGATTTTATATAAATCAATGACACCACAAACCATTAACCAATTGCCTGACCAGGGTCAAAACTAATGTACTTATTACCGACCACCCACCTACTACTATTTGGGCCCTACTTTCTTCCCTTGATTTCCAAAGCCAAAACATCTCAATTTCCAAGGGCATTGCATCCCCATCTGCCTTAAAAACAAGAACCACCAGTGAAATGAAGATGACAAAGACAATAAAATTTTACAAGCTAGCAATTAAGAAAAAGATTGAGACAACAAAACAATATTTACACATCTTTAAAGGCATGGCAATGAGGTTCATGTCCTCTCCCTCTCTGCATGTGTCTATGCAGTTTACCATAAAATTTCACTCTAGCACTGGAAACTAAAGTAGGCAGTGGTTCATGTTACACCTTACAACTTGGACGGCTCTTATCCAGTGCCGCTGTTTTACCTTTTTTTTAGCTCGTAAGACATGGATAATTACTGAGTCTTCAAAATTATCCTTTTCCCTTCCTTTTATGCTGCTTGAATCAAAATTTTAAATCCCTGACACCCCCCCAAAAAAAACAAAACAAAACAAAACAAAACAAAACAAAAACAAAAAAAGTATAGACGGTTCGGTTAGGGGAAGTTGACCTGTTCAATGAAATATCTGTAGTCGGGTAAGGTACATTTCTAACCCAACAAGAACCTGACACCACCACTAAACAATTTGAATTTTTTATAGATAATCTAAATTGTTAGATCACTTACAATGGTACGGATTTCCAATTTGGCTTGCCAATTTTTCAAATTTGGAATGATATGATATGCATCTTTTATCCTAACTATGGTCATCTAGTCAAACACTGTCTACATATAAAAAATATAGTTTTACTCGGATCTTATGGGGGACATAATTTAAGCAAAAATCCTATCACATAGAAAGTAAATATTATGCAACCAACATAGAAAACCTATTAAGATGCCCAAAACATAACCAAAAAGATAAAATGTTTCTGGTGTTTGCAATATGTGCATTAGTTGCCCTTAAAAATTGTTGACAAGAAGTCAACTTGAAAAAATCCAACCTCGTGATCATTATTTAAACACTTAAACCCCTTAAATACCAATTTTGTTTGCTTCAATACATTCTAAACGTAACACCAATACTTTTGGCTGTCCATTTTGCCGCTACTTAATGCATAAGCAATGAAAAATAATCTAGGTTTTACTTTTTAGTTACACCAAATTATGTCGATCAACTTCAATGGAATGGATGTTCAAACTTCAAAATGATGCCGTATCACCTAATTCCAATAAATAGGATTTGGTTTCAGATCCTAACAGATATTAGGTACCATTAAAGGAAATGTCCTCCTTTATGGTTGAAAAGTAAACTCTCCACCCATGGTCTCAACGCTCTCGCCATTTATGTAAATCTTCATGCCCTAAACCTAAAGACACCGAAGTCTTTATAAACCAATTATTATTGCTAGAACATTTTTGAGTAAAAAAATTCCACGCAAAATCCTAGTACTACATGAAGGAAACACAAAACTACGATGAACGCATAAGAAGAAACTCACGTGCGATAATTTCCACAAGGACACCCATTTTTAAGTTCAATGTCACCAATTACTAAAAGGCCAAAATTGCATTCTTATGCTTTTTTAAAAATCCGGATGCCTAACTAGTAAAAATAGTAATACACCTTCTATCCAAATCTGATACCATATGACATGGCATATTTAAATTCGAACTAAAAATTCTACTTCATTGTACTTCTTACAATTAAATCTCCATCTCACTTGGTAACTTATTTACTTCTATTACATTGCCCTAACAGGTCATGTTTTATTAGGCTTTATATACCTATCATCATTCCACGTCCATAAATAGTGAAAGCCCAAAGGACAAAGAAAAGGCTGCATGCTCAAGATTGCAAGCATATACATTGCTGATATAGTATTGTGGTTACTACAAGATTATAACTAATGCTAGGAGTAAGCTTGGTTATACAAACGCAACACAAGTTAAAAACAATGAACGATATGTATAAATGTTTTTAATTTGTGAAAATCATAAATCCATATAAGGCACTCACCGGTAGCCATAATGAAGTCGTGTAGTATTGTGTTTGGGGTTAAGAATGAATATATTGTATGCGTCCTCAATCTGAAGATAATTAATGAGGTCTGAAAAAAGATATTCCATCCTATCAACATCCACTTGCCATAAAATGTCTCCATCTTCCCTGCAGCCATGAAATGAAACAAAGTAGTGAGAATGAGAGTTTGGTGCAATTTAAGATAATTCATATCTTGAAACATGTTTCTCATGTTGTTCATGAACTGAGTCCATAGAACGTTAAACTTCATTTCCTCAAAAGTGTTCATTAGCAAAATACATGTCTCGGAAATTAGAAGCTAAAAGAAAAAATGCTACTACAATTTGGAATTATGTCAATAACTATTTGATATTTGCAACAGTCAAAATATTTGGTAAAATGTATTGCAAGAAAGTTGGCTCAAAAGATTATTGATCAAAGTATGTTTCATCTATTGTCAAATACTCAAAATGGCACCAAAGAGTCATTTTAATGCATAATGTATTCTAAGTCAATCAACATCTCATGCAGCTTTTCTTTAATATGTCCAAAAAAAATTCAAGCAAAATGATATTTTGATATATATACCTCGAATCTGATACATTCTCTTTGCGTGATAATGCTCTTATGGCATGCTCAAAAACAGAAGTAACCTTTTCTCCCATCTGTATAGCATGCACCGAAAAACTGCACCAGCAGCAAACAAAAGGTAATCAGAGTAGCTACTTCTTAAATTGCCAGAGACAGACTGTATGTTTTAACCGAAAAGGGATATGGTGGCTGAAATAAACAATAGTGTTAGAAGACAGAGAACCCACTTATAGTTTATATGACTGATAAAAGGAAGATGATGATGTTGAACTTTTTCGATGTTGATCTTATAGAATGGGGTGAGGACTTCACCAATAGGAGGAACCCTTGTATGTTGGAAAATGTGATCAATTTTGGTAACCCATCGCTCCATCTCTTCAGGACCAAGCTTAAACTCTGAAAAAGAATCCAATCGCATGAATGTTGTCTACACTATGTGAACGCATGCCTATTTGTATGTAAATGCATATCGGAAGGCAAATAGTGTATACCATGGTTCCCTTTGCCTTCAAATCCTATAAAAATAAAATTCACTGGAAGAGGAAGATATATTGAATCGACCGCGGAAAGCTTTAGAAAATTTGCGATATTACCTGTATGTACACAAACAGTAAACAGTAGAACTTAAGGAAAAGCCATGGTCAAAAGAAAGAAAGAAAGACAATCCAAGCATTAAGTGCATTCACATCATGTGAGTGCCGAAAAGGGTTTGTTAATGAAGCTTCCCGTTCAAAAAACATTTACGCAATAAAAATTATCCCAGCAAATGCAAGTGGAGTCAACTCAGTAAAGGCATTGTTTGTTACAAAGTATACCATATACGAGGCATAAATTTGATGTTTATCAGCAAGAAAGCGATTGCAAAACAATTATTGTTCGTGTCCATCGTCCTTCTTGGACTCAAGAAACTCCAACAGCCTGTTGGATAGTAGTTACATATCATGTCTTCAATTTTCTCTAATGTGTTTGAGCATGCTTCCTTAATGTAATCTGACCCATAAGTGATAACTAACTATTTCTGAAAAGCACATCCAATGATGACTTCTTAAAAACAAAATATAAAAATAAAATTGATGCATCGAATAAATCAATTACCAGAGTTAGTGTAGTTGGCAATCTCCATCTTTCCATGGTCTGAAGACACTGGACTTTCCAGGTCATCAAAATCTGTAATTCCCAGCAGATGATTCAGATCCGGAAAAAAAAAATTTGAAAAACTTGTCTAGAAAAAGAATATCAGCCATCGGCAATTCACCTCTTATTCCCATGATTTTTAAAAAACACGCACGCACTTACCACTACGAATCACGGACTCACTCCAAAATTTACTCTTTGTTTTGAGATTAAACAGTGAAAACACAGAGGACTTCACGCTCTTATGATCCCCCAATGAAGCCGCATCTGAATCAGCCGCCAGTAACTGAAACGCACCGTCTCATAGTGATTACACAAGATGTATTGCATTTTCATTAATAAATCAAATTTCATCGTCGAATGATTCAATAGATGGAATCCATGTTTCTAAGATCGAATTCGTCCAAGTAGCCAGCAGAATTGGAATTGTGCCGATCCGTTAAAAATAGATTTTAGGGTTTAGGCAGTTACCAGTAGAATTAAGAATCCGATCCATATTGAAATAGAAACGAATCGAACGAACAAATTCGATGAAGAGGATTTAGCAAAGAAATCCATTATTCTTCGCCGTTGACGTCGCCGCCGGAGGACAGACGTCTCAGTTTTGCCCGCGATCCTAGCGGTTTTATGGATTCTATAGAGAGAGAGGGAGAGACGACGTCGCCGGAAGACAGGCTTCTCAGTTTTCCCCGCGATCCTAGAGGTTTTAGGGATTCTAAAGGGCAAATCACAGAGAAAAATAACCACGTTTGGATTATATTTCAATGACCTGAACGTTTAAGTCGTTCTCAGTTTACCCTGAACGTGTCGGATCGTTCTACCCGATACTTTTGTTTATTTTCCGGCCAAATGGCTGAACAGGTGACATCAGTGATGAGATTTAGACCGTTATTCTCATCTTGCAGTCACCCAACTATCTCTGGTCCTATGGTAAATAAAGAAGGGGGCTTAACAGGCTACAGTATTACATTAAACGTAAAATCTAAAAAAATACCACAAGCAGGCTGTGCGTACTGCAGACAGCAGCAAGTAAGAAAAATAGACAGTTCTCCAACACAAACAGCAATAAGTACCACTCATCACAGAAACGTACACCGGCAAAAATACAACTGAAAGGTGAGTACAAATACAAAAGTAAAACATCCCACATATAAGTACATCTGAAGTCCACAACTCAAAAGTACACTACTATGGCTACAACCCTCAAGGTCCACAAAAGTACAATGCACAATCTATCCTACCACTGAGAACCAAGGGGAAAAGTAGCGTCTCATGTAATGTCCACCCCCAGCTCCTGCTCCGAAGTCATCTGCTCTGGTCCTAAAACCACGGAAGGAAACACGTCACAGCGTGACCCAATATAAACCCAACTCGTGTAGAAGTAACTATTAATTTGGGTATGTTGTTTATACATATGCATATACATACACGCGCGCGCACGCGCACGCGCACACACATTTATATATCCTTCATTATTATTATTGATGTTCTTGTTACAACATAATACAAAAAAAATCTCTTCTGAGGGTCTTTTTAATTACAAGTTTGCCATTGCTCACACTCTTAGCACAATTGCCCTCCAAATTGGCATTTTATTTACAAGTTTGACATTGCTTGGTGTTTTATTTACAATGGTACCATTGCATAAGGGTTTTTAATAAAAGCCCTCTAACTTTAAGCTACAATTACAATGATGCCATCAGTGTAAACTGGAAATAGAATTGCCCCTATACTCGTTTGGTTAATTACTACTCATGTCACACCAATGATAGATCACAAAGGGTCATTCTCACACACGCAGCTTGGCATGAATTTCAATTGTGGGGAATGGTTTCAATGTCTACCTACACTGTTAAATGGATGCGTACCCAAAAAGGTGTATTACAGTCGTAGTACTTCTACGAGGGGTTGCAGTAATACATCCGACAGTGACATGCTCGTCTCCGGATTGACGATAGTCACCTCCGTTTTCGACGACAGCATCCCTGCCATGCCATACTTTCGTCTCTCCTCTGCATAGGCCGTCGACACACTGATACATGTGCTCTCCATCAACCCGTATCCTTGCATTATCTCCATGTTCGGATACTTCTCTCTGAACCCCTTGATACCTATTTACTCAACGACGCACCGCCGAAGAGAACCCGCCATAGCTCACCGGCACCCTCCTCTAACTTGAACCAATTCATTATGATCTGAATCATCGAGACATATGTTGTAGGATGAACCGTATTTGCAGAGTGCAATAATAAATATTCGGTTAAGAACTCAGATGAACATTTATACAAACCACAATAGAAACTGCCTCATCATCCAGCATAGAGCATCTATTATGCATTTGAGTAATGTTATCATGGGTTTTTGGATAAGAGAAGAGAAATTGGGATAAGAGCCGTTGGATAAAAGACGATGAGATTTTGAGGGATAGAGGAGGTGTGGCATTTTGAACATACAACCACGGTTTTTGCATTTTTATCCCTGGACCCTCCACACACACACCACCCCCAACTTCTTCTTCTTACCCCCTCATTTTTCCCGTTTTTGCATTTTGCCCCTGGACCATGCACACACACAATGATGAAACCAAGCCTTTAGAATTATGGGATCACAAATTAATATTAATAAAAAAATTATTAAATTAAACAACATGTTCTTCTATAAATTAAATTTTGGCTAGTATTCCTATCATAATTATAAAAAACCCTTCACTGACCTTTCGAGTTTCGATAAAAATCGTTATCAGCTATTAGAGCTTCTACGCTTCAAATTCACCGCATCCACAGCAGAAAACATGTAAAAATCAAATTTTGATTAATACTAACTCCATCAAAACTCACAACATTATCTAGTAAAATTACCTGACAGAGCTTGCTCGTTCGTTGACCGTGGATCCAAAGTGAAGTTCGACGATGGAAGGCCAATCTCTCCGATCACGCACCCACTGAAGTACTTGTGTGGCTATGTAGAACAGTGGAAGGATGAGGGCTGAGGAGCGGGCACGGCGCAATTGTTTTTTTGGGGCAGAAGCAGTTTAACGAAGAAGAGAGAAATAAATGGAAGGTGATAAATCCTCTTTTTTCCACGTATGAGTTGTGTCCCATCCCATCCCATTTCTGTGCGACTGTAACGGCTGGTTTTTGTATGATGAATATTATTTATATATATATGCATTTGTTCGTCTTCTTTCTTTACTTCTCCGCGCTCACATCTTAGTATAGGATCACTCTTGGAACTCATTAGAATCATCCCGAAGCTTCCCGCTTCATTTTGCGACTTCCTGTCCAAGTTAGCCTGTTCACGTTGAGGAACCGCCCGACTAGATGTCCATCTAGTCGGTCAACAACTCCTCATGGACCGACTAGTTTTTGTCAGGCTTTTTCCCTTGAGTTACTGTTTACACTTAGTCGGTCTAAGTTCAACCACCGACCGACTAGTTATCGAACTAGTCGGTCAACACTTCTTCGCAGACCGACTAAGTACAGAGATCATTTTTCGCATCAGGTTACTGTTTACCGTTAGTCGGTCAAAGAACGAAAACCGACCGACTAGTTAACGAACTAGTCGGTTAGGTATCCTTCTCTGACCGACTAATCTTCAAAATATCTTGTTGACCATTTTCACCCTTTAGTCGGTCTATGAACACTGGCCGACCGACTAGGTTGCAAACTAGTCGGTCGACGAGCCTTCACAGACCGACTAACTCTATAAATTCTACAACACCACTGTTCACGGTTTGGGTTTTAGTCGGTCACAGTTATACGACCGACCGACTAGTTCCCAAACTAGTCGATCGACCGCCCTTCTCTGACCGACTAGTTGACCCCGAAACCCTAATTTATGTGCTAGCCGTCGTTTCATTTTCTTATTTAAACGAGGTTTTCTTCTTCATTTCTCCTGATTATTTTCAGTCTCCATCTTCCCCAAACCTATTCCCCTACCTCTCACGTCCTCCCCTTTGCTCTTCCTCCATCCTTGTGCCTTCCATCTTCCCCAAAGCTCTCTCTCTCTCTCCTCTCATTTCCATTTCTTTTGCCCTAGCATGGAGTTCTCATCTCAGATCCAGCAGCAACGACGCCGGGAGACGCTGAAATCTTCACCACCACCGGCGATCAACGTTCTCGCTGCGCTACGCGCGGCTTGGGAATTTCCGGACGACGTAAAGCTTCCACCCTTTTCAGATTTGACGCCGGATCTTCGTGCAATCGTCAATTTCAGGTTGGTGCCCTAAATTCGTAGTAACCCCCACAATAGATGATCAAACCCTAAATAAAATTCGCAACCTAATCAAACTAAATTTACTTTCCGCGGATTTTTAAAACGTTGTACAAACCGTAGAAATCGACGAATGGACATTATGCATGTGCACATAGGATAGATCGTCGATTAGGTTAATTACGTTAAAAATGTGATTTTTGGATTGATTAGGGTAGTCCCGATAAGCTAGACACAAGCCTAATAGGAATTAATGAATCGTGATCTGACACCGTCGCCGTGTCACGATTTTAGACACTTTTCAGCCGGCGAGACGTTTGGACGAGTCGTGCCAGGGAGACGACGCACTCGCCACCACAGGCAAGTGTATCACTTGCGTTCTTGGCCGTGTTTAGGCCTTAATTTTGCTAGAACTGTTAGTCTTGATCATTGAGAACCGGACGTGAAATGATAGCGTCCGGGACGCCTTTGATGGCTCAGATTTGACAACGAAATCTGAGTCCAACAACAACAATTTCTGACATCATAGGATTGACATGCGTGTGCGTGAGTTGTGGACACCCTAGTACAACCCCTTCCTGTTTTGTCGTGTCTTGTTCCTTTCCGTCTGCACAGCCCGCTGGGCAATAGGGCACTCGCCAAGCCAGAGCGAGTGATCCCGTGTACTAGTTCACAGCTCGATGGGCAATTGGGCACCTGTCAAGCTAGAGCAGGTGATACCATGTACCGATACACAGCTCAGAGAGCAATTGGGCACTTGTCAAGCTAGAGCAAGTGATCACATGTCTTGTCACGATTCTTGGGGTCATGGGATAGGGTTGAGCGTGCAAGCGGCAAGAGGGATTGATCCCCCTCGAACCGAACAGGCGTGAACCCTTTCGTGTCTTGTCTTGTCTTGTCGTGTCTGGCTTCCCGTGTTCCGTCTTGTCTTGACACCTGTAGGCTAGTCCCGTAGTCCATAGCACTCGCTGTGACTATTACTTGTCTTGTTACTTTCCTATTGTGTTTCTTTCTGTTGTTAAAACCTCAGCATGTTAATCAACCAGTAAAACGTTGTAAGTAAATGGTACACTTGTAGTTTTGGTCTAATATTTCTTGTAGACCTGACCTGACGTACAGTTCCTTCTTTTGGTGCTGTATGTCAGGGATTGAGCCAGAGTACGTGGAGGAGACTGACCTGCCAGCGACGTGGAGCCAGAGGGCATCGATCCCGAGTACGACCCTGAGGAGGATCAGAGCTAGAGACTTCTAGTTGCAGTTTCCAGAGGCGCTATTATCTTTGTTGGGTGCGTAGCACCTTTTACGTTTTTTTTGTCTAGGTTCGGTGCTTGCACCATTAGATTTACTTTTCTGCTGTTGTAGCCCTTCGGGTGTTGTGACTCGCTACTTTGATATGTTGGAATAAAATTTGTGATGTTCTTTCCTTCTTGTACTTTTATTGTTCTGTACTAACATGCAGGGACCTGTACCTTTGCCTTGGTTTCACACAGACGCTTATTGGGTCAGGGCTTCGTAGCCCTAGCCTAAGCGGGCCTAGTCACGCTTCGCCTCCGCTGTTTTGGGAAGCGGGGCGTGACAGCGACCCTTCCCATCCATCTCCTTAATTGATGGGGGGCCCTTTGTTAAATCTCATTAAAGGATGAGCTATTTTGCAAGTCAAGTTTATATATTAAAAAATTTCCACTATTTTTGTGGGGGCATGTGCCCCCACACCAATAGACGTAGATCCTCCCCTACACACACACCCACATGTTTCCTTATTTTCACCTCATTTTCCCGGTTTTAGCATTTTATCTCATGGACCATCCCCACATCCCCCCACACCCACACACTTTTTCTTCTTCCCCCCTCCTTTTCCGACCCTTTTCCCAGTCCCCATGCATGTTTGCACGAGTTATTTACTAGTATTCTATAAGGTTACTCTATTTATAATCATAACCTAGATTTCTTTTACCATTACAATACAAACTGACTTCAGAACACACTTTACCCAGAAGCTCAAGCTGTTGAGTTGTGAGCTACCAATATATATCAATCAATTTAATTATCCACTCATGTAGGCCTTTAGACCAAGTTGAAAGGCGTCCCAGTCTCCAATGTAAACATGTTTAGCTTGGAAGATAGCATAAATGAGGAGAACAATCATGCTTTTAGATTGATGGTAATAGGGGTTGACCTCGCGAACTTGAGTATAGACATGTTAGTGATGCTAATGGCATTGAACATTAGGTAATAAGTGCAAAAACCAACAGCCACTATATTCATCTTTTTCAATGTCTATACGTATATGGTGTTGGTCAGATGGTGTTGGCCTAGTTAGCCCACTAACTAAGTCATACTTTTACTTTTGATGATGACAAACAAGTTACATGTGTCACGCCCCGTTTCCCAGAATACTCGGCATTTAATTTTTTTTCCAAGTATTCTGAAGAGTGAGGGTGATGAGGAAGGAAAAAGGGAGAGAAAGAAGAAACTGAATATGCAGGCCACTGCGCACATGCTGGGATAGTACAAGTAAAGCTCCACTATAATATCAACAGCCTCATAAAACAACAACACCATTTTATATACAAAATGTTGCATTTATTTACATAGTCCAATTGTATCAATATATATACATAGCCACTCTCCATAACATGGCCTGTTTAGCCCTATACGGCAGCCGATACGGTAGCCCTCCACGCACGAGTAAAGTGAGTATTATGAGTCGATAAGAGGTGATATGGCGTGTATGTGGCTGGGGGCAGTCGTGTAGTTTCGTGAAGAGTGTAGGGGTATTTTGTTCATTTGGCCATATGGGTGAAAGTGTGTGTAGAGTAAAGATGGGTGTGTAAAGTAATGTCATACATGTAAAATCTGAAAGAGTGGGTTAGTGTGTGAGGGGCTAGTGTGAAAAAGTGATGGGTTTAATGGCACACCCGTAAATTTTTAGAAAGGCCAGTGGCAAAACGGTCTTTTTGACAAAAACTGCTGCGTGTACACACTTAAGTTGTGTGTACATAAAGTAATGACAAACTTGTAAATACTTGGAAGTTGAGGGGTAATTTTGGAAGGGTATTAGGGTAATTTTACCATATGCATGCTTATCTTGAAGAGAAATCTAGAACTAGGAATTTTTTTATTACAATTCTACATTCTTCTTTAACTTTCTTCTCTTTTCTTTTCTTTTCTTCATTCATCATTATCCTCCGTGACCATGTCCGAGATTCCCCCATTCCCCTTGCCATTTTTTCAAGCTCCAAACCCTAATTTCCATTCCAAAAATTGAAGAAAACCATAGCTCACTTCAAGGAGAAAGAGGGGTGGAAGGAGGAGAAAGAAAAGAGAGAAAGAAAGAGGATTCCTTGATGTAGGATTCTAACTATGACTTGGGAATTTTTATTAAGGGATATGAGAATGTTAGGATGTTATTTATGTTGTTTATCATCTGAATTTCATGTATCATGTTTGTATTAGACCAAAAGATTCAATCTTTCCCTTGTATTTCCTAGCAAATCACCCTCTCCTAAAAACAGAATTTTGTAGGTGTGTTTACACATCAATTCTGATTTCTGTAGGTTGAATCACTTTCTGAAAAGCTGTAGATCTTGAAGTCCTACCCCAAATTAATATAAAATTTGTCATATATCGAGTTCTATAAGTAGGAGTAAAAATTCATTGTTTGCAAGATGACTGAAATTTTGCCAAGCTATACACAGTTCTGAAAAAATGAGCACTATTACCTGCACACTCTATGGATTTTGCTGATTTTGGTCTTGTTGAAAACTCAAGAAGTTTTTCTAAAAGTTCATCTGAGTGCTTATATGTCGTAATTCTGGCTCCAACATGCTTAAAATTGGCTTTGAAGATAGATCCAGAAATCTGTCTGAAGAACAGATTTGACACACTTTACTAAATAATTCACTATAAATCATATACTTCATATTTCTGCATGAAATTTTATGGGTGAATCCAGGACTAGTATATCTCCAACTTTCATTCAGTAAGTTTCGTCAAATTCATAAGAGAAATTGATGAAAAATGCTCACTTTATAGCTGCTCCTACAAATTTCAGTATGTTGGAATGTTTTGGATGAAGTTGGAATTGGGTTGTAATGTTAATTCTCCATCCCAGTGTGCATGAATGATGTTGATACCTATAAGAAAGTTGGTTATGCCATTTACTATTAAATTTGATGGTGTGACACATTCCATTTACATGCGACCGCCATATGTTCATTAAAATGCCCAATTAAATGTGAATTTGAAGAACCTGGAAAAATGGCCATTAAAATGTTGTGTTATGTATCACATTTATAAACTTGAATAAGGCCTTTGAATATGATGACACATGACATGATAACTGGGATGTCTCGATCTGCTCTAAGGCGGGTGAACATCCTAGAATTAGGATGTGGGAAGTTTGGGTATAACTTACTATAAGGGGCTGGACTAAGAAGTCTGGGAAAGTGATATGTGATACATGATATTATTTTACCCACTCGCCTTTACCGGGAGTGGAGGGGACATACGTAGGTTGTGTTATTATGTGGAGTGCCTTCTGCCAGGGACGGGGGAGCTGAGAGGCCCGGCGTACAGTGCCCGTGTCCACTGCGTCGTGTGCTGTATTCACCCCCAAATTTGGGGTGAAGTCCAGGTCCTTATCTTTAGGTGATACCCAGGCTTCCAAAAATCACTAACATCAACTAACTAATGAACCATACATGTGTTGTTGTTGTTGTTGCACACTTGTGTGTTGTACTCTTTACCTTGGTTGCTTGTATTCCTATTGCCTTTATACTCATAACCCCTAAATGATTTTCCCTGCCCTAGTTAGTTTCCTACTGGGCACGTTTAACGTGCTCATTTTACTTTTCAGGTCTTGAGCAGTCAACACCGGAGCAGAATCTCCTTCAGGAGATTACCCAATCGTGAGTTGTCACCCTGGGGACACTACTCTTTTGGGCTGTGTTTGTAGTGTGGGTTGGGTTGAGCAGTGAGGGAGTGTCTTTTGTAGCTGTGGTATGTGTTAATAGCTTGTGGTAGTTCTCATGTATATCTGAGTTAGTTTCACTTTGTACTCTATGTTGGTGTGTAATATGCTCTTTGGTTGTGCAGTTCTGTGGGTTTGTACTTTCTGTGATGGCAGTATATGTGTTGCTTCTTTCTTTTACATATATGTGATGTATGATCCCAGCATTCGCAGTGGCCTGCTTATTGCGTTTTTTCTATTCACGCTTGGTGTAATACCGCGGCTTTTCAAGCTCCACCCTCCCTTCCCATGGTTTGCGTTGCCTTACAAAGTATTTGTGGGAATGGGGCGTGACACTCCACCTCCAAGGACAACCACGTCACAACGTAAACTACATCTCACACCAAGTGCTACCCCCTGAAACTCAACTCCAAGTCCCCGCCAACCATGCTACCCCTGCTACCTGAAAAATGGGGAGGAGCAGGTCAATGCGTGCCCCATTATGAACCAACTTGGATCTGGGCATTGCTTTAGGGTTATCAATCCACAACGCAAGGCAAGGGAATAAGACATATAAACTAAATATATAGCGAAAGGTGAATAGCCAAGTAAGAGGATCATACCTGTGGTCCAATGTCGAGTTACTGCAAGAAAAGGGTTAGCAAGAATAATAATAATAATAATAACGCAAGTGTTTAAGCAACCATTATCTAATAAGGTAAGTGCAAGTGCCTGAGGCATGGCACAGAGTCACAAGAACAGGCAGAGGGAAGGGAAAGTGGTGCCAGCAGAAGGAGTAACACGCAAATTCTTATTTTGTTATTTTATAATTGAATTAATTAGAACTCGGGTAAACTGTATGATACCAGGACCTGGACATCATCCCAAATTTGGGGTGAATATAGCACACGGCGCAGTGGACAGGGCACTGTACAACATCGGGCCTCTCAGCTCCCCCGTCCCTGGCAGGAGTGAGGCTCTCCCACAGTAACACAACCTCCGTATGTCCCCTCCACTCCCGGTAAAGGCGAGTGGATATAAATAACACATATCACATAATCATTTCCCCCAACTTCTCAGTCCAGGCCTAATATCCACAATTTACTTAAATCCCACCTAAAACCCGGGTTTTGCTAACTCGCCCTCATTAGAGAGGACTGAGACATTCCAAATCATCAATTAGTCATCATAAGTCATATTATAAGAATCATGAGGGCATGGCTTCACCGTGTTAATGCTCCTCATTCATATTAATCTGGGTCATGCACCAAAGTGCCATGCCCTCAGTCATCGCCTCATCACATATCAATCTGGGTCATGCACTCACGTGTCATGACCTCCATCACGTCACATACACATTCACGTATAATAGTGTAGCCATGCCATCCATGTCCTCAACATCATCAATTTATAATAGGGTTCTCGGTACAAGAGCATATAATATCATTTCTCATGTTTCTTTAACTTCACATTCATTGAGGCATTCCAACAAACACGTGGCATGCGCAATATCAATGAATACTATCCCATCAGAAAATTTAGTGACAAATAGCATGATTAAGCATTCATTCAAGTAGCACAACATCCATGCATAATAGAATGGAAAATTTGACATCACCACAAATTACAATGTTCAACTAGGCACTCCAGCTTGCTGGAATTGCCAGAATAGATACAAGATCAGCATTTTTGATCCATTTTTCTTGTGAATTTGACAAAACTATCTAAATGAAAGTTAAAGATATAGTAGGCCTGGATTCACCTATAAAATTTCATGCAAAATTATGAAATATTTGATTTATGGTGAATTATTTGGTGAATTGTGTCAAATCTGTTTTTCAGACTGATTTCAGGGTCTGTATTGAAAGCCAATTCCGGGCATGTTGCAGCCAGACATTTGACATATAAGCAATACGATGAACTTTTAAAAAAACTTGTTAACTTTCCAACAAGACCAAGAACCAAAATTCCATTGTGTGTGCAAGTGTTGAGATCAATTTTACTAAACTGTGTCAAAACTGGAAATCAAACAGACATGTTATAAAGATTGAATTTTTTCTCCGAATTTTTGAATTGAATATATCAAAATTTATATGATTTTGGGGTAGAACTTCACGATCTACAAGCTCGTATTTTTTTCGAACCCTAATTCGAGCTACAGTAACCAGAATCATGGCAAAATCAGACACCAAGATTTCAGAATTTCAAAGGGGATATTTTTGTTAAGAATTTTCAATGGAAATTCATGAAAATTAAATCATGGCATATAAATTTGATTACCACTACTTCATATTGATAAAACATGGTATAAAAACATGATAAAATGAAACCCTAATTAAATTTCCAAATCCAAGTTTGATTCCTACCTCAAACTTGATTTTCATTCTCTCCTTCTCCTTCTCTTCCTTCCACCTTCGTTCTCCTTGAAGCAACCTAGGGTTTCATGATTTTAGGGGGTGGAAATTAGGGTTTTCCTTTGAAGAAGGAGGGGGAAATGGGAGAGGGGGTGGCCGGCCATGCATGGGAGAGAGAGAGAGGATAGAAAAATGAAAAGAGAAAAGAATAGAAAAGTAAAGATAAATGGAGAAGTTTCTCCTAAAAATATCTATTACTAGAAAAATCTTAGGATAAGCATGCAAATTCTAAATGACCAAATTACCCCTCCATATTCTAGGTATTTGCAAGTTTTCCATTACTTTACGCACACACAACTTTAGTATGTACGCACAGCAGCTTTGGTCCAAATGACCGTTTTGCCCCTAACCTTTCTAAAAATTTACGGGGGTTTCCATTGACCCCTAACCCCTTTCACACTAGCATGGCTCTTCCTACACACATCCACGCATATCCATGCATGCACACATGCTTAACACACAAACGTCTAACACATTCTTGTTGTTTTACACCCACGACGTCATTTGCACTTCTCCCGCATTCTCCTCCCTTAGCCACGTATTCCGGCCTAATCCCCCTTGCACTTCGTCACATACATCTATATCTACGCTTATTTCATGTCCACGTATGCATCGTAGGTAGAAATACCACGTGTGTTCAGTATAATACACGTATAGTGCAAAATAAGGCATGGCAACATGATACTAATACGTTTGTTGAGTGACTTTCAGATCAAAACAGGAATACATTGACCAAAGGGCAAATTCGTAATTTCCACACCATTCAACTTACCCTAAAGAAGCTCAAATATCATTATACATGGCCAAAGCACATCATGATAATTCTCCATGAAATATAGCTTCAAAATGATGGCCAAAAATCAAGTCGGAGATGGAGGGTCAATTTGGTAATTCTACATTGGTCAAACATCTCCTATAAAGTCAAATAAAGAGGGAGAAGATCATTTGAGTAAATACTTGGTCAAACATCTTCTAGAAAGTCAATTCATGAATGAAGAAGAGTTCATGAAGGATTTCTTGGTCAAACATATTCTAGAAAGTCAAAGGAGAAAGGATAAGAAAATTCATAGAAATAAGAGTTCACATTAATCATGAATTATCCAAGTACAATGCACATTGAAGATTATGATATTGGCCGATCAAATTTGAATTTCATGATAGTCAAGTAGTCCTATTTCATCGAGGATTGTCATAGTGCAATGCATATTCAACGTTCCATGCATCTAGCTAGGAATTTGATTCCAACTAAGACTTGGGATTGAAAGTGTCTAGCATTCATATCAAGAAGAGTTTCAATCCAGCTAGGAGTACAACAAAGAAGTTTGAATTCAACTAGGACTGGGGAGTGCATCCTATAAAATACCAATGGATCCCAAAAGTCCTAAACTATCAAGGAGATAAATAATTTTAAAAAGCTCATATCCTAAGCAATAGACGGACCATACATTCCCAAAGACATCATCTTGACTGGCCCTATTATTCTCCTTCCATTGATCAAGCAACATCTTGCCACATGCATAAGTTCATCGCCAAAGGTCCAAGCATCCAAATAGCAAGCAAGCATCATTAAGTAGGTCAATGCCTAGGGAGCAAGCAACATCCATCTCAAGGACCTGCAACCTTAAGCAAGGCAAGGTTTAGGGAGCAAGCAAGTCACACAAGGACATAGCAAACATCATTAAGCAAGTGGCTGGCCTCTAAAAATCATCCAAGCATCAGTAAGCCCAATAATGCTCATCAACAACACGCATCTCTCTCGCAACAACAAGAATTTTAGGCAAATGACAAGACTGCAACTCACACAAGATGAATGCTACATTCAAGCAAGTAGCTATATTCAAGAAAGCAACCTACAAAGCTAGTGTTGGATATGGATGACATAAATACACCCATGAGGGGATGTATGAGGGTATACGGACCTCAGATGTCGCGTGCACGAAGGCGTGCACGAAGGGAACCTTTTCTCGTGTGAAAAGGACCACTCGATAAGTGGAAAAAGCCACTCGATAAGTGGAAAAAGTCACTTTATAAGTGCATAAAGGCACTTGATAAGTGAATGAAGAAGAGGATAAATGAATGTGCTAATATAGGCTAATAAGCTTATAATTGGTTATTTCCTACAATAACTACCCCTAAAGCCTATAAATAGGACCCAAGGGTAAGGCATTCATACCACACTTTCCATGCCATAAGTTTGCATAAGGCATCTTATGTTCTTCTTCTCCCTTCCATTAAAATCCTCTTCTAGTTAGAGATTTAGGCAGTGAAACTCTGCTTCGATCCTCCGTGACGAAGTATCGACCGTTGTGGCGAATCCGAGGGCGAAATTCCGAGATTACGGTACCGCGTACGCAAGCGTAAGTCTCGACTTTATTATTCGATCCTAACGTCCTTGTTTTGTCAGGATCCTACATTGGTATCTGAGCCATACGGGTTCACCCCGGTCAAACCGTCGCCCCGTCGAACCGATGAACGAGGCGTTGTCTTTTTCACGAATGGGTATCCTACCATTATGGATATGGTAGGAACGCTACGTGACGGAGAGAACGCAGCGGTTGTTCTTTTCATGTTAGGGTCTTCTGTCATTACGGATATGGCAGGAACTGTAATTTTAACCTGTAAGGATCAATACACTAGAGGGGGGGTGAATAGTGTATATTAAAAAATGTCGCAAATAAAATGTTAGTAATATTTGCAAAGATAACACAGAAATAAAAAGACAAGTACTGAAATTAAATCAATCGCAAACACAGAGATTTATCCTGGTTCGGATCCTTGTGATCCTACTCCAGTCCTCTACCCCGTAGAGATTTTCAATCCACTATAATCACTTGCCCCGCAAGCACCAACTTACAAAAATGGCGACACTCCCCGTGTCCCAAACTTTGTACAATCTCTAACAGAGATTCAAACCTGTAAAATAATGAAATAGAAAAACACCTATAGCCTTGTTATAAATTTCAGAGAATGAATTCAAGGATGGTGTTTTAGAAGAAGAACTTCAAGATGTAAAAGATGTGTAATGAAGCGCAACACTTGAAGTTCTCTGGTTCATAAAAGAAGAGAGAGAGATCAATCGATTTCTTCTTCAATTATGAACACAAACAACTTTCCAAAATGATGTTGAAAAACCAAGTTCTTCCGTTCTTAAATGAAGAAGGAAATCTAATGATTTCTTCTTGCAAATAAGAAAAGAACAACTAATGGCCTAAAGCTTTAGAAAGAAGACTTGATTCCAACAAATAAGAGATTAAGAAAAGAGGAAAGTGCGTGAATGAAAAGAGAGGGTCTACCCCTTTATTTATAGTGTTTAGGGACGGTTGGGGACTGTAGTTAATGTTAGAAAACGGGCAGGAACCGTCCCTGAAAATTTGGGATCAAAACGGCTAGTTTTGAAATTGGTCGACCAAAATGACCACATTGGTCGACCAAAATTTAGAGAGAGAATTTCGACCGTTGGAGGACATTTCTAGAATCTACATGGTTAGGGGAGTTTGCATATGCAATCCCATAACCAAATTCGAAGGTTTAAAATTGGTCGACCAAAATGGGGTTATTGGCTGCCAATTTTCAAAGTTGCGAATTTTCGAAATTGGGAAGTGTAGATCTCTAAGGAATGGAACCTAGGACTAAGATATATTATCACAAGGCTTTGTGACTCTAAAAAAGTAAATTTTACATTGATTACATAAAGCCGTAGATAGGACTGCATCTGCAACTGAGTCTGAGAAGCTTCTTTGCAGGAGATCCTTATCAAGTGATTATATATCCAAGTCGTGGATTAGGTGCCTTTGTCTTTCCAGCTTCATGATTGATATTTCTGATTGAGTATGCATGAAGATATCTCATTTGTGTGGAACTCAGCATTGATATGTATCTGCATACATAGAGTTAGTAGTACTGAATGTGTTTGTCACATCAAAATCATATGGGAATAGAAATATGGAATTATGAAATTCCAACATTCTCCCCCTTTTTGATGATGACAAACATGAAAAAATATATATTGTTAAAATTGAACATATCAACATATCAGATATACTCCCCCTGAATATGTGGAGTTAGTGAAAACTCCCCCTGAGTAGATGAAATATATTCTCCCCCTTTGGAATTCTCAAAAAGAGGGAAATAAGAGTTAGGAAAAAAGTAAGTTAGATAACATGAGTAAATAAAAATGGCTGTAAAAGAAGGAGTGTATATCCCATTGAAAAATTTGAACAGAATGTCTCCAGTGCGTGAAAATGAGGTGTAGGCCAAAAAAAAATAGTATGTAGGCAGAATATAATATAGTTGAATAGGGTGAAGGCCAAGTAAAAATAAATAAATAAAGGGCAAAGCATTAAAAAATATTAGTGAGAAGGCCACAGTGAGGTATGATAAAACAAAGTTGCAGATAAAAAAATATGTGTGTAGGCCTAAAAAAAGGAAAGGTCAGTTCGGAGTGGGCCATAAACTAAAATATGTATATAACAGGGCAGGCCGAAATGAGTGAAGGAGGTATAGGCCTAATGTTGCCTGAAAAGAGTAAGCCAAGTACTTGCAGAGTATAGTGGAAGATATATTGTAAAAAAATAGGAACAAAAGAAACAAAAACAACATAGTCAAAGTAGGGTGCAGGCCATTGTTTCTTAAAAAATATAGATGTATGTAGGAGGTCTGAATGTAGCAATGATTTATATGTGCAAGCTACAGAAACAAAATCAAGATGTATATGGCCAAGCTATAGAAACAAAATAGGTTGCGCCAGTAAGGTATTCAACAGGACATGGGCAAAAAAAATGGCTATAGCATAAAAATAGGATAGAGCATGAAAGCACAAAATAGGAACAGAAGGTACAAAGGAGCCTTCAATTTGCAAAGTAACAAAGCACATGTGAATGACCAATACAAAAAAGAGCAGAACATGGTGTATGCCAAATGTACAGGAAAGCACAAAAACAATATATCCATGCGAAAAGAGAGGAGAACAACATATACTGACAAAATATCAGAAAAAAATATAGAAGAACCAAACAACTAGGGACAACACAATATAAAGAACCATATATCTTTAGCAACAGAACATATAGGGACAACAGAGCAACATAAAAAGAACAGAACCATAGAAACATCAAGGCTAAAGAGACAACAAAACATCCAATGACAACAAAATATGCATAGAAACAGTGACAGAGCAAGTTGAAAGTACATGATACTGGAATGACAACACTACATAGAGCCCACATATCACATAGACCAGACATAAACAAACCTACAAACAACAAACTAACCAAATCAAAGAGCCTGAACAACTAGCAGAGTGTTCCAACAAGCTAACCCACATCATCAGCCAACCAACAGATTGTTCCAAAAAGCCAACCAACAGAATGTGTCCAAAAGCCTAGCAACTACACATCATCAGACATCATCAACAGGAGTATGAAACATCAAACCAACTAGCAAAGTCCCAACGAGTGACTACTGCCGAGAGGAAGAGCCTGGACCGGGAGGAGGATCATCAGACGAACGACGAACCGCGCGAAAGTGTAGGGTCTCAAAGTGGTTTGCCAGTGAGGCAACCACAGTCGTAAGATCGTCCATCCGCCTATTATGCTCCTGTAAGGTGACATCACTAGAACTCATGTGGGTCTGAATCCCACGAAAACCGTCATGCATCTCGCCCTGAATGTCCTGAAATCCTCGAGTGACAGAATGACGGAGTGCACGAATCTCTCCAAGAATAACATCATGACCAGAGGTTGGGGTAATGGGAGTGGAAGGGGAAGCCGCAGACTGAGAATACCGTTTCCGAACCGGAACACGGCCACGAGTGCGAGAAGGACCTGGAGTGTGGGAGGTGGAAGTGGGTCGGGAAGAAGGAGTGGGACGAGATCGCGGAGAACGAGTACGTGTGCGTGGAGAGCGGGACATGGACCTAGTGACGGGACGGGAGGAAGCGGGAGAAGTGTCAAGGTCAGCGTCATCGACATCGTGAGGAAGTGGGTCAGTGGCATCGGCATTGGCATCATCATCAGAGCCAGAAGTGTCAGAGACGACCAATTGCATGTGAGTCAGGGTTGCAGAAGTGAAATCAACCGGATTGAAAATAGCAACTGAGTTTGCAAACGGAATCTGAAAGGCCTCTAAAATTCGGGTGATTAGGGAAGGCAAAAAGATATGAGACCTAACCGGTTTGGCCAAAGTGTCAAGGAATACAGAGCCCCAGCATACAGGTAATTCACCCATTAAAGCATAGAGACAACGGGCAGTATTGCTACTAACATAGTTCAGAGATCCTATCTTAGGTGCTAGGTTTGTAAGAATGATTTTGACCATCATCCTAGAAGGTGGGTGTAGGGTGGCTGCAGACCGCTTTGGACGAAAATCAGTCGCCAGAAGCTGTTTAATGGAGGGATCGGTGAGATTGGTTGGAAGGGGCTGAACATGGTTAGCGGGCAGATGCAACAAGGAAGATAACATAGGGCCATTAAGACTAAAGAAGAAGCCATTGACAATGGTGGAAATGGAGAGCATACCAGCATGTTTGGAAGAATCCAAATTGGCGTAGAATTCACGAACTAGAGCCGGAAAGTATGGGGTGCGGTTGGCCGTGGACCAAAGACCAACTAGGCCGGCGGAATGCAGAGGGGCCAAAATCCGAGAAAATCCATGGTCATTGAAGTCTACGTGGCGCTCTGGGTGGAACGGGAGTCGCTCCAGGAGGCGGAATTGCTGAGAAGCCGCCGGAGAACGAAAGTAAGCCGGCGCCGGAGTGGCGACGAAATCCGCAGGGGGCTGAGCCATCGGGATCCGAGGGTAGCGAGGAAGGAAGTCGAGCCGAGCAAAAAGCGAGGAGCCGTCGAGGGAAGGCGATCGCCGGTGAAATCTGGGCGGATCCGGTGGATCTGGCGAAACCGAGGAGCAAGCGGGCGACGAGGGCGACGAGGGATCGATTGGATAGAGGGGGTGGAAGATCGGCCACCGGCGAGGATATGGAGGAAGTCGCCGGAGGATTGAGAGGTGGAGGACGGCGATTTGAGGAGAGGAGGAGGAGGAATCGGGAGAGACCCGCGGGGTTGGTGTTTTGGGGAAAAAGTTGCGTTGGGAGAAGAAAATGGCAGAGATATTTTGTGAAATTAGATTCCCTAGGCACGAAGTTTAAATAAGAGAAAAAAATAGTTATGAGAAGTTGTGGAACTGACAAATTCCAATCGACAGAGAAGTTTAAGTAACGAATCCCACCCAAAATTCAAAAACCGAATGGATGGGTTCAGTTTCGGAAACTGAAAATGGAGGGAACGGATAACGAGAAATAGCGGGAAGACGAAGTAGTTACTGAAAGATTTAAAAATAATAAAAAATTCGAATATTGGCGACCAATATTGATGAATTGGTCGACCAATTTCAAAAATACCCAGAAAAATTTGAAAAAATTTGGAAAAATTCTAAAAAATAAAAATAAGAATGTGTCATAAGTCCGATTCACTAATAATCCCTAAATTCCTACGAAGCTTAATAAAAGTATCTTCTTTCAATGGTTTGGTTAAAATATCAGCTGTCTGATGTTCAGTAGCTATAAATTTAAGAACTATATCGCCTTTCTGAACATGATCATCTAGAAAATGATGACGTACATCAATATGTTTTGTACGAGAATGATGAACGGGATTTTTAGAAAGATTAATAGCACTAGTATTATCACACATAATAGGGCAAGTAGAGCAATCAATACCATAGTCAGATATAGTTTGTTTCATCCATAAGATTTGAGCACATGCTAAACCGGCGGCAATATATTCTGCCTCGGTTGTAGATAATGAAACGGAGTTTTGCTTTTTGCTAAACCAAGATACTAAAGCATGACCTAAAAAGTGGCAAGTACCACTGGTACTTTTACGATCTGATTTGCAACCAGTAAAGTCTGCATCACTATAGGATAATAAATCAAATGTGCTTGACTTGGGATAAAATAAACCAAAATCAGAAGTGTGCTTAACATATCTAATAATCCTTTTTACGGCAGTTAAGTGTGAAACTTTAGGATCTGCCTGAAAACGTGCACATAAACATACTGAAAACATAATGTCTGGTCTACTAGCAGTTAAATAGAGTAGAGAGCCAATCATACCTCTGTAAAGACGTTGATCAACACTCTTACCATTTAAGTCTTTGTCGAGAGATGTAGATGTACTCATTGGAGTACGTTTTTCTGCAGAACTTTCTAAACCAAAACGCTTGATGAGTTCTTTAGAGTATTTGCTTTGGTGAATGAAGATTCCTTCCTTCAATTGTTTAATTTGAAGACCGAGGAAGTAATTGAGTTCACCCATGTGACTCATCTCAAATTCTTTCTGCATAATCTTAGAAAAATCTTGACAAAGAGATTCATTAGTAGAACCAAAAATAATATCATCAACGTATATTTGAATAATGATTATGTCAGATTTAATATTTTTAATAAAAAGAGTGGAATCTATTTTACCAATATTATAACCAGAATTTAAAAGATAGCTTTTGAGTCTTTCATACCAAGCACGAGGTGCTTGTTTGAGACCATAAAGAGCTTTCTTTAATTTGAAAACATGATTTTCAAAATTTTCATGATGAAACCCAGGAGGTTGTTCAACATAAACTTCCTCCTTAAGAAATCCATTTAAAAAAGCACTTTTGACATCCATTTGAAATAATTTAAAATCTTTAAAACATGCAAATGATAACAACATGCGAATAGACTCAAGACGGGCAACTGGTGCATATGTTTCATCGTAATCAATACATTCTTCTTGATTATAACCTTGTGCAACCAATCGTGCCTTGTTTCTAATTACCTGACCAGATTCATCCAATTTATTTTTAAATACCCACTTGGTACCAATAATTGAATGATCTGATGGTCTGGGAACTAATTCCCAAACATCATTTCGTTGAAATTGATTGAGTTCTTCCTGCATAGCGATAATCCATGAACTGTCTTCACATGCATCTTTGATGTTCTTTGGTTCAATGGATGAAAGAAAAGCACAATGCGCCATTTGTTCAATTTGACGACGAGTTCTAACTCCATCTGTTATATCTCCAATAATTAATTCTGATGGATGATTTGGAACTTGTGCAAAAGCCTTGGGAAGATCTGTATTATCTGAAATAGACTCAACAGAATGATTAGTAGCATCAATTTCATCAAGTTTGATATTATCTAAGGAATTAGATAAAGGTAATATTTCTTCATCATCAATAATGGGAGATTTAGATGAGGGATTCTCATCAAATGTGACATGTAGTGTGTTACGCCTATTTGACCGAGACCCATAAAGCACGAGCCCAAGAGCCCACCTGCATCCTGAAAGCCCATTCGGCAAAGGACCTACAAGGGACCTTCTCGAAACGTCGATCCGACCCGGCCCCCATAACCCGTTGGTCGTTCGCCCACTCCTGCGAAAACCGCTCCCCCGGACACGCGACCACTAAATGGCGATAATGGGGAGGTGCTGGCATGGCGGAGAGGGCGGCGGCGAGGGGGGACGGATGGGGCACGATCGATGGCGGGCGTGGGACGTGGGCCAGAGCCAATCACGCTGGGAGCTCTACAAAAGGGTCAGGAAGACGACGAAGAAACGGACGGCATCTGAGGTAACAAAACCGAAGGTACTCCATCAACGACCTCGTTCCCCCAATTCATCTCCTTCCTCCCCCGCTCGCGCCGAGAGACGCCGTCACGATCTCCTCACGAGTCGGACCGTCTCCGCCGGGCCTCCTTTCTCAGATCTCTATCTGACTTAGGCATCGGAGGGGATTTGGCCGGAACCAAGGTCCGGCCCCCCTGACGAGCGTTCTCGTCTACGCAGGTGAACAACAGACCAACGGGCCGAGGCTACCCCTCGCCCCTCTCCGACCACTCGATCAACCGGACGGTGAGGCTTCCCCTCACCCTCAGCCTTCCTTGGCCGAGCACGCCCTACCGAGGCCGAGCGTCCTAATCGGGTCTGAGACTCACCCTCGCCACCAGACGGCCGTGCATCTACTCGGGCGACTGAGGCTACCCCTCGTCCCCCCCTCAGCCGAGGCCGAGCGCGTCTGTCCGAGGCCGAGCGTCTCAACCAGGGCCGAGGCTTCCCCTCGCCCCTTCTGCACCGATTCGAAGCCCCCGAGGGACCCAAAGCGGGTCCCTTGACCACGTTGACCGGGTTCTCCACGGTCAACGCCTAGTAGTGAGAAAACACTCTGAAACATCTGGCGCCGTCTGTGGGAATGAAAACTGTCCCACGAAGAAACAAACCACATCTGCGATGACGCGGCCCCCCTCCTCTCGGCAAAAGAAGGGCGAGGCCCCGACCGGGGCGACAGGCCCCGCCATCGTTGCCAAGAATGGGCACGGGACCGACGCGAGGAGAGTCGTGAGGAAAGGGCCGGGGTGCCCTCCCCTTCCCCACCGGTTGGGAGACCGAGTGCGCCCGTAACAGCACGCAGCTCGGACGTGGCTTTGGTGGTATCAGTGGTCATAGACACTACCTTAGTGCGACGGCTGCTTGTCGACACCGGCAGCTCCTGTGACGTCCTATTTATGTCAACCCTGGAGAAGATGGGCCGGCAGAAAGGAGACTTGCGACCTCGTTCGGGTCCCGTGGTCGGATTCACGGGTCACTCCACCCCCATCATCGGCACTATCCATCTCCCGGTAACGCTCGGAAACACACCAGACTCTGTGACCCTAGCGGTGGAATTCATCGTGTTGGGGATCGGGTCGGAATAAAATGGGATCATCGGCCGACCCCTACTCAACGCCGTCGGCGCGATGGTCTCGACCCTCCATCGGACCATTAAGTTCCGAACGCCGGGGGGGATGGGGCAAGTCGAAGGCGACGCGGGGAGACCGAATACCTGCTATCAACTGGCGGAGGAAGGTCCCGAGGATCGTCTAGCTGACCGGATGGCCGCGCTCGACTTAAGGAGTGGGCCTAGGCCCACCCCTGCGGAGGAGCAGGAGCAAATCCCGGTCACGGACATCGAAGGCCGGTTCGTCTCGATCGGGAGAGGGCTGAGCCCGGACCTAAGGGACCAGCTGATCGAGTGCCTGGAGGCGAACATGGACATCTTCGCCTGGTCGCCTGAAGACATGCCCGGCGTGGACCCCCAGGTGATCGTCCACCAGATCAACGCCGACCCCAACTTCAAACCGGTTAGGCAGAAGAAGCGTAACCTGGGCGGCGAGAAGATGAAGGCAGCCTCCGAGGAAGTGGAGCGTCTCCTCGATGCCGGCTTCATACGAGAAGTCTGGTACCTGGAGTGGCTGTCGAACGTGGTGATGGTCAAAAAACCCAGCGGGAAGTGGCGAATGTGCGTGGACTTCAGTGACCTCAACAAGGCCTGCCCCAAGGATAGCTACCCCCTGCCGCGCATCGACCACCTGGTGGACAACGCCTCGGGATACGAGATGCTAAGCTTCATGGACGCTTACTCCGGGTACAATCAAGTCCAGATGGACCCCCGGGACGAAGAGATGACAGCTTTCACGATGGACCGGGGAACCTACTGCTACAAGAAGATGCCCTTTGGCTTGAAGAACGCGGGGGCCACCTACCAGAGAATGGTCAACAAGGTGTTCAGCTCCCAGATCGGGAGGAACCTAGAAGTCTACGTCGACGACATGCTTGTCAAGTCAAGGCGACCGGAAGACCACATCGCCGACTTGCGGGAGACCTTCGAGCGGTTGCGGCGACACCACATTCGGCTCAACCCCGCGAAATGCACGTTCGGGGTAAGATCTGGCAAATTCTTGGGATTTATGATAACTAATCGTGGTATTGAAGCTAATCCCGACAAGATCGAGGCGCTGGTTAACATGCGCGAGCCGACGACGATCAAGGAGCTACAAAGGTTGAACGGGCGCATCGCAGCCCTGGGGCGATTCCTTTCCAAATCAGCGGAAAGATCGCTTCCCTTCTTCAAGGTCCTGAGGAAAGCAATCGCGGAACCTCCGAACAATAGGAAGACGATACACTGGGACGAAGACTGCTCCCGGGCGTTCGGGGACCTCAAAGAGTATCTCCGCAGCCCCCCTCTCCTGTCCAAACCCCGGGAAGGGGAGTCGCTGAGCCTTTACCTGGCGTGCGCAGAGGAAGCTGTGAGTTCGATGCTGATCCGGGAGGACAGCGGGGTGCAATGGCCGATATATTACACGAGCCGGATCTTGAAGGGGGCGGAGGTGCGATACTCGCCCATGGAGAAACTGGCGTACGCCCTCGTCCTCTCAGCGCGAAGGCTCCGACCCTATTTCCAGGCCCACACCATACTAATCCTGACCGACTCACAGCTAGAACAGAACCTCAAGAGATTCGATCGAATGGGAAGGATGCTAAACTGGGGAGTGGAGCTGAGCGAGTTCGACCTCCGATTCAAACCGCGCACGGCCATCAAGGGACAAGCCCTAGCCGACTTCATCGCCGAATGCACGACGGAAGGAAATGGCCCCCCAGAGGGAGAAGGCCCGGGGACGGTAACTGCTCAACCCTTGTCCTTTCTTTCGGCTGACCACTTTCAACCAGAGGATCCAGGAGCGTGGATAGTTCATGTGGACGGGTCGGCCACGCAGTCAGGAGGAGGAGCCGGGATTGCGATCCGATCTCCGGAGGGGAACATCGCGGAATACGTGTTGCGGTTCGAGTTCCCGGCCACAAACAACGTGGCGGAATACGAAGCTGTGATCAACGGCCTGAGGCTGGCCCTGGAGCTCGGGGCCGAGTCCGTCCGCCTCCTCAGCGACTCGAAGCTCATTGTCAACCAACTCTTAGGGAGTTACGAGGCACGGGAGGAGGCGATGCAGAGATATCTCCCAGTCGCCAGAGCGGCGATGTCCAAATTCAAGGACGTGGAGGTCTTACACCTCCCACGATCAGAGAATGCGCGGGCCGATGCGTTGTCAAAACTGGCCTCGTCCTCGCCAAAGGAGCTGGGCCGCACCATCTACGTAGAGAACCTGCCGTCCCCCAGCACGATGGAGCACGAGGTGATGGCGATCGACCAAGAGCCCACCTGGATGGACCCGATCATCCGATACCTCACCCACGGAGAGGTGCCGGCCGATGGGGATGAGCGCCGAACCCTGGAGAGAAAAGCACTCCGATACGTGATCCATGAGGGGACGCTCTACCGGAGACGCTGGACCAAGACGGACGTCCTCCCGTACCTGAAGTGCATCGGACCGCAAGAAGCTGACTACGTCCTACAGGAGGTTCACGACGGGATCTGCGGGAATCACCACGGGGGCAAGATAGTCGCGCAGAAGATCTTAAGGCAGGGGTACTACTGGCCGACCTTGGCCAAAGATGCTACAAGCTACGTGCAGAAATGCCAAGAATGCCAGAGGTATGCCCACCACATCTCGACTCCTCCGTCAGAGCTCATCCCCATCGTGAGCCCCCTCCCCTTTGCGAAATGGGGGCTCGACATCCTCGGACCGTTCAAGCCAGGACGAGGGCAGCGGAAGCACCTGATCGTGGCAGTGGACTACTTCACCAAGTGGATCGAGGCTGAGCCGTTGGCGACCATCACGTGGAAGAAAGCGAAAAGCTTCGTGTGGAATTCCATCATCTCTCGATTCGGAGTACCACGGGCCATCGTCACAGACAACGGGAAGCAGTTTGATTCAGCAGGGTTTAAAGATTTTTGCGAGGAATGGGGAATCAAGCTCCTCTTTGCCTCGGTGGCACACCCCCAAACCAACGGGATGGCAGAGGCGGCCAACAAGTGTATCATAGAGCCCCTCCGAAAGAAAGTAAAGGACGCCGAAGGGAACTGGCCGGAAGAGCTCCCCGGGATACTCTGGTCATACCGGACGACCCACAAGGAGGCTACGGGCGAGACCCCCTTCATGCTCACCTACGGGGCCGAGGCGGTGGTACCAGTCGAATTGGGGGAAGAATCTCTCCGCCTCAAATACTTTGACGAAGACCGGAACTCGCAGGGCCTAGGGCTCAGCCTGGAGCTCCTCGACGAGCGACGGGAGCAGTCACTGGCCACCATCGTCTGCCAAAAGCAGAAGGTGGCCCGATACTACAACGCTCGGGTGCGAGGGAGAAGCTTCCACCTTGGGGACCTGGTCCTCCGGAAAGCAGGCTTCACCACCGATACCGCTCGTAAAGGGAAGCTCGCGGCTAGATGGGAGGGACCCTACAAAGTCGTCGAGGTCCTCGGACCCGCAGCCTACCGACTAGCCGACATGGAAGGGAGAGTTCTCACTCACACTTGGAATGCGGAATATTTACGCAAATACTTTCAATAGATGTATCACTTCCTATGAAATAAATTTGTTTTAATTTCACTCCTTTCCAGATAAAGCGAAAAGGCATACAGAGGGATACGCGAAGAGGTCGAGGGGCATTCCCCTCCCTCATTTTCCCCCGGGGGCACCGGTGGAGCCACAAGCTGGCAGCTCACTAGGGCCTCCCCCCTTTTTCTGTTCGGCGTCAGGGTACATCCGAAGTTTCTCGAAGTCAATCCCCGAGAGCGGGAACTTCTTTTGGATCTCGGACTGGCACCGGGCGAAGCCCTTCTCGTACGACGTCGCCAAGGCGGTCTCCACAAAGGAGGTGGCATACTCCGCCACGGCATCCTGAGCGATCCGGGCCGGATCCACCTCCTCGAGCCCACGCAGCTGGGCCTCTAAGGTCTCTACCTGGCGTTGGTGCTCCGCCTTCTCCTTCTCGATCTCCCAGGATTTCTCTCCTAGTTGGGCAGCAAGTGCCCTCGCCTGCTCCTCCGCCGCATCCAGACGATCGGACAGCTCCGAGGCGTCGGGGGCAGCAGCCGGGCCGGGGATCTGCTTGACTCCTCCAGACGCGTCGACGTCTTTTAAAAGAGAGGCGAGCCGCGTCTCGGCCTCAGACTTCGCGGCCAGAGCCACGGCTCTCTCGCGATCCGCCGCCTCCAGGGTAGAGGACAGCTCAGTTATGCGGGAGTTCAGGGATTGGACCCGCGCTTCCTCCAACTGACCAGCATCCTCCTCCTCCTCGCCAGGGACCTCAGGGCCTAGCCCAGCCACGGATTTGGCTTTGGGAAGAGCCGCGAATTGGCGCCTCATCGAGAGGCCCACCGAGGACAACTGTGCCAAAGCAACGAAGGTGAGAGGGCAAAAGCGGCTGGAGAACGGGGGGACAAGCAGAGACGCACTACCTGTTGACCAGCCTGGATCACGAAGGTAGCCAAGCAATCACCTCTGACTCCGTCCAACACCGCCTGGTCGGGAGGGAGACAACAGTTCTCGGCCACTCGAGCGGCGGCTCCACGGCTCGAGAACACCGACTCCTTCTCACCCACTGGAAAGCGTGGACGAAGAAGACCCTCCCCTGACGAAGGGAACTCGCCAGGAGCGGAGCGGAATGCCCCCAGATACCGACTGTAAGCATCAGGGAGAAAGCCGTCCGGGAGAGGTGAAGGGCCGGCCCACGGCCAGGCAACCTCAACGGGAGCGGGATGAGGTCGGTCAGCAGTCGGCTGAACGTCGGCCCCCTCGACCCCCCCACGGAGCCTCTCGGGAGATCCCTGCAAGGGGAGAGAGGGAGACGACATCTTCTTTCGCTTCGAGCCTCCGGATACGGTCACAACCCGCTGCTTCTTCCGGACCGCCAACACATGGTCCCTTCTGCGCGGATCCGGGTTTGAAGCCTGCACGAGAGCGCTGGCGGGAGAAGGACCGAGAGGGAACCCACCTGCACTCAAAGGATAAATGAGAGACAGAGCAGAACCTGGACGATCTCGAGGGGCGAACGCACGGAGCAGCTTACCTAGGGGCCACACCGTCTTACGCAAATTAAAGTCACTAAAGAGGAAGTCGATCGAGCGCTCCCTCGGAGGAATCGCTAACATGTCCCTTGCCGTCTGCTGCTCAGCGACCGTCGGCTCACCCAGATTGAGAACAACGGCACCGGCCGCCACCCACCGTGCCGGGAAGTGTACGCTCGAGGGGAATGTGACGAACACGTATTCCCCCTTCCAGCGTTTCAGAGAACTCGGCAACCCCAGCACCAGGGACATCTTCGGGCGGGCGCTGATGTAAATCCACGCCCCTGATTGGTGGAGGCTCAGGCGGTAGAACTGGGCAAAGAGGCGGAGAGAGGGCACCACACCCTTCAGCATGCAGACGACAACGAACCCGACGAGGATCCCGACGGCGTTGGGACAGAATTGACACAAGCACACATTGTGGGCCTGAAGGAACTCAACGATAAAAGGATGAAGCGGGAAACGGAGCCCGAAGTGGAAGCACTTTTCATATATTCCGACCTCATTGGGACCAGGAGAGCAGATCCGCTCGTCAGCCCCAGGGGCACGAGCCGAGTAGGGCGGGAGCAGGTAGGAGGAGCGCATGCTCCCGATGGCGGTGGCACAGATCGACGAAGGCCACGCCATGACCTCAGAAGGAACCCCTGAAAGATCATCCCCGTGCTGACTGATCGCCGAAGGAGTGCCACCCGCCAGACCCGGAGCCGCGTCGCGCTCCGACCGAACCGAGCCCGTAGCAGAGGAAGACGACATGGGGGAAAGCTCAGACAGAAGGGGGATCAGCGCAAAGAAGAAAGATGATGGGATGGCGGCCCACGAATCCCTCGGCTTCTCCACTTAAGACGACTCCGCGAGCGGCAGGGATAAGCTTGCCGCTACACGTGGCAACATCTGAAGGCCGACGGCGCTTCGGAACCCGCGCCTTAAAAACATCGAACGGGCTAACTCATGATGACGACTAATAAATGAGTCGGCATCGACTGGAGAACCTGTCAAAATCGGCAGAGGTCACATCGGCCGAGCCGAACCGGCCGAGGCCGATCAACCCGACCGATGGGGGCAATTGTTACGCCTATTTGACCGAGACCCATAAAGCACGAGCCCAAGAGCCCACCTGCATCCTGAAAGCCCATTCGGCAAAGGACCTACAAGGGACCTTCTCGAAACGTCGATCCGACCCGGCCCCCATAACCCGTTGGTCGTTCGCCCACTCCTGCGAAAACCGCTCCCCCGGACACGCGACCACTAAATGGCGATAATGGGGAGGTGCTGGCATGGCGGAGAGGGCGGCGGCGAGGGGGGACGGATGGGGCACGATCGATGGCGGGCGTGGGACGTGGGCCAGAGCCAATCACGCTGGGAGCTCTACAAAAGGGTCAGGAAGACGACGAAGAAACGGACGGCATCTGAGGTAACAAAACCGAAGGTACTCCATCAACGACCTCGTTCCCCCAATTCATCTCCTTCCTCCCCCGCTCGCGCCGAGAGACGCCGTCACGATCTCCTCACGAGTCGGACCGTCTCCGCCGGGCCTCCTTTCTCAGATCTCTATCTGACTTAGGCATCGGAGGGAATTTGGCCGGAACCAAGGTCCGGCCCCCCTGACGAGCGTTCTCGTCTACGCAGGTGAACAACAGACCAACGGGCCGAGGCTACCCCTCGCCCCTCTCCGACCACTCGATCAACCGGACGGTGAGGCTTCCCCTCACCCTCAGCCTTCCTTGGCCGAGCACGCCCTACCGAGGCCGAGCGTCCTAATCGGGTCTGAGACTCACCCTCGCCACCAGACGGACGTGCATCTACTCGGGCGACTGAGGCTACCCCTCGTCCCCCCCCTCAGCCGAGGCCGAGCGCGTCTGTCCGAGGCCGAGCGTCTCAACCAGGGCCGAGGCTTCCCCTCGCCCCTTCTGCACCGATTCGAAGCCCCCGAGGGACCCAAAGCGGGTCCCTTGACCACGTTGACCGGGTTCTCCACGGTCAACGCCTAGTAGTGAGAAAACACTCTGAAACATAGTGACTCTTCAACTGTTGAAGTTCTTTTGTTATATACTCTGTAGGCTTTGCTACGTGTTGAGTATCCAACAAAAATACCTTCATCAGATTAGAATCAAATTTATCAAGTGCATCTTTAGTATTTAGAATGAAACATTTACATCCAAACACTTTAAAATATGATACACGTGGAATGCGATCAAAGAATAATTCAAAACAAGTTTTATTAAGAAATGGCCTTATGAGAATTTTATTCATAATGTAACATGCAGTTGCGACAGCTTCAGCCCAAAAATATTTCGGTAAATTACTATCACAAAGCATTGTTCTTGCACATTCTTGTAAGGTTCTATTTTTCCTTTCAACTACTCCATTTTGAGGAGGAGCACGAGGAAAAGAAAAATTGTGAGTAATGCCATTTTCATTACAAAATTTGGTAAAGGATTCATTTTCAAATTCTCCTCCATGATCACTACGAATAGTGACAATGTTAGAGGATTTGATTTTTTGTATCTTTTTACAAAATATTGAAAATTCTTCAAAAGCATCATTCTTGTTTTGTAAGAATATAACCCAAGTATATCTTGAATAATCATCAACAATGACAAATGCATATCTACTTCTATTTAAAGAGGCTACTCTAGAAGGACCAAACAAATCTAAATGTAAGAGTTCTAATGGTCTCTTTGTTGAGATAACATCCTTTGATTTAAAAGAAGATTTGTGCATTTTTCCTTGTTGACAAGCATCACAAAAATGTTTATGTTTGAAAGAAATATTTGGCATTCCATTTACTAATTTGTGTTTTGAAATGTGTGCAAGATTTTTGAAATTAGTGTGTCCAAAACGTTTATGCCATAAAAGTGTATCATCAGATGTAATTATTAAACAATGATTATTTGTGGTAACAGACATGCATAAAATATAAATGTTATTTTTACGCTTACCACGAAACAAAACAGATGACATATCTGAATCATAAATAATGCAATCATTTTGTTCAAAAACTATTTTGTAATTTTTATCGCATAATTGACTAATGGAAAGTAAATTATGTTTCAAACCGTCAACCAGGTGAATATTCTCAATGATAGGCTGATTAGTATTGCCAACTGTTCCAGTGCCTATGATTTTTCCTTTCTTGTTGTCACCAAAGGTAACTGTGCCTCCTTGTTTGTACTTGACGTTTGAAAGTAGTTTGACATTTCCTGTCATATGTTTTGAACATCCACTATCCAAAATCCATCTTTCTTTCCTAGGTACCTGAAAGATAAAACATTAAGCATTGGTACCCCTTTTTGAGGGTCCTTAGGATTAGATTTTTGGAAGCCAAACCCAAGTGGAATTTGGCTTTTTAATATAATCATTAGAATGAACTATATCATGTATATAATGAGAAATATAATCATTTCTATCTTCTAAGCATGAATTCTTAGGAACCCATATACTCACTGTAGTAGGTTTCCTAGAAGATGGTTTTGAAATGTTAGAAACATTTCTTTGTGAAGAAGAAGTAGAAATGTTTACTTTCTTTGTGTAAATAAATGCGTGATTCTTCTTTTGAGGTTTAACAAAAGTAGTTATTCCACAAGAAGAAGAAGTGTTACAAGATTTGGGTGCATCCTTATGAGAATATCCCAGACCTTGTCTATGATTTGCAGGATATTGTATTTTTAGTAAATCATCAAGATTAGTCTTTCCTTTATTAAATTTATTAATATTGGAAGACATCTCGTCGTATTTCATCTTTAGTAATGAAATATTTTTATCCATTTCGGATATTTGAGTATGTAGTTCTAGATTCTTAGTTTTGAGAATATCATTCTCTTTACTAAGATTTAAATTTTGAGAAGATGTATTCTCAATAGGTGTAGTGTTCTTAGAAGAAGACAATTCTTGATATTTAATAAGAAGATCATCATTATTTTGTTTCAAAGATTTATGTTGATTATTCAATTTTTTGAAACGAGAATAGAGATCTTTTAATGCATCAAGTAATTCTTCATTATTAAAAGAACTTACCTCATCTTCATCTTCTTGTGCCATAAAGCACATGTTAGCACTTTCATTTAGATCATCATCTTCATCATCTGAAGAATCATCCCATGTTGCTGCAAATGCCTTTTTCATTTTGTCAAATCTCCTTTCTCTTCTGGATTGATCATTATTGGAAGTTTTTGGCAAAAAATGCCATATCATCATCTGAATCTTCATTATCTGATGTTGCGTTGAAGGCATGTACTTTCTTCTTTTGATCTGATTCTTCTTTCTCATCTTGAAGTGTAACTTCATGGGCCATTAAGTTACCAATTAGATCTTCCATAGATAATGTGGAAAGATCATTGGCTTCCTCAATAGCAGTGATCTTTGGACGCCATACTGGAGTTAAAGCTTTAAGAATTTTGCGAACCTGTTCAAGAGAAGTGTAAGTTTTTCCAAGAGCACTTAAAGAATTTATAATATTAGTAAACCTGGTGTTCATTTCTCCAATTGTCTCTTGGTCCTTCATCTTGAACAACTCGAATTTGTGAACCAAAACAGAAATCTTGGTTTCCTTCACTTTACTGGTTCCTTCATGAGTTACCTCAAGTATATGCCAAATCTCCTTAGCACTTTTGGCCTGAGATACTCGATTAAACTCATGTTTATCCATAGCACAAAATAAAGCATTCATGGCCTTTGAGTTGTTGGTTTTTGCAGTTTTGTCGTTGGTGGTCCAATCAGCAACAGGAGTTGTTGGCTTTTCGTATCCTGACTCTACGATGTCCCAAATTTCATAATTCATACTTTGGAGATGAATCTCCATTCGTATTTTCCAATATGAATAATTTGAACCATCAAATAGAGGAGGACGAGTTTGAGAGTGCCCTTCAGGATGCTGATTGTAGTTGTGTGGAACTGCGTTCATGTTTGAGGAACTTGCTGCCATCTTAACCTTGCTCTGATACCAAATGTAATTTTAGCCTGTAAGGATCAATACACTAGAGGGGGGGGGGGGGTGAATAGTGTATATTAAAAAATGTCGCAAATAAAATGTTAGTAATATTTGCAAAGATGGCACAGAAATAAAAAGACAAGTACTGAAATTAAATCAATCGCAAACACAGAGATTTATCCTGGTTCGGATCCTTGTGATCCTACTCCAGTCCTCTACCCCGTAGAGATTTTCAATCCACTATAATCACTTGCCCCGCAAGCACCAACTTACAAAAATGGCGACACTCCCCGTGTCCCAAACTTTGTACAATCTCTAACAGAGATTCAAACCTGTAAAATAATGAAATAGAAAAACACCTATAGCCTTGTTATAAATTTCAGAGAATGAATTCAAGGATGGTGTTTTAGAAGAAGAACTTCAAGATGTAAAAGATGTGTAATGAAGCGCAACACTTGAAGTTCTCTGGTTCATAATAGAAGAGAGAGAGATCAATCGATTTCTTCTTCAATTATGAACACAAACAACTTTCCAAAATGATGTTGAAAAACCAAGTTCTTCCGTTCTTAAATGAAGAAGGAAATCTAATGATTTCTTCTTGCAAATAAGAAAGGAACAACTAATGGCCTAAAGCTTTAGAAAGAAGACTTGATTCCAACAAATAAGAGATTAAGAAAAGAGGAAAGTGTGTGAATGAAAAGAGAGGGTCTACCCCTTTATTTATAGTGTTTAAGGACGGTTGGGGACTGTAGTTAACGTTAGAAAACGGGCAGGAACCGTCCCTGAAAATTTGGGATCAAAACGGCTAGTTTTGAAATTGGTCGACCAAAATGACCACATTGGTCGACCAAAATTTAGAGAGAGAATTTCGACCGTTGGAGGACATTTCTAGAATCTACATGGTTAGGGGAGTTTGCATATGCAATCCCATAACCAAATTCGAAGGTTTAAAATTGGTCGACCAAAATGGGGTTATTGGCTGCCAATTTTCAAAGTTGCGAATTTTCGAAATTGGGAAGTGTAGATCTCTAAGGAATGGAACCTAGGACTAAGATATAATATCACAAGGCTTTGTGACTCTAAAAAAGTAAATTTTACATTGATTACATAAAGCCGTAGATAGGACTGCATCTGCAACTGAGTCTGAGAAGCTTCTTTGCAGGAGATCCTTATCAAGTGATTATATATCCAAGTCGTGGATTAGGTGCCTTTGTCTTTCCAGCTTCATGATTGATATTTCTGATTGAGTATGCATGAAGATATCTCATTTGTGTGGAACTCAGCATTGATATGTATCTGCATACATAGAGTTAGTAGTACTGAATGTGTTTGTCACATCAAAATCATATGGGAATAGAAATATGGAATTATGAAATTCCAACAGGAACTCTCCGTGACGGGAAGAACCGACCGTTTATATCGTCAAGCTCGCACTCTTCATGGATGCTGAGTCTCCATTCATAGGGAATGTGAACTCTCTTCATGTGGAGCGTGTAGTTTGCGAACTTTAAAGTATGTTATTTTTTTCCATTTTGGCACACGGCCATTAGAGAATAACTACTTTCTCGACGAACGGGTGCTTCATCAACGAACGGGTGCTTCATCGAGGAAGAAGATGGTAGTTATTCCCATCGGGGAAGATGACTTTTGGTGCTTGATCACCATGGCCAAATGGGCTATGAAGGCAATGCACCCCCCTCCCCATGCGGAAGGGGTTGGCTACGGCCAATAACCACCACGACCACCCCTCTCCGGCGGGGTGTGCGGCCAACCCCATGCAAGGGGGTGGCCGGCCATGGCCATATGGGCCATAGCCGGCCAAGGACAAAGGGCCATGGCTAGGCCATGGCCAGGCCGACACTGACCGGCCACGGCCAGGCCGGCCTTGGCCGGCCACGGCCAGGGCCGGGGGCCCTGGCCGGGGCCAGGGCCAGGCCCGACCGAGGCCAGGCCAGGGCCAGGAGGCCCTGGCCGGCCTCGGCCAGAGCCAGGGGCCGGCCAGGCCGGCCCTGGCAGGGGCCAGGGTCGACGTCCTGGCCTCTGCCAGGGCCGACCGACCTTGGCAGAGGCCAGGGCCAGGCCGGCCGGCGCCCTGGCCTCAGGCCAGGGCCTGGCCGGCCCTGCCAGGGGCCAGGGCCCTGCCGGCCATGGCAGAGGCCAGGGCCGGCGCCCTGGCCGGCCCTGGCCGAGGGGCCAGGGCCCCGGGCCGGCCTGGGCAGAGGCCCTGGCCGGGGGGTGCCAGATCTTTGGTCGGTATTGGTCGACCAATCCGGGATTTTTGGTCGACCAATTCGGTGAGAGGCCTTGGTCGATGTAACACGAACATGTCGACTAGCCCATACGGGGCCAACGACAGTCGTCTGCGGCAAAATTCTCCTATACGGGGGGAAGCGCCTGGATCCATACGGGATCCGGTGACAATGGCTTGCAGAAAAATCCCCTCAAGGGGGATCCGACCTTGGCACGGATACAGAACAACCCCGGTAAATGGCCAAGAAGTGCCGAATATTTCGCTAGTATCATAAGGGTACTGGATTGAAATATACATTTTTGAAAAATACGTTTTTCATACGTTTTGAAAAATACGTTTTCAAAAACGCTTTTCCGCTGCGAAGTACTATAAGAGTACTATCGTTTGATAAGTGAGGGGGAAATATTGAAGGATTGTTCTAGATGGTGATTGGAATCATAGAAACCTTTCCGATTCTATAACAACATCTTCAATATTTTTCGAAAGTAACTTATCAAATTATAAATATCATTCCAAGTGGGAGTTGAAATTAGAACTATCCAAATGTGATATTCTATTATCATTTCAAGTGGGAATTGTATTTTAAGAATTTTTAATGCAATGTTTTTGATCAAACCTTCGGTTTTGTGTCTTTTTGCAGCATTTTAAAAGTAAAATGTCTTCCGCTTCAAAGAATATCGTCGCTGAGTTAAACAGAGGTGAAAAACTCAACGGTGATAATTACAAACTATGGTCCATCAAGATACAATACGTTCTAGAGGAGCAAGAAGTGCTCGAAACTCTAAAGAACGTAATGATTGAACCTGAGTTGGGCACTACGGCCCAATACAGACGAGACAAGGAAGCTTTTGATGCTTGGTCTCGGAAGAATAAGATAGCTCGCATTACGTTATTGAGCAGTATGGCCGATGACATAATGCGCATCTTCCGAGAGCATGACCTAGCCATGGACATATGGTCCAAGCTAGAGGAGAAGTTTGGTGGCACATCGGTGTCCAAACTTCGCGCCTTAACTATAAGATTTGATTCATACAAGAAACGTCCAGATCATTCCATGGGGAAACATCTGCGACATATGGCAAATCTTATCTCAAAGTTAAAGGATACGGGTCATGTGCTCACTGATGAGCAACAAATCCAAGCAGTCATACACTCCCTACCAAATGGGTGGGACCAAATGAAGATGCATCTCACTCACAATGAGAGCATCAAGACCTTCAGCGATGTTTCCAAGCACCTCGAATTAGAGGAAGAGCGGCTTGCGGCTGCCAAGCCAAGTGCAGAAGTGCACATGGTTGCTAGTACCTCACACGGGGGAAAGAAAAGGAAAGATCGTTCGAAGTCTACCAATGAACGTAATAAGCAACCTGAGTCTACCAAGAAACCCAAACATAAGGGTGGGCACAAGAAATGGCACAAGAAGAAAGACTTGAAGAGGATCAAGTGCTTCAAGTGCAACAAGCTCGGTCACTATGCTCGTTCGTGTACGAGTGGAGGCGACGAGGTAACTTGTAATTATACTAGTTACATATGTGTTTCTAGTTCAATATTTCTTGTGGAATCTAATCCATTTTGGATAATTGATTCAGGTGCCACCGACCACATAGCAAGGGACAGACGGTCCTTCGTGGAGTATCACCGGATACCCCAAGGAACGAAGTGGATCTATGTAGGAAACAACACACGTGTTGAAAGGCGTTGGGACTTGCAAGCTAGTCTTGGACAATGGCCGCACTCTCCTACTTCATGATGTTCTTTTCGCTCCAGATATTCGAAGGAATATAATATCTGTGGTCGTGTTAATGGGTCTTGGTTATAGCTGGTTTTTTCATGATTGTAAAGTGGACTTGTGTTGTAATAATTCCTTAATTGGTACTGGTTATGTATTTAAAGGATTTATTGTATTAAATACAATGTATGACTCTTCATTATGTAATGAAAATTTCCTTGTTACAAATTCTTCGACTTATGAGTCTAATATAATTTGTTGGCACGCAAGGCTTGGTCATATTGGACCAAAACGAATGGATAGACTTGCCAAACGTGGCCTTCTATCCAATGTTTCAAAGGTTGAAATGTCGACCTGCAAACATTGCCTTGTGGGGAAATCTTGTCGCAAGCCGTTTGGAACCGGCACAAGGGCCGAGGTTCCATTACAGCTCATCCATTCGGACATATATGGTCCGATGAATGTCAAGACAAGACGCAGGAAGTCCTATTTCATCACTTTTATTGATGATTTCACCCGATTCAGACATATCTATTTGATATCCCATAAAAGTGAAGCATTAACATGCTTTAAAAACTATATGAGTTTAGTGGAGAATCAATTAGATCGCAAGATTAAGGTCTTGCGAACCGATAGGGGCGGTGAATATCAATCAACAAGTTTTAAGGAACTTTGTGATGAAAAGGGCATAGTACATCAGGTAACTATGCCATATACTCCTCAACAAAATGGTGTTGCTGAAAGGAGAAATAGGACTTTAATGGAAATGGTCCGTTCAATGATGGCGCAAGCTAACTTGCCAATCACCTTTTGGGGTGATGCATTATTAACGGCCACTTTCATTTTGAACCGCGTACCCTCGAAATCAGTTAGCTCCGCTCCTTATGAGTTGTGGAACCAAAAGTCTCCTGACTTAAACATTTTAAAACCTTGGGGATGTGAATCCTATGCACATATTTCCTCCCATAAGTATGGCAAACTTGGGCCAAGGGGAAGGAAATGTATCTTTATACGATACGCAGAAAACTCTAAAGGTTATGTTTTCGTTAGTCAGGAAGACAATGGAGGTCTAATTGAGTTTGAGTCGAGGGATGTCACTGTAGGATCCTGCCAAAACAGAGTTAGGATCGATAATTAAAGTTGAGACTTACGCTTGCATATGCGGAACGGTAGTCTCGGAACTTTGCCTTCGGATTCGCCACGACGGATCGAGTCTTCTCACGAACGGAGTAAGGCTACTAATCCACAATCTAAATCTCTATTTTAGATTAAGAACTTGGATAGAGGAAGAGAAAGGATTTCTGCAGAGCTTCGCTAGAATGAAGTTGCATGCATGAATGCCATGCAAAAGGTGTAAGAAATGGCTTACCCTTGGGTCTTATTTATAGCCCCCAAGGTAGTTATTTTAGGGTAAGTTGTTCCTTTGGAACAACTTAATTAAGGTGTACCATGATACATGGCACATTATAAGCTTAAGTTGTACCATATGCATGGTACAACATAAGCTTAAGATATTCCCCCTTTATTAGCCATATGTCGCATGCACTTATGCATATATAAAGCGACTTTCCTACTCATCCAGAGATCCTCTCCGCAAGGAAACAGATTCCCTTTGCACACGACTTCGTGTACGCGACGTTCGAGGTCCATATTCCCTCGTACATCCCCCACAAGGGTGTACAAACGTCTTCCATATCCAACATCTCCCACTCACACTTGAGGGGATTGTAAGAGAACGTCTTTCCCTTAGTTCTTTCATCTATCATACCGAGAAATAGACCGTGCGACCGTCATGCGCGTAGAGTCTGTTGTTGTGCACTTGTTAGAGATACACAACGACCTCGAAGGTGCAAAGTTGAGTAGTTCAACGCATGCTTTACCCTAGATTATTTCTTCACATTTCTTGTACTTTATATTCAACAATTGAATCCCATCTGGATTACAATTGGCTGGCCAGCTTTGAATTATTAAAGTCCAAATACGAATAAGAAATCAATCTTCCTCTTCTTGCGAACCTTCTGATCTTGACTTGATTCGCTTTTCTAACGTGCCCCGCCGAGCCGAATTATCATAGCCCATTAGCAACACGCTAAGATAGCGATCATCTTGTCAAATCTAAAGGAACCAATTAGAGTCCTTGAGGGTAAGAGTTAAGACCCGTATGGCCTTTGAGTCTCACATAATAGCAAACACTATTGCTACTAACTCAGTGGTCGAAATGCATACGTGGTATGAACACGTATTACAACATCACTCCTTTCCCAGGGAGAGTATGTCTTAATGATGTTGTACGGATGAAAAGATCAGACACCACACTGCCTATCTTTTTGAGTCCCCTTACTACTCGTGAAATATTCACGGACTCTCATCCTGCATAAGACAGATAGGATTTAAAATCCTACGAGATCTCTTTCAAATATCCTTGTGATACAGATCTCAGATCTTTTGTAAGCATCCATATGATGCAGATCTTTCATTCGACTATCTTGTTTAAGTCACGACTCTAAATCATTTAATGATTTTGACTTTAAACTAGTCTCATCTCTATCTTATCCATCTGATAAGATAAGGCGGTTGCTCATGTGAGAGAGCCAACCTTAATCTGTCCGACATACACACAATAAAATAGCTGAGACTTAAACACAAATGTACATAAAATCATTTGTAAGAAACTTGTATGCAATTTAAACTTTGATCTTCTATAGACATGTGAAATATTACATGATACAGCTCAGCACCTACGCATTCCCATAGATGATAAGTGTTTAAAAAACACATCTCTGGGGATCGCCTTAGTAAGGGGATCCGCTATCATCTCATGCGTGGATATGTATCCTATGTCCACTTCCTTCCGTTTGTCATAGTCCTTCGCAAACTTGAATCGAATGTCAATGTGTTTGGTCTTACAATGAAATTTAGGATCTTTGACGTAAGCAATCGAAGCTTGACTATCACTGTATATGGGAACAGTGCTCGAGTCAGAAGCATTCGTCAGCCTGTCTAAGAATTTCCTAAGCCAAACAGCTTCTTGGACCGCCATGCTGAATGCTACGAATTCGGCTACCATGGTTGATAAGGCGATGCAGGTTTGCTTCTTGCTGCTCCAGGATATTGCACCATTCCCGAGCAAGTAAACAAAGCCTGAGGTAGATCTTCGCTCGTCGAGATCACCCGCCCAATCAGCATCGGTATAGCCTTCGAGACTCAAGGTATTGCCTTGATAGCATAACGCATAGTCCGCAGTCCCTTTGAGGTATCTTAATACCCTCTTAACCGCTTTCCAGTGTGCTTGTCCTGGGTTGGATTGGTAACGGCTTACCATACCAACAGCATAGCAAATGTCCGGTCTGGTACACATCATGGCGTACATCAGACTCCCGACAGCACTGGAGTATGGAACTTTTTCCATAGCTTTCTTTTCTTTTGGATCTTTGGGACACATTTCCAAACATAGACCCTCGCCTTTGCTTATTGGAGTATCAATTGGCTTGCAGTCATGCATATTAAACCGTTCTAAAACTTTCTTTATATATGTCTCTTGAGAGAGAGAAAGAAGTTTCTTGGAACGATTCCTTGAGATCTTAACCCCAAGGATATATGCAGCTTCACCCATGTCTTTCATCTCAAAGACGGATGAAAGCCAAGCTTTGATATCCATGATAAGATGCTTATCATTTCCAGCTATAAGTATGTCATCTACATAAAGAGACATAATTACATACTTGTTTTTAATCCTCTTAATATATACGCAGTTGTCTTCGTCGAGCATGGAGAAACCATACGACAAAACGACTTCTTGAAAGCGCATATACCACTGCCTTGAGGATTGTTTAAGACCATATATGGATTTACGAAGTTTACAAACCTTATGTCTGTTTTCTTCTTGTACAAACCCGTTTGGTTGTTCCATGTAGATCTCCTCATCTAGTTCTCCGTTAAGAAAAGCAGTCTTTACATCCATCTGATGTAACTCGAGGTCCAAACAAGCCACCATTGCCAGAATTAATCGAATGGAGGTAAAACGCACGACAGGAGAGAAAGTCTCTTCGTAGTCTATTCCTTCCTGTTGCGTGAAACCTTTCGCAACAAGGCGAGCTTTATATTTCTCGATGGAGCCATCAGCCTTATGCTTGATTTTGAGAACCCACTTGTTCCCAATGGCTCTACGTCCCTTAGGTAAATCAACCAAGTCCCAGACTTGGTTTGTTTTCATGGATTGAAGTTCTTCTTCCATTGTCGCTATCCATTTATCTTTAGCAGGGCATGTGACGGCCTGTTTGAAATTTGCAGGTTCGTCATCATCTTGTAGTAATGTCATGAATGTTTGAGGAAATTCATCCTCAAATCTCAGAGGTGTTAGCCTCGTTCGATTACTACGTCTTGCTTGAGTTTGATCACTCCCACTTGGAATGACATTACTCCCACTTGGAATAATATCACTCCCACTCGGAATAGGATTGGTATCGTTCGTATCATCATCCATTGGTGAAGTTTGAAACGTATTTTCTTCTTCACCAAGAATTCTCCCACTCGAACGTTCCGATCCTTCTTGATCCCAAGTCTCAAACAAGGATAAGTCTTGACTTATCTCACCCTGTCTTGGAAACTCATTTTCCAAGAAGACAACATCCCTCGATTCGAATTCTATAAGACCCCCATTGTCCTCTTGACCGATGAAAGCATATCCTTTGGAGTTTTCAGCGTATCGGATGAAGATACACTTCCTCCCACGCGGCCCAAGTTTGCCATATTTGTGAGAGGATAAATGTGCATAAGAGGCACAACCCCAAGGTTTTAGAATGCTTAAGTCTGGAGTTCTATTGTTCCACAACTCATAAGGAGTAGAACTTACCGACTTCGAGGGTACACGGTTTAAGATGAACGCTGCCATCAATAATGCATCACCCCAAAAGGTGATAGGCAAATTTGCCTGTGACATCATTGAACGGACCATTTCCATCAATGTCCTATTTCTTCTTTCCGCAACACCATTTTGTTGTGGAGTATAAGGCATAGTTATTTGATGAACTATGCCTTTTTCATCACAGAGTTCCTTAAAACTTGTTGATTGATATTCTCCACCCCGATCGGTTCGCAAGACCTTTATCTTGCGATCTAGTTGATTTTCCACTAAACTCATATAGGTTTTGAAGCAAGTTAAAGCTTCATGTTTGTGGGAAATCAAATAGATGTGACCGAAACGAGTGAAATCATCAATGAAGGTGATGAAATAGGACTTCCCGCGTCTTGTCTTAACATTCATTGGACCGCAAATGTCCGAATGGATAAGCTGTAATGAAACTTCGGCCCTTTTGCCAGTTCCAAACGGCTTGCGACAAGTTTTCCCTTCAAGACAATGTTCGCAAGTTGACATTTCAACTTTTGAAACATTAGATAGAAAGCCACTTTTGGCAAGTCTATCCATTCTAGTTGGTCCAATATGACCAAGTCTTGCATGCCAACAAATGATCTCAGATTCAGAGTTAGAAGCATTTGTCAAATGAAAACTTTCATTAATGGAAGAAGAATCATCATACATTGTGTTTAAAACAATTAATCCATTACAAACATTACCAGAACCAATCAAAGAATTATTACAAACAAGGTCAACATATTGTTTATAGAACCTCCACTCATAATCTAAAGACATTAACATGACCACGGATACGATATTTCTTCTAATATCTGGAGCAAAGAGGACGTCGTGCAATAATAAAGTCCGGCCGTTGTCGAGAACTAGCTTGCATGTTCCGACGCCTTTGACTTCAACACGAGTGTTGTTGCCGACGTATATCCACTTTGTTCCTTGAGTTATCCTTCGATACTCTACGAAGAACCTTCTGTCCTTCGCTACGTGGTCTGTGGCCCCTGAATCAATCAACCAAAAATAGTTAGTTCAGCAAGAAACATGGAACTAGAAACACATATGTAACTAGCCCTACAAGTTACCTTATCACTTCTATCCGTACATGTACGGGCGAAGTGACCGTACTTGTTGCACTTAAAGCACTTGATCTTCTTCAAGTTTTTCTTCTTTGAGTGCACATTCTTTTGCCACTTTTTGTTCTTAGTCTTCTTTGAGGTTTCCGGTTCTTGCTTTCGTTCGTTCACAAACCTTAAGCGTTTATTCTTCCGCTTATTTCCTCCATGTGAGGAACTAGCGGCCACGTGCACTTCTGCACTAGGTTTTGCGGCTTGAATCCGCTCTTCCTCGAGTTCGAGGTGTTTCGATACATCGCTTAAAGTTTTAATGCACTCATTATGAGTGAGATGCATTTTCATGTTATCCCAGCTATCTGGGAGTGAACGAATCACTGCTTGGATCTGCTGTTCGTCAGACAGCGTAACACCCGCATCCTTTAATTCAGATATAAGATTCGCCATGTGGCGGAGATGCTTTTTCATAGAATGATCTCGCCGCATCTTGTACGAATCAAATTGAATATTTAAGGAGCGGAGTTTGGTAACCGAAGTTCCACCAAACTTTATCTCTAGCTCAGACCATATGTCTTTGGCTAGGTCGAATTCCCGAAATAGACGCATTATGTCATTGTCCATGGCGGACAGTAACGTAATACGTGCTATTTTGTTCTTTCGAGTCCAAGTATCATAAGCTTCCCGGTCCCTCTTGTGTTGGGCCGTATTGCCCAACTCAGGTTCTTCCATTATGTTTTGGAGTGTTTCGAGCACATCTTGCTCCTCTAAAACATATTGGATTTTTATTGACCAAAGTTTATAATTGTCGCCGTTGAGCTTTTCACCTTTGTTAAGTTCTGCGACAATGTTCTTAGAAGCGGTAGACATATTTGATTCAAAAAACTGCAAAGAGAATGAAAAACACGATCAAAATTCTATGCATAAAGTTTCGATTCTTTAAACACTTGATAAGTTCCTTGGATGCGTTGAAATGTTACTCTAGAATCGAGAAGTTCACTACGTTCCCAACTACCATCTAGAAGTAACTTTCAAAGTATCCCTCTTACTTATCTCAAGTAAAAAGAAATCAGAAATAATACCCGTATGGTATTAGCATCGGAAAAATACTTTGAAAAACATATCTTTCAAAATGGAATAGGTGAGAATTTGTGCAAAGAATTTTAGCGCAACAATTGCCAAGCCACGAGACCTGTTCTACACACCCATGGGTTAGATAACCATGGCCGGATCGTGGTAGGACTTGGAATTCTAAATTGCGCTATCCCGATTAAGGACGGGACATAACCTGTTTGAAAAACATCTTTTTCAAAAAAAAATTTGAAAGCACGTTGGCTAATCTCCGTAGAGTAGAGCACAACGTCACAAGTACATTGGCTAATCTCCGTAGAGTAGAGCACAATGACATGGCTAATCTCGCATGAAGTAGAGCACTATGGCTAATCTTCAAAGAGTAGAGCCCAATGAAAAACTTCATTAAAACGTTAGTCCCGTATGAACTAGTCGGCACTGTGGTTAGCCCCGTATGGGCTAATCGGCACATTTGAGTTTGGCCAAGGCCTTTTGTCACCCCGTATGGGTCAGTAGGCAAGTTTGCAATCGACCCAGGCCTTCTGCCAGATTGGTTGACCAAAAACACCAAATTGGTCGACCAATTTTTTTGGTCTGCAATTTCTTCCCGGCCAGGGCCTCTGCCCTGGCCGGGGATTGGCCAAGGGCCGGCCAGGGCCGGCCATGCCCTGGCCGAGGCCAGGGCATTGGCCCTGGCCTCTGCCAGGGCCGGCCAGGCCTTGGCCGGCCACTGCCGGCCTGGCCATGGCCGGCCATGGCTTGGCCATGGCCGGTCATGGCCAAGGCCATTTGGCATTGGTCGGCCATGGCCCCTTTGGCCATGGCCGGCCACCCCCTTAGAATGGGGTTGCCGCACACCCCGTCGGAGGGGTGGCCGTGGTGGTTATTGGCCGTAGCCAACCCCCTCCGCAAGTGGAGGGGGGGTGCATGGCCTTCATAGCCCATTTGGCCATGGTGCACATGCACCAAATTTCATCTTACCCGATGGAAATAACTACCATCATCTTCCTCGATGAAGCACCCGTTCGTCGATGAAGCACCCGTTCGTCGAGAAATTAGTTATTTCCTAATGGCCGTGTGCCAAAAAATGAATAACGTACTACGTGAACGGTCGGTTCTTCCCGTCACGGAGAGTTCCTACCATATCCGTAATGATAGGAGACCCTAACGTGAAAAGAACAACCGCTGCGTTCTCTCCGTCACGAAGCGTTCCTACCATATCCGTAATGGTAGGAGACCCATTCGTGAAAAAGACAACGACTCGTTCATAGTTTCGACGGGGCGGTGGTTTGACCGGGGCGAACCCGTATGGCTCCGATACCAATGTAGGATCCTGCCAAAACAGAGTTAGGATCGATAATTAAAGTTGAGACTTACGCTTGCGTATGCGGAACGGTAGTCTCGGAACTTTGCCTTCGGATTCGCCACGACGGATTGAGTCTTCTTACGAACGGAGTAAGGCTACTAATCCACAATCTAAATCTCTATTTTAGATTAAGAACTTGGATAGAGGAAGAGAAAGGATTTCTGCAGAGCTTCGCTAGAATGAAGTTGCATGCATGAATGCCATGCAAAAGGTGTAAGAAATGGCTTACCCTTGGGTCTTATTTATAGCCCCCAAGGTAGTTATTTTAGGGTAAGTTGATCCTTTGGAACAACTTAATTAAGGTGTACCATGATACATGGCACATTATAAGCTTAAGTTGTACCATATGCATGGTACAACATAAGCTTAAGATATTCCCCCTTTATTAGCCATATGTCGCATGCACTTATGCATATATAAAGCGACTTTCCTACTCATCCAGAGATCCTCTCCGCAAGGGAACAGATTCCCTTTGCACACGACTTCGTGTACGCGACGTTCGAGGTCCGTATTCCCTCGTACATCCCCCACAAGGGTGTACAAACGTCTTCCATATCCAACAGTCACTTTCTTGGAAAACGAGTTTCCAAGACAGGACGAGATAAGTCAGGACTTATCTCTATTTGAGATTAATGATCAAAAAGGATTACCTAATTCGAGTGGGAGAATTCTTGGTGAAGAAGAAAATACGTTTCAAACTTCACCAATGGATGATACGAATGACACTAATCCTATTCCATACGGGAATAATGATCCAAGTGGGAGCATTTCTAACAACATTCCAAGTGGGAGTGATATTAGAATTGATCTAAATTCGAGTCAACAAGGACTTGAAGAATCTCAAATATGACGTAGTAGTCGTACAAGGTTGGCTCCTCTAAGATTTGAGGATGAATTTCCGCAAACCTTTATGACTTTACTACAAGATGATGACGGGCCTGCTACTTTCAAACAGGCCGTATCATGCCCTGCGAAAGACAAATGGATGGAAGCGATGAAGGAAGAGTTGGAATCCATGAAAGTTAACCAAGTCTGGGACTTAGTTGACTTACCCAGAGGACGTAGAGCTATTGTGAACAAATGGGTTCTCAAGATCAAGCATAAGGCTGATGGCTCTATTGACAGATATAAAGCTCACCTTGTCGCGAAAGGTTTTACGCAACAGGAAGGGATAGACTACGAGGAGACCTTCTCACCTGTTGTCTGTTTTACCTCGATTCGCCTGATTCTGGTAATGGTAGCTTGCTTAGACCTCGAATTACATCAAATGGATGTAAAGACTGTCTTTCTCAATGGAGAATTGGACGAGGAGATCTATATGGAACAACCAACAGGGTTTGTAAAAGAAGGAAACGAACATAAGGTTTGTAAACTTCGTAAATCCATATATGGTCTTAAACAATCCTCGAGGCAATGGTATATACGATTTCAAGAAGTTGTCTTATCAAATGGTTTTTCCATGCTTGATGAAGATAACTGCGTATATATCAATAGGATTAAGAGCAAGTACGTTATTATGTCTCTATATGTAGATGACATTTTAATAGCCGGAAATGACAAGGGCTTTGTGATGGATATCAAGGCTTGGCTTTCATCAGTTTTTGAGATGAAAGACATGGGAGAAGCCGCATATATCCTTGGAGTTAAGATTTCAAGGAATCGTTCGAAGAAACTTCTTTCTCTTTCACAGGAGACTTATATAAAGAAGGTTTTAGAACATTTTAATATGCAGGACTGCAAGTCCATTGATACGCCTATAAGCAAGTGCGATAATTTATGTCTGAAATCATGTCCAAAGAACCAAAAGGAAAAGGAAATTATGGAAAAAGTTCCATATTCCAGTGCAGTTGGTAGTCTTATGTACGCTATGATGTGTACAAGACCGGACATCTGTTTTGTCGTTGGAATGGTAAGTCGTTACCAATCCAACCCAGGGCAAGTACACTGGAAAGCGGTTAAGAGGATAATGCGGTATCTCAAAGGAGCTGCAGACTATGCTTTATGCTATCAAGGAGATGCCTTGAGGCTCGAAGGCTACACTGATGCTGATTGGGCGGGTGATCTCGATGAGTGACGATCGACCTCAGGATATGTTTTTCTACTCGGATCCGGTGCAATATCCTGTAGTAGCAAGAAACAATCCTGCATCGCACTTTCAACTATGGAAGCCGAGTTTGTAGCATTTAGCATGGCAGTCCAAGAGGCTGTTTGGCTTAGGAAGTTCTTAGACAGGCTTATTGATGCAAATGACTCAGGTGCTGTACCAATACACAGCGACACTCAAGCATCTATAGCCTATGTCAAAGATCCAAAATTCAATTGTAAGACCAAACATATAGATATCCGCTACAAATTTGCAAAAGACTATGACAAGACCAAGAAGGTAGACATAAGGTACATATCTACGCATGAGATGATAGCGGATCTGCTTACGAAGGCGATCCCCAAAGATGTGTTTTACAAACACTTATCATCTCAAGGATTGCGTAAGAGCTGAGTTGTACCAATGTAAATTCCCATGTCTGTAAATGATCAAATTTAATAAAAGAATAAGTTCTTTTTAACATTGCATATGAATTTCTTAAGAAATGTTTGTATACATTTTTGAAATCTCAGCTGAATTCTAGTATGTCGGACAGATTAAGGTTGGCTCTCTCACATGAGCAACCGCCTTTATTTTATCAGACGGGTAAAATAAAGATGAGACCTGTTTAAAGTCAAAATCGTCAGACGGACGATTTAGAGTCATGACTTAAACAAAATGGTCGTATGAAAGATCTGCATCATATGGATGCTTTCAAAAGATCTAAGAGGATTTTGAAATCCTATCTGTCTTATGCGGGATGTGAGTCCAGAAGATTATTTGAGTAGTAAAAGGGACTCAAAGTCAGACATTGTGGTGTCTGGTTATCATCCTCACAACATCATTAAGACATACGCTCCCTGGGAAAGGAGTGATGTTGTAATACGTATTCATACTACGTATGCATTTTGACCATTGGGTTAGAATAGTAATTGTATTTATTATTATGTGAGACCCAAAGACCACATGGGTCTTAACTCGTTACCCTTATGGACTCTAATTGGTTCCTTAAGATTTGACTGGGTGATTGCTATCTTAGCATGTTGCTTATGGACTATGGTTAATTCAGTCCGGCGGGGCATGTTAGAAAAGCGAGTCAAGTCAAGATCAAAAGGATCGCAAGAAGAGGAAGATTAATTTCATATTCACATTTGGACTTTAGAGATTCAAAGCTGGCCAGCCAATTGTAATCCAGATGGGATTCAATTGTTGAATATAAAGTATAAGAAATGTGAAGAAATAATCTAGGGTAAAGCATGCGTTGATCTACTTAACTTTACTCCTCGAGGGGTGTTGTGTATCTCTAACAAGTGCACAACAGCGGACTCTATGTGCATGACGGTCACACGGCCTATTTCTCGGTATGATAAACAGAAGAGTTAAAGGAAAAATGTTTCCTTACAATCCCCTTAAGTGTGAGTGGGAGATGTTGGATATGGACGACATAAATACACCCATGAGGGGATGTATGAGGGTATACGGACCTCAGATGTCGCGTGCACGAAGGCGTGCACGAAGGGAACCTTTTCTCGTGTGAAAAGGACTACTCGATAAGTGGAAAAAGCCACTCGATAAGTGGAAAAAGTCACTTTATAAGTGCATAAAGGCACTTGATAAGTGAATGAAGAAGAGGATAAATGAATGTGCTAATATAGTCTAATAAGCTTATAATTGGTTATTTCCTACAATAACTACCCCTAAAGCCTATAAATAGGACCCAAGGGTAAGGCATTCATACCACACTTTCCATGCCATAAGTTTGCATAAGGCATCTTATGTTCTTCTTCTCCCTTCCATTAAAATCCTCTTCTAGTTAGAGATTTAGGCGGTGAAACTCTGCTTCGATCCTCCGTGACGAAGTATCGACCGTTGTGGCGAATCCGAGGGCGAAGTTCCGAGAATACGGTGCCGCGTACGCAAGTGTAAGTCTCGACTTTATTATTCGATCCTAACGTCCTTGTTTTATCAGGATCCTACAGCTAGGCCCCGTTCATAGCAAGCAAGATAGTAATTAGATAGGTCCATCGTCTCTCCAACATCAAGCAAGGTACAATCAACTTCAACAACATCAAGGCTCTAACATGTGTGTCAGGCCCTTATTCATCCATATCATAGCAAACTAGGCCAGCAAACAAATTCATTGGTGTGATCCTCTCATCATTTTACACAATCCTCATCGAACAGTGCAAGCATCAAAGATCTTAGTAATCTTCTCCTCAAGAGCATCCAAATATGTATTCTCTTATTTTTCAGTCGAATAGGACGACCCCACGATTCCAATGGATATTTTTGGGGATTTTTCTGAGCTTAGGAAAAATCGTCTACATTTTCTGGAAGACAGTGCTGCTAACTACTTTACGCGTAAACCCGCCAAGTCATGCATGCACCTAGCCTTGAATGAGACCGAGCGGAAGCTGCAAATTCCATGAGCTTGACCCGTGAATCACATGAGCTAGATTCTGTTGCTTTACGCACTGATAGCTTTAAGACATCGTTGATCATCGAACTTCAGAGTCTCATATCTTTTGATCCAGAGCACTAATTGACGAATCGTTTGTGCCGACACGAGCACGCTCTCACATCCTACGCTACTGTGATATCTCTCTGATTATTGCTTCAGTTTTAGATCAGTTAGATTTATATTTTTATGAGCTTGCATTATCAAATAACTTCACCCAGAAGTTATCGTTGAGCGCTATTTTCTTGAGCTTTATTTTGTATGATTCGATCAACACCCATAAGTGTGGTCAGTACGGTTCGGTCACCACCTGGAAGAGTGATTGGGTTGTAACTGTATGTTCACCACCCGTAAGTGTGATCAGGTTTCTTTTTTTAGGGTTATCAAAAAAGGATTAAATCATTTTGGTTGAGGTTAGAGAATCGGCGAGGAGCCAGCTCTGTTAAAATCGGTGATTATGTGCACTCTGATTATTTGCTTGACTATTCCGTCGTGCACTTAAAATTTTAATTTGTGCCATACATCCTATTTACCCCCCCAAGGGTGTTTTTCAATTGGTATCAGAGCGAAATTCTTTTTAGACTCACAATCTAGTTGAATCTCGATCCTAGATATGGCACATAGTATAAACACATCACATACTATCACAGATAATTCACAAGCACCTATGAAAATTTTTGATACTTTGATTTCTCCTTTTACAAGTACTGTGAATGCACTAAAGACGGGAGGTAATGAAGAGATCAATGCCCTAACGCAATAATTCAGAAAATTCTTAATGAACAATAAGAGAAAATTTGGCAACGTATGGGACGATGAGCAAAAAAAGATGGAGATGAGGATAGTCAACCTAGATGATTTCGGTGAACAAAAATGGACATATGAAAACCAGTTGCCCTCTTATGAAAAGAGGAAAAGCAACGGATGGTAAAAAGAATGTTGAAAGAGAAAGGCTAGCCATATGGTGAGGAAGTGATGCAGAAGATATTAGTTCTTGAGTTCAAGACTAGCGTTGTTTTGATGATGATCAATACATTATGTTAGTGTGCTAATCAATCTTATGTTTTAGTCTCAGTTTATCTTAATGATTATACGTTGATGAGAAAAGGCATAATGCTTGGAGCATGATGCAATGGAGATAATAAAGACCTCCAAGAGTGATGGAGTGTTCAAGCTTGAATGCAGTCATGAAGATCATCTAATGAAGCCAAAGCTTGGAGCATGATAATGGATGGACATCTATAGGAGCAATGCCAAAGCTTGGAGCTTGATGAAGGGAAGCTCGTCAAGCGGTGCCAAAGCTTGGAAGATGTTGGGGAGCATCAATGTATTATGTGCTTAAAGACTTGGACTCTATGAGATGCAATATGTAATCCATGTAATTTCAATTACTTGCATTTCTCTTTTTGAGTCTAGGATTATTGTAATGACTTGATAGATGGTCTACTCATTCATGCATATGCATTTTCCATCTTAGTAAGCCTTAGGAGTATTATAGAAACCATCCCAATAGGTTCACCATGCCTTAAACTCAAACTGGAGTTTTCGGCTCTCATACAGGTGACCGCTGGAGGAAGGATAGGTGACTGGCCAGTCTTCTACAATCGACTATAGTGCATAGCTCAAGTCAACATTTCTTGACTCCTTCTTGAGCTCTTGGAAACAGACGACTGATGTTCATTTTACAGGCGGCTGTCTTCCATCAGGCGATGGGAATTGTCCTACAGTTGTTTGTATGCCAAAATGCATAACTTGCATTTTCTGGGTTTCATCCCGCTTTGCAAGTCAATCGACTGATGCAGTATTTTCAGTCGCCTTTCAAATTACAGGTGCCTGAGAATTAGTCAACTATCATCTGAAGGCATTAGTGCAAAAGTTGCTTTTTTTTCTCAGCTCCTTTCCATCGCATGTGACAGTCGCCTGCTGAAGGATTTTCAGGCGCCTGCATATTGTACAGGTGCCTGTGTAGTCTTCTACAGTTGCTTGTCCTGGCTCAGATTATAATCGTTGGGATTTTATAGCCGTTGACCAGTCGACTGTCGGTTGTTCATCAGTCGACTGTCTGTGCCGTAAACTGCCAAAATCTAGACATTGCATATTTCTTTCCTTTGGGTTTTTGGTTGGTTTTATGGGATTTTCTTGCCTTTCTTTATATAGGAGTTGGTTTAGTTCATTTAGAACTCTTGAAAGGTTTAGGAAAACATTGAAGATCATTTTCACCTCTTCTCTAAGCCACTCCAACAACATTTCTTTGGCCCCGCAAAGCTTCTCCCAAGCCGAACCACGTCCCGAGCTGAACCGCTTCCCAAACTACACCGCATCCCGAGGCGAGAACACCCTTGTCGCCGAGCCAACCACTAGCCAAAGAAAGTTTCATCTTGAGTGGATCCTCCGTCAAGACTTCAGATCCGATCCGAACTCCTTCGTAGCTCTGCTAGAGCCGAATCAGGAGCAATGAAGAATTTTAGGGAGAAAGAGGGAATATTTACTTTAAGCTCAGTTCCGGGCTTGCTCACGTTTAATGGAGCTACTCAAATCTGGAGCTTGGGATGAGTTTCAAGGAAGGGGGTAGAACCCTATTTATATAGGCGGCTGACCCATCCCATTCACTCCATTTTTGATGTGGGACTAATTGTGTTTGAAGAGTTTTCTTAACACACCACATGCATTTCACAAAGGCAATGTTTGGCTAATTAAATCCCTCCCACCATTGATCTCCAAGAATGATGTCACACATCATTGCGAAGAGGGTTGAATGGTGAACGCATAGGAAGAAACGACACTTCATTCCGAGTCCGTTTGACCCCTCAAACTAGGCTCCAAAGTTAGCCCAAAACCTTTCTTTACGCACAGACCAGCTGCCAAAAGGGAAAACACGACTAGGGTTTAAAAACAATAATAGTGGGTCCCACCGAATAGGTCCCCAATCCCTGCGCACATGCCCAGCTAGGTGCATGCGTAGCATGCGCCTGCAGCGGGAGGGCGGGCCCCGCCTGCTGCAAGTGGGCGCAGGCGCCCGCACCCGCTTAGCAGGTGAGGGCGGTTGCCCACCTTGCGGGTGTGGGTCTGCTTGCCTTGCGGGCGCGGGTCCGCCTTGCATGCGCCTGCCTTCTTGGGCGGGTCGGGTGTCCACCTAGCGAGCGCCCGACTCGCAATGCCCAAAAGGGCCCACTCTCATTGTTTTGGCTCTATCGTGTGCGTTTGGCGTCCGTTTTAGATGCCGTTTGAACCTGGGTTTAGACCGGACGATCTCATCATCCAGGTAACCTTTTCCTTGCGTTTATTATATTAAATCTGCACGTAAATATTTTACGACACATTTAATTCCCTTTACATCATATGAAAAATTCCCACATATAATATTAAAGTCCATTTGCGTCAGATACAAATGAACTGAGGGCATACATCCCTCAACATCTCCCACTTGCATTCAGGATCATTTATCCCGAACACAGAAGCTAACTGCAAACTCTTTGCAGTGTTACTTCAAATACATTTTCTCTCTTATCCTACCTATTAATTGACAAAGGTCTCACTCTGTGCGAAACCCTACAGCCAGACACTACTATGGGTGGGGATCAAAACCCAAATGGCAATGACCACGAGCAGCAGGTGACGTCCCTGTTTCGGTATCATAATTATTTTTTCAAATCATTGACATGAGTATTTTCGGGACCACCCTGACTGTGTCCGTGATGAATACCGTCGTTTTAGTCCCCTCGTCAAAACTATGTCGCCTAGTCAAGCCAAGGGTACGGTCAAACTGTCAACCCTAATAGCTTGAACTTGGTTAGTATCCATCGGTCCTTTGTCAAATAATGTTGGACTTCTTTCAACATGCTTTGGCCAAAGTTTTTCATTAAAGACTGAACCAACACATGCGACACTAACTCCCCATAACAGAGAGACAAATTCTCTCTTGGTCATTACTCTCCTCGCACGCTTCAAGTGTCACTCAACCAAAGACCTTTCGATATGCCTTGCCTCGAAGCAAGATCAGAAATCTAAATGAAACCGTTCACTTACAGGTTCGTACAATGACATCAAGTCTAAGGAGTAACTTGTCTATCATCACAGAGAGTTATCACTGACATATATTTTATGTTAACCATGTGATAACTCTCGTTAGGTCGTTCAATAAACTTATTCTTCAATGAGCACATGTGTCTCGTCTCCGACTTCACCAAGTCGAATAGCCATGAGATCATCGTAACCACTCCATGGTGAAGACAAAGACACAATGGTCTATCCGATATTTCAATATCCTTTTATCGAAACATCTATGACCACGAACGATTTCAGACTTATGCTACTAACGGTCAAACAATTCTCCATGATCGAGATCCTCATTTCAATACGTGTTTAACCTCGCATTAAGTCTTAGGATTTTAATTACGTTCTAATGTCGACTACATTTTTATTAACTTAGATAAATTCTTACCATACAGCTTACTGTAATTTTGAACAAGATGTTTGTACACGTACACAGAGATAAATTGCCTCGAGTTCGAGGGCATACATATCTCCAAACATCTTTCACTTGAACTCAGGCCCATTTATCCCGGTATCTCATACTGTATCTACACATAAGTCTCTTTAGACTTTATGTGGCATAGCCTTCGTGAGTGAATCTGCTAAATCGTCTTTAGTTATAGACTTAAGGAGTTTCTATGTTCATGTTAAACAACACATTTGAATCTCATCCAAATAATTCCCTTGGTCTATTGGAATCTATAATATTTAATATTCCTGGATCTCATCCAACTCATCGTACCTTACAAGAATAATCCTACAAAATTACAGGTCAACTGCACGGTTCATAATAATTTCTAATAAAGTGTCAAACTCTTTGACCACATTGTCAAAATATATGTTCCGGCTCCTTGATGCCTCGCATGCTTTTAATTCGCTCCCACCGACCTTGAAAACTCTCTGGCTGATTCATATAAGCTCATTCTTCTAAATCATATTTAGAAAACAGACTATACATGAATACACCAGTTTTCATGGTCATCGTGAGCATTTACACCGAGTCTGATCCGAGCAAATCCGACACAGCCGTTGGTGATAAAGTTTCATCACAATCCGTTTATAGGAGTTCTGATGATAACTTTTCTCAACTAGCATGACTTGTACTTCACTATTTTCTATCTGGACTAATCTTCTGTCTTGAAGATTCACTTTCAGCCAAAAAGAAAACACATTCCTTGAGCACGTAAACTAAAGTTCATACTTTATTTATGTGCACGAACCTTTTTCGGATTGCATCAAGTCATTTCTTAGAGTCACTACTTCGAATGGCAAGTTGTCTAGGACATCATCAACTATGATGTCTTACCCGACTTTTCGTCTCACGAGACTCGAGTAATTCTTTAACTTCCTAACGATTAATTTGAGAAATATCATATTGATAAGGTCCTCACAGAACCTTATTAAGAACCTAGGCATTACTATCTGGGACTTAACCCAGAGAGAGGATTGTAACTCAGAGTCACTTGCCATGCATCGCACCATGTCTAACAAAGTGCGGTTCATGCTCTCCAACACACCGATGTGCTAAGAGACTTGACTTGAGAGAAAATCACATTTTCTTTTAATTATGCAATAATTATATAGCTAAGTATTCGACTGTTCGATCTGATCGAAGCAATTCAAATACTTCTGTCACTGTGCACTGCATTTTATCAGACTTGTGTTTCATCACAAACATTTGTCGTAATAAAATAAGTATAACATATATAGGCTAATTTAGACTTGGGTCTGGATACATCCGTGTGTACAAGTCCTATGAGTTCTCCAACTCATTCTCTTACCGTCTTACAGAAGGAGTTTGAACATCATACCTTTGAGACAAGACTTACAAGTGTCTTCCGACTTATAATACGAGAGATTAAAACTCTCTTTATGTGACTTGTCAATTCTGTTCTCATCGGTACGGTCTAGTCTATTTTGCCATAGATAAAGTTTATATAACTTGTGTAGTCGTGTATTAATATTTAATACAATATCGTTATACAAAACATTTACACCGAAACATTGCTTCAGAAGCAAAGCGATGACATTCACCAAAATGTGTTATCCTTTTGTACAACAATTATCCTAAAACCGTGACATCAAATGCCACATTTTCAGTTCCTCCTACTTTTGCCTTTTCTTATCATAGTCAAAACTTTCTTTCTCAACCGACTTTGCTCAATGCCTTTTCTTTTCTAAATCACATTTAAACAATACTTTCCCAACAAAACTTATTGGTTGTGCAAGCACCTCACGTATCTAAACACTTGAGCTTCACAACCTTGAGTTGAGTCAACAAGTTGCTTGACTCAATATCTGATTTGGATACATGGTCGTGTACCACTAGTGCGCTCATCTTCGAGTCAAACAGTTTGATCGAAGTTTCGAATCTTGCGGATCAAAATTGTTTTACATACAACCTTGAGTTGACTCAACAAATTGTATGAAGAAACTTGCTTTGAACATCAGTATGTTCAAGCCGCCGCTCATAGAGGTGAGTGACAGGTAGCGTGCTTTTATTTTGTTGGACATAGAGCACAAAGAAATCATTGTCCGTAAGCGTGTGCTATGAAGGACACTTTAAGGTCAGTGAGAACCTGGTTTAGAATATCAAACTTGATCTTAGGTTGATATTCCTTAAACAGTCATCTTGACCAATTAAATTATTACTTTAGGATATTATGTCTTGAATTCCTTCTGGTAAAACATAGAACTATCCTAGTCTAACATATGTTCAATGATTTTTAAATATACTTAAAATGGATTTTTTATTCAACTATATCCTCCCTCTATTTTAGCGTTCATCTTAAGCCATATAGATGAACGAATAATAATATTTAGTAGGAAAGTGACCCCACCCTGAGTTTCACAACCTTGAGTTGGCTCAACAAGTTGCTTAACTCTGCAATCGATAGATGACTCTTCATCAATCACATCGTATGTGATTCCCTTATTGGTTTTTACCCTTAGTCACTTATGACCTTGAGTTGGCTCAACAAATCATAACGACTAGTCTAGTCAGATCCTTACTTTCTTGCCCAATCCTAACTTACATCGGCACTCGGTTTTGTTCACAACGTGACTTTTTGGGTTAGGTCAACTACATCTCATGTTTAATGGAATTGGTTCCCAGAAGATGGCCCATGTTACAACTTGAGTTGACTCAACAACTATTATAGGAATCCCTGGTTTGCAAAATCCAAAAGCAAGTAGGGCTACAGCTAACCTTGAAGAAGATTTTTAACGTAATGGACGAGATGTAATCGACGGTGTCACATAATTATAATTCGCATCATTGCGATCCAGTGGAACATGTCCATGGATTTGGCTAGGCTAGGATCACTATCCCCAGTCGAGCTAGGGTGGTGATACACAGCACTAGTCAAAAAAAAACACTAGACTGGATCATGGTCCATTGAAGGAAACTAATTATTCATATGTGTGACATTGACTAGATATGGGTTCATTAAAACTAGTTAATCCTATCAACTAGTTGAATCCTAAAATTCGAAATTATTGGGATTGGTTAATAACTTTTATTAATGTCCTTATCAACTATAAGGATTTTTAATGTGCTATCCTAATCATGTATTAAGCATTTAAAATTCAAGTTGCAACAATTTAAATCATAGCCTTTTATTCAAAATTATTATTAGAACAATTAAAATACTAACTATGGGAGAGGGCTACCCTAATCATGTATTAGGAGTTTAATTTGTTGCAACAATTTTAAATCATAGCATGTCCTTCAAAATTATCATATAATTTTCTTAAATCGTTTAATGGCTATCCTAAAAGTCTTTCTTGTATTATCACATACTAAAGAAGAACAATTTATCCATTACAAATATCAACTAAACAATTTAGCTAAGCATGCAACTTAAAATTATCTCATAAATCTAAGTTACATTAAAATTATCATATAATTTTAAAGATCTAACTTATTAAAATTATCTCATGATTTTATAATTAGGTCTAATTTTCAAAAACAATTTTTTGAAATTCAGCACATGAAAACGACAATTTAATAGTTTAAATAAAACCTCCATCTGATGGAGAAACATGATGTATCACATACATTTTATAACTGCTAAACATAGATCATGTAAACTGGCTCTGATACCAATGTTGGGTATCGCTCTGATATCATTACAACGCTGTTAAGGCCCATCATCCATGGCACCTTAGACCCGTCACAAGATCCCCCACGAACTTGTTTTATGGCATGCCTCTCGACAACGCCCAACCCATCATAAGATCCACATCTTATCGGAACTTGGTAGGTAAGAGCGATTACTTCGAGTCAGCTCATAACCCGAGAACCTGCATTCAAGCTCAACAAGCTCTGATACCAATGTTGGGTTTTCTGGGTCCTTAGGGCCATAAAGTCGATCTGGCCCAAGTCGGTCGGACGAAAAAATTAAACAAGCAGTGGAAAAATATCTTAAAACTATTCTAAGAACATCCCTAAAGAGAACAACCCTAGACAGAATCTCTACTATCCCGCGGTTAGGTTCGACCAACCCCTTAGTATAGATATATTTAACATTTAAAATTATAAATGCATGATTATTTAAAGTGCATACCTTTCACTTCGTTTCCGTAGAATACGAAGTGTCATTTTCAGGAACATTTCTTTGGCCCTGTGTTGCTTCTCCCAAGCCGCACCTCGTCCCGAGCCGAACCACTTTTCGAACCGCATCGCGTCCCGAGGCAAACAATACCCTTGTCGCCGAGCCAACCACGTGCCGAAGAAAGTTTCACCTTGAGTGGATCCTCTGTCAAGACATCAGATACGATCCGAACTCCTTCGTATCTTTTCTAGAGCCCGATCATGAGCAAGGAAGAATTTTAGGGAGAAAGTGGGAATATTTACTTTAAGCTCAATCTGGGTTGGTCATGTTTAATGGATCTACTCAGCTCTAGAGCTTGGGACGAGTTTCAAGGAAGGAGTAGACCCCTATTTATATATGCGGCTAACCCCTCACCTTCACTCCATTTTCGATGTGGGACTAATTGTGTTTGGAGAGTTTTCTTAACACACAACATGCATTTCACAATAGCAATGTTTGGCTAATTAAATCCATCCCACCATTGATCTCCAAGAGAGATGTCACGCATCGTTACGAAGAGGGTTGAATGGTGAACGCGTTGGAAGAAATGGCACTCCATTTCGAGTCCATTTGACCCGTCAAACTAGGCTCCAAAGTTAGCCCAAAACCTTTCTTTACGCACAGACCCGCCAAAAGGTAAAATATGACTAGGGTTTAAAACCCCTAATAATGGGGCCCACAGAGTGGGTCCCACATCCCTACGCACGTGCCCAAGAAGCTCTATCTTAAGAGGAGCCTAAAACTGAAGCCTGGAGCTCGAAGATGAAGCTCAAAGACTGTGCTCACGCTCAAGCTATAGAGAAGATCAAATTCAAGTGAAGCATATGCAACAAGCTCAAGCTCAACCATGGCTTCAAGTTCTTTATAGTGACTAGTGTGTGAATTTTTTTCTTTTTTAGGATTATATCAAAGCCAATGTAGAATAAGCATACACACTAAATGATTTTCTAAAATGGTTTTTAAACTTGTTTTAAACTTATTTGAGATCATATTTTTATAAAAACCTAAGTTTCAACTTGTAGTCAATTATAGGCACCCAGTAATCAAATATCCTGATTTTTTGCTTTCTCCCTGGAAACTCACTGGGAGTAGACTGCCACCTTGGGAATCGACTACTAGCTGTGTGCGACCAAAATTCCTTAATTTACTCTCTCATCTATTCTTAGCCTATTTTGTGGGATGAAGTCAAACCTAATTTGAATTATTTCAAATCTATTCTTAGCGCTATAAATAGAGATCCATTGAGACCCTTTAGCACACCAATTATTCTTTGAGCAAATTCAAAATTCTCTCAATCATTCAAGCTCTTCAAATTTCATTGCTATCAAGTTTTCATAGAAAACATCTTTTTAAATTCTGATCGTATTCTTGTGCTTTATATTTCTATCTTATTTTAACATCATTTTATTTGGCTATTACAAGTTGTTTTTCAAAATCCTTTTTACTTCATTTTAAAATATTCTGAAAAGGTTTTAGAGCAAAAAAACTTCTGATCACATTGAATCAACTAATATTCTTTATGTGATCCAAGAAGATTTATTTTTTTCTTTAGCCACATAGAGCACAATTGCACATTCTTCTTGGCTATAGAGTTATTGGGTCCACAAATTCATTGTGGTGTATTGGATCTGATCTTATTTTGAGTCATTTGAAGATAAGGGTATTTGAAATCCTAGCTAAGGATAAGTGGTGGTGTTGTAAATACTAGTTGAGACTAGGTGGTTGGAAATCCTAGTGGTGGAGTTAGGTCGATGGAAATCCTAGCAATGTGAAGCTATGTAATTGTATTGCTAAGGCAATAATGGATTTAATATCGATCTGTGACGGTCGGTGACTGGATGTACCCAAGTCGGGAACCAGGATAAAATCTATTCTCTCTGCGTGAATTTTCTGTGATTGTCATTTACTTTATGCTAACTTGTTTATTGTTTAAGTATATGTCATTTGCAATCTTTTGTTAATCTATTCTTGCTTATTATCTTTGTTATAGCATGTCTGTATTTCATTCTGCTGTGAGATCCATTCTATTATTGTTACTTTTTTTATCTTCATTGTTGGTATACCATCTTATCGTTATTTGGAGATCATCGTGTTGATTAAGGACCAAGCGTAGATCACTCCACTTGGTTCATTAGGTAACATTGGAATGAAAGTTATTCTTTGTATTGTTCATTTGTGGAAAAAAAATTTATTCATACAACACTATTCAACCCCCTTCTAGTGTTGTTTGCCATCACATGATCCAAAACTTGGTATCAGAGCAAGGTTAAGGCGATGGCATCAATGACATTTTTTCCTCCTGGATGTAGCATTCATACTCCACCAACCTTTGACGACACTTTCTATTCCCAATGGAAAAGAAGGATAGATAGCTTTTTGGAGGCACAAGATCTAAAGTACACACGATTTCTTAGAGAATCATATGAATTCCCAACCACTCCCCAAACTCAATGGAATCCAGATCAAGCGAAAGCCTACTTTAGAAACATAAAGGTAATGCATCTACTTTATATTGGTTTAACTAATGAGAGGCTAGATCTTGTAGACTAACGAAATGCTAGATCTTGTAGAAGAGGCAGATACCACACATCAAATATTCAATATATTGGAAGAAAGATTCGGATCAAGTTCTAAAGCGATTCAAACACCCATGGAGACAACCCAATCAAACGATAAGAGCTTTAGGAAAGAAATATGTATGAAGGCTCATTAGGACAACAAGGATGATGTATGTGAATCTAGTTCTGATGATGAGAATGATTTTGACATTGCTAGTGCATATGAAAATTTGTATAGAGAATACAAAAGATTGAAAAAGAAATACAAAAGTCTAGATAATAAGTACAATGTTTTGTTTGAGGATCATGACAATCTTAAAAACAAATTTGATTCTTTTGCTAGTGAGTATGATTCAATAAAATATTATTGTAATATTAACAATGATTGTGAAGATTTGAGAATTAAATATGATAACTTAGCTTGTAATCATGATGATCTGAAAAATGAACATGCTTTATATGTCTCTACTTTAAGTGATAAGTTCAATATACTTACCAATGGCATTGTTTTAAGTAAGCTTAAACATGAGGAACTTGTTCTAAGACTTGAAAAGGTTAAGAACAAACCAAATGTGAGTGCTACTTTATCTTGTATGCATGCATCTACTTCAAAAAATAATTTTGTTCACAATGTTGTGCATAAAGATGTAAAAAGATATGCTTTTATGTATGGCAAGAATGATAAACATAATGTACATCATGATAATAATACCTCTAATCATAATATTGTACATCATAATTATATTGCACATAAAACACACCATATGCATGATTTCAAAAGATTTATAAGAAATGATCTAATAGGGGTACCAAAACATTTGAGTAAACATGAGAAAAATGTTTATGTTTGCAACATGTTTAAAAGTATGCATAGGAAATCAAATTCAAATCGAATTTGGGTTCCTAATAAGTGATCATTATGTATATACATCTTTAGGGTATCCATGTGCTTCACGAACATCATTTTGATGCCTAATACTTAGGGCTGCACATAAATATAGAAATTATGTCTAACAACTTGGACCCAATCATTAGTGGGTACCAAATATATTTACATATTTTCTTTCAGGACATATGGATAATGGACATCGGAAGCTCCACACACATGAACTGGAATGCAAAATTGATGTGCGCTTTAAAGATGATTGATGGCCTCCATAACTTTCGGTGACAACAAGAAAAGAAAAATTATTGGCTTTGGTAATATCGACGACTCTTTAAAACCTCTTGTCAAAGATGTTAGTTTGGTAAGTGCTTAGCCCAAAAATGTGCTTCTCTCAAGCGAAAGAGTCCGTGCAAGTAATATAGATCTGGGAGTCCAAATGTCGAATCCTCGGGAGAAAATCTGTTGCAACCACAAAGCTTAAATCAAATAGAAATTCAACGTAAATATTCCAACCACTTTTAATGACGATGGTTTGAATGGGTTTTGATTGTGGTTCTTTTAATACGAGCAAAAGAAAGTTTCGTTTATGAAAATATCAATGAGAAGTATGCACATGATATGGGTTCGTTAGGGTCCATGATTTGTATTAACTTGGTTGATTATAGATAACTCAATGAAACCTCTTTTTGAGAGAAATTCATCGGAGGATACCCTTGCGGGGATTAAAGCACAATATTGAATACGATCGTTGCTAAAGTTATAATCCTTTAAATATAAGATATGAAACTCCCTTTTGGGGAGATCCTCACCCTCGTGAGGCGATCATCAACTCAATCATATTCTTTTGGAAGATGAAGAGAAGATTTTAAATAAAGACGATAACCTTATCAACATCAACAATCTTAGCACGAAGATTCAACCAATTAAATACAAATCATATCCCCTAACTACACCATAACATGCACAATCAAAATTTAGCCACACATACTGAAAATATTCAAGGATTTCATCATATTACACATAGTTCTAAGCAATAGAAGTAAATAGAATTGAAAATACGCAATAAAGTTCAAGAGATATCACCAAATACACCCTCTTTTAGCCTAAGAAAACTCTCTTTCTTCCTCTTAAAGCCCTCTGAAAATTCCCTCAGGTTGCTCTCTGGTATCTCAGGGAAAATCTGCAAAAATCGCCACCAAAATCGCCCAAATACACCAAGAATACGGCCAAAAACCCTAAGAATACCTTATATAAGAACATTGCGGGTTTAATGGGGTTAACGGGTTCAAAACCCGCTCTAAATCAAGCCCAAACTGCTTCTCCAACATCGGCGCAAATACCGACCGTCGGATCTTGCGGGATCGCATAAGAGGGCGCCGCGTGTGCTTTAGAAACTGTGCAAAGCTCGCATCCGCTTCGAGTTCGCGTCGGAGTCCGCCTTGGCTGTCCGATCGTGCATCAATGGCCCATACCGCCTTGGCCATCCAATCGTGCATCAATGGCCCGTCCGATCATGCATCAATGGCCCATCGTGCGTCGGAGCCACGTAGCCAAGCGGTTGCCGCATCTGCTTCATCTTCGCTCGTCACCGTTGGATCAGGATCGGTCGCATATCCGGTTGCCACGTAGCCGCTTGATGGTTTCCTCTGACTCAAAGTCGGGCTGCTTTTCGACCGTTCGATCTCTCGAGCGACGGCCCGGATCGCTCCGCATTTGCTTCGATGGAGAGCCGCTGTCGACCGTTGGATGAGGCGGGAATGCCGTCGATGGCTGCCACGTGTCCCAGCTGGCGGAGCGGTATGTGTACGGGTGCGTATTTTCGTGCATATTTCTCGCATATTTCCCCAATTATTGGTATTCTGCATTCAAAAATACACAGTAATTAGCACAGATCTCAGAAAAATACAAATAAATAGTTGTTGGAATCGTGAGATCGAGACCAAGCCATAAAAATATAAAAAGGTAGACATACTCAATAAAATTCATACTTTCTGTACAAATCAAATGATATCCCTAATAAATGATGGTATACAATATACAAACGTATTAGAGACCAATTAAACATCATTTACACACAAAATATTGCTAGATGAGGGGTTAAATAAGCAATATTCAACCCGAATCACACCCTCTAACTAGCGTTTTGCTAGTCTCTAACAAAGAGAGCGAAATATGATATCAAATATATATACCTAGATCACCTTATCAGATCTCAAATCACTCACCACCATACTACAATGACAAAAGAGATGACCACACACTAATATCAAGATTTCAAGCTCATAAAATAATGGTACTAGTGGGTTTAAAGATGAAGAACAAGTATTTCTCAAATGGTCATGAAATCGACTTAACTTCACTATCCATTACTTCTTAGCACATAGTATACAAAATCAATGACTCACACCTTTCAATTAGAGATTCTAACTTGGAGCGTAGATGTATCATGCAAAGCAAGCATAAAGAATAGAATAGTATCAAGTCATACACACGTCAATCTTCATTCATAGGAAATCACACCATATCTTGTGCTTTCATTAAGCTTTGGAAGTTCTTTTGCCTTGCTAGTTATGCACACTTATTCTCTCTTTTCGTTCTCTTTTTATTAGTTCCACGTAATGCGCATAAAGCAACATTTATGAAAAAGTGTATAACTTGGATCGCTCCATCAAATGAGTGAGGTTCCGGTCAATGGCTCCCAAATCAGACGATAATAGGGCATTAGGCCAAAAAGGACCCCTCGGACTGTACTACTCGAGCCAACCAAGTTATTTATTTTAGTGACACACTTAATCATTTTTTTCAATGCAAAATTTTTTCTTTTGTTTCTTTTCTTTTTTTGTGTGTGCGCATAAATAACTTAGCAAGATAGTTCCTCTTCTCAATTCTTTCACAAGAATGGGTTATCCTAATCATGTCAAAAGACATCATATACTTTCTACCCAAAATCACACAAAACACGCAAATAGTAATGAATACGAGATAAAAAGCAATGCTCCAGTTATTTTGGGAACTAAGGGTGCATGAACCTTGGTGTGTTTCATTGAAAGCATACTATTTGCTAGCTCATAATTTCTAGATTCATTAAGTCTTCAATCAATCCCACCATGGAGAAATATTAATAGGAATTTACCACGAGTACTAACATACATGTCAAATGAGACTGAAATATTTAACAATAGTGGCGGATGAAAATAAATCACATGTGTATAGTGGTGAATAGATTTCGAGAATTTTTATCACATGAGGTTCATCTCTAGATAAAATAAATATTGGTGATAGATCTTGACTCAAAAAAAATTTTCAATGCAAAAAGGAAACTAACTAAAAAAAATCCTAAAAGAAAAAAGAAAAAAGAAAAATACTAAAAGTTTATACCCTCCCCCCAACTTAAAATAAACATTGTCCTCAATGTTAGGAAGATGGAATCATGGAAAGAACACACCTGATTAGTTGCCACCCGAGGGTGGGTGACGTGCGTTTATATTTCATATGTTCACGCACGTATTCTTTTGTGTTTTTCCGTTGTTTTCCGCCGTCTCGTGTCCGTTTTCTCGTTTTTTTCACTTCTCTTTGTTTTTGTGTGTTTTCAGGAGATTGCCCGCATAGGGGACATATAACGAAGATATCATAAGTCCCCGAAGCAACGGGAGGAGTCACGCGTGATCCAGGGGGTCAAATGATGAAGATAGCATCTTTCAGCCCCTCACCCGACTGGTTAGTCACTTCCAACCGATCGGGTGATGCACGCGTGCACCACCCGGACACAAGCTGGAGCGGTCAGAAAGTCAACCGGTCAGTTCAGAGACCAGTTCACATGTCCCAACTCTCTGGAATTTGATACTGAATGCCAACCGATCGGGTGACCTTCACCCGATCGGTTCATCTGTAGCCAATTCTCCGAAGCCAAGACACGAAGAGCTCAACCGACCGGTTCACCCGACGGCGCGAAGATCCAACCGGTCAGCTTCAACCCTCAACCGACCGTGCAGTATGACCGGGTGAAGTCCCATGCTGAGCTGCCGAAGAACGAAACAGATCACCCAATCAGTTGACTTTTCAATTGATTGGGTGATATCGTTTTCTATAAATAGGACCCCTAGGTTTTCCAGAAACGAGAGTTGTTATTTTTTGCTGTTTTTTCTCTCTCTCTTGACGGCTGTAATTTTCTAGATATTTGTAAGTTGTCTGATCTTTACCAAACTTTAATATAGTATTATTTGCATTGCTCTTACTGCTTTTCAATCGCTTGATCATGTTTTTAACGGTCGATTTTGATTTAGATCGCTTTTTAGTAAATATGTGTGAGTAGTTCCCTAATCTGGGATTTTGGTGGAAACCCCTTCGTGGGTTCTCCCCGATGCATCCATAGGACTAGGAAATCGATAGGGATTAGGAATCTACTGGTTACGCGGGGTGTTTTATTGTCATCGGAGGGAAAAAGACCGCCTTTGACCGTTGGGCCAAGGGGAAATAAACTTGGTGGTTGACTCCCTAGCCATAGCTCACGCCCTTAGCGTAGACGTCGAATCCTAGCGCGCGGGAGCGGCAGGATGAGATGTTAGGAGTTATCGTTGCGAGCTTAGTGCTCCCGGAGTCGGTCAATGTTAATGGACATGGGAATGCCCACTGACCGAACCTGAGAAGTCCGGTGTATCATCCTGGGCACCGACCAGAATATCGGGCCCATGGGACGCTGGTACCACTCTTAGAAGCAACGTCTCACCATTAGACCCTAATTCCGATCGTTATCCTTCCTGTAGGCCGTATCGGCGAGAATCGCACGATAGGGTGGAAACTGAAGTCCCAGGTTTTCCCTTTATATTGTTTATCCCTCGCATTCTATTTTTTGTGACAACCCATCATCTGATTCGGGCTAGCTCGCCCATGGGGTGAATCCGATCCTTCTTGACACGAGCACAACCACGCCTCCCTGAGTTCGACCCCCAAGCCACACTACAACACCGTGCACTTGCGGTTATAAATATTTAAATCTCACGCCCCCAATTATATATTACACACATCTGACCGCAAATGCGGGGGACGTCAAGCTTTATGGCGCCGTTGCCGGGGAGGCAACATACTTGTTATTTTAGGATTTCATGAACCTTTGAGTCTAGCTCACATCTCTATCTCGCGATAATTTTCGCATTCTTCTTTTTCCATTTCTATTTTATTTTATTATTTTTATTTTTTATTTTTTATTTTATCTGTTTTTTTCCCACTTTTTGCTTCACGGGTGTTTGTTGTTTTTAATGCGCATGAGTTCAAGGAGTCTCGACGACTTGATTCCTGTTGATCCTGAGATAAACGCCACCCTAAGGCGTATTGCCGCAGAGAAGCGAAGAAGAGGAGAGCCTGAAACCATGGGGGAGAACACCCCACCTCACAAGTCCCTGCTAGAGTACTCGATGCCATCCATCGAGTCCACCTCTGCCATCCGTCCTACTGCTATTACGGCACAAAGCTTTGAGCTTAAGCCGTCTTTGGTGACATGGATCCAGCAGGATCAATTCTCGGGGCACCCATGGAGAGCCCCATCGAACATTTGGACTCCTTCCTGGAGAAATGTGACACCTTCCGGATAAATGGTGTCACAACTGAGGCGATCCGTCTGAAGCTATTCCCCTTCTCTCTGCGAGATAATGCCAAGCTGTGGCTTAGGGGGAATGACCCGAATACATTCAACACCTGGGAGAAGCTTTCAAACGCTTTTCTGACAAAGTTCTTTCCTCCGGGGAAGACCATGAAGCTGAGGAGTGAGATCTCCTCCTTCTCCCAGGCTAGCCACGAGTCTCTGCATGAAGCCTGGACCAGATACAAGGAAATGCAGCGGAGATGTCCCCACCATGAGCTCCCCAAGTGGCAGATCATAAATCTGTTCTATAATGGGTTGAGGGATGATTTAAAATCCTCGATGGATGCGGTGGCTGGAGGGTCCTTCATGTCCCGAAGCGAAGAAGATGCCGGATAGATTCTGGAAAACATGGCATCGAACAATGAGCGGTGGTGCGACGAGCGTGCAACACCAAGATCTAGGGGAATCCATAGGGTCGAGGACGTCGATCGATTATCCAGCAAGTTTGACTTGCTGTCGACCCAGATCTCTGCTTTGATGGTAGGCACCAGTGGTGCCGGTACGTAACATATTGCCGCGGTGGAAACAGAAGTCATGGGATACTTCGAGGGTGGTGACATCTCACCACCATTGGACCAAGCAAGCGCACTATTCTACAATCCTACGGGAAATGCGCCGTATCCACCATGGACTAGCTCCAACCCGGCCTACTCTCCAAACAATCGGAATCATCCCAACCTTAGCTACCGGGCACCGTATCAGCAGCCGCCGCCTCAGCAGCAGCAACAACAGATATATCAGCCGGCTAGGCCTCATCAGCAGCAGTTTCAGCAGCAGCAGCCTCCATAACAATATCAGCAATATGCTCCAAGGAATCAGCAGCCCATTCAGCAGCAACAGCAATTTGGCCAGCAGAGAGCCATCTCTCCGGTTGAGTCCCTTTTGACTCAATATATCACCAACCAGGAGAAGATAAATTTGAAGCTGGAAATGGGACACCGGGCTCTCACGGACCTGGTAACCCAGCTGGGGTTACAAGTGGCGAACCTTTTAATGTCGCAGAATCTATTGCCGCCATAACCTGAGGTGAACCCGAGGGGAGCAAACCAAACTTTGGCACTCACGCACGAGCATGCGAATGTGTCTGCTATCGTGTTGAGGAGCGGAACATAAATCCCCACAAGAATGCCCCCAAAGGAACCGGAAGCACCATTGGTTGTAGAGCGACCAAGTGAAATAGCCAAGGACAACAATGCTTCATCGTCAAAGCCAACGCCTCCGGAGGGAGTCCCCGAAGAAGAAAAGAAGAAAAACGAGGAAGGGAGCCTCAAAGTGTTCAAGCCCATTGTGCCTTTTTCACAACGGCTAGCCCAAGCCAAGATAGATGAAAAGTATGGCAAATTCTTCGCCATGATCAAGGATCTAAGCTTTCAAATCCCCTTCCTCAAAGCTATCGAGACGATTCCCTCCTACGCCTAATTTCTAAAGGATTTGGTGACAAGAGGATCCAGAAAGGAGAAGGTCGTATTAACGGCGGAGTGCAGCGCCCTCATTCAGCGCGCAAATCCGCCCAAGCTTAAAGACCCGGGAAGTTTCTCCATCCCTTGTTCGATTGGGGAAGTGCGAATCCAGAGGGCACTTGTCGATCTAGGAGCGAGCGTCAGTTTAATGCCCCTATCGCTATACAGGAGAATATGGATGGGAGACTTGGAGCCCACGTGTATGACACTTCAATTAGACGACAGATCGGTTAAATACCCGGTGGGAGTAGTAGACGACCTACCTGTTGATGTGAGTGGAATGCAAGTGCCGGTGGATTTTGTGGTGATGGACATGCCGGAAGATAAGCACACCCTTATTATCCTTGGACGGCCCTTTATGGCAACCGCCGGTGTGCTAATAGACGTGAAGAAGGGGAAGCTTTCCCTTAAAGTAGGCAACGAAAAAGTCGAGTTCGACTTAGGGGTGTCAATGAAGCACCCAAATCCCCCGGATGATCCTAGTATCAGTATGCTGGAGAACGAAGAAGAGAGAGTTGTGGGAGCAAGCTTCTGGGAGATTCTTTCAAGAAATCCCCCCGATAGCTTGGGAGACCTTGGAGAGCAAGTTGGCTCACCAACGGAAGAAGTTTCTGATGAGGCGGTCGCCCAACATGTGATCCCTCCAAGATTCCCAAAAGCTCCTCCTACGAGGAGAAAAGGCAAAGAGCCCATGGGTCTCACCGGAGATGAGATCCGGATCCTTAAACGAGTGGCGGTGGACGCCAATATGAGGGAGAAGCCCCCGGACCCCGTCAACAAAGGGAGAGTCGTTGAGCGAGTCTTCTTGTCGTCACCGACTACACCAAAAGCTACCAGCTCTGAAGCTGAAGCGATGCCAGACTTTGGGCATCACCCGTATCGCCCACCTTGAACATCATCTACAGGCGTTGAGCTAACGACATTAAACAAAAGCGCTTCATGGGAGGCAACCCATGCTCTAAACCTTTGTTTCCAATTTTTAGGACTATTTTTAACTTTATTTTATCTATTTTAATAAATAAATCTAGCCGAAAGAACTTCCGTTGAGGGACTTAGGCCATTTGTGGACTTTTACAGAAAACAAGGCCCCAACCGATCGGTTGATAACTCAACCGATCGGTTGGGATGTATCAGCTGATGGCCGTATCAGTCACTCAACAAACCGATCGGGTGAAGATATGTGAGACCGGTTGGCAGACCAGGTGAACTGTGGCAGAAGTCTCGGGAAATTTTCAGATTTTGTCAACCGATTGGGTGATGAGAAGCATGACCGGTTGGCAGACCAGACTTAAGCATTCTAAAACCTTGGGGTTGTGCATCTTACGCACATTTATCCTCTCACAAATATGACAAACTTGGGCCACGTGGGAGGAAGTGTATCTTCATCCGATACGCTGAAAACTCCAAAGGATATGTTTTCGTCGGTCAAGAGGACAATGTGGGTCTAATAGAATTCGAATCGAGGGATGTTGTCTTCTTGGAAAACGAGTTTCCAAGACAGGGTGAGATAAGTCAAGACTTATCCTTGTTTGAGACTTGGGATCAAGAAGGATCGGAACGTTCGAGTGGGAGAATTCTTGGTGAAGAAGAAAATACGTTTCAAACTTCACCAATTGATGATACGAACGATACCAATCCTATTCCGAGTGGGAGTGATATTATTCCAAGTGGGAGTGATGTCATTCCAAGTGGGAGTGATCAAACTCAAACAAGACGTAGTAATCGAACGAGGCTAACACCTCTGAGATTTGAGGATGAATTTCCTCAAACATTCATGACATTACTACAAGATGATGACGAACCTGCAAATTTCAAACATGCCGTCACATACCCTGCTAAAGATAAATGGATAGCGGCTATGGAAGAAGAACTTCAATCCATGAAAACGAACCAAGTCTGGGACTTGGTTGATTTACCTAAGGGACGTAGAGCCATTGGGAACAAGTGGGTTCTCAAAATCAAGCATAAGGCTGATGGCTCCATCGAGAAATATAAAGCTCGCCTTGTTGCGAAAGGTTTCACGCAACAGGAAGGAATAGACTACGAAGAGACTTTCTCTCCTGTCGTGCGTTTTACCTCCATTCGCTTAATTCTGGCAATGGTGGCTTGTTTGGACCTCGAGTTACATCAGATGGATGTAAAGACTGCTTTTCTTAACGGAGAACTAGATGAGGAGATCTACATGGAACAACCAAACGGGTTTGTACAAGAAGAAAACAAACATAAGGTTTGTAAACTTCGTAAATCCATATATGGTCTTAAACAATCCTCAAGGCAGTGGTATATGCGCTTTCAAGAAGTCGTTTTGTCGTATGGTTTCTCCATGCTCGACGAAGACAACTGCGTATATATTAAGAGGATTAAAAACAAGTATGTAATTATGTCTCTTTATGTAGATGACATACTTATAGCCGGAAATGATAAGCGTCTTATCTTGGATATCAAAGCTTGGCTTTCATCCGTCTTTGAGATGAAAGACATGGGTGAAGCTGCATATATCCTTGGGGTTAAGATCTCAAGGAATCGTTCCAAGAATCTTCTTTCTCTCTCTCAAGAGACATATATAAAGAAAGTTTTAGAACGGTTTAATATGCAGGACTGCAAGCCAATTGATACTCCGATAAGCAAAGGCGAGGGTCTATGTTTGGAAATGTGTCCCAAAGATCCAAAAGAAAAGAAAGCTATGGAAAAAGTTCCATACTCCAGTGCTGTCGGGAGTCTGATGTACGCCATGATGTGTACCAGACCGGACATTTGCTATGCTGTTGGTATGGTAATCCGTTACCAATCCAACCCAGGACAAGCACACTGGAAAGCGGTGAAGAGGATATTAAGATACCTCAAAGGGACTGCGGACTATGCGTTATGCTATCAAGGCAATACCTTGAGACTCGAAGGCTATACCGATGCTGATTGGGCGGGTGATCTCGACGAGCGAAGATCTACCTCAGGCTTTGTTTACTTGCTCGGGAATGGTGCAATATCCTGGAGCAGCAAGAAGCAAACCTGCATCGCCTTATCAACCATGGAAGCCGAATTCGTAGCATTCAGCATGGCAGTCCAAGAAGCTGTTTGGCTTAGGAAATTCTTAGACAGGCTGACGAATGCCTCTGACTCGAGCACTGTTCCCATATACAGTGATAGTCAAGCTTCGATTGCCTATGTCAAAGATCCTAAATTTCATTGTAAGACCAAACACATTGACATTCGATTCAAGTTTGCGAAGGACTATGACAAACGGAAGATAGTAGACATAGGATACATATCCACGCATAAGATGATAGCGGATCCCCTTACCAAGGCGATCCCCAGAGATGTGTTTTTCAAACACTTATCATCTATGGGAATGCATAGGTGCTGAGCTGTATCATGTAATATTTCCCATGTCTATAGAAGATCAAAAAATTTAATTTGCATACAAGTTTCTTACAAATGATTTTATATACATTTGTGTTTAAGTCTCAGCTATTTTATTGTGTGTATGTCGGACAGATTAAGGTTGGCTCTCTCACATGAGCAACCGCCTTATCTTATCAGATGGATAAGATAGAGATGAGACTAGTTTAAAGTCAAAATCATTAGACAAATGATTTAGAGTCGTGACTTAAACAAGATAGTCGAATGAAAGATCTGCATCATATGGATGCTTACAAAAGATCTGAGATCTGTATCACAAGGATATTTGAAAGAGATCTCATAGGATTTTTTAAATCCTATCTGTCTTATGCAGGATGAGAGTCCGTGAATATTTCACGAGTAGAAGGGGACTCAAAAAGATAGGCACTGTGGTGTCTGATCTTTCATCCGTACAACATCATTAAGACATACTCTCCCTGGGAAAGGAGTGATGGTGTAATACGTGTTCATACCACGTATGCATTTCGACCACTGAGTTAGTAGCAATAGTGTTTGCTATTATGTGAGACTCAAAGGCCATACGGGTCTTAACTCTTACCCTCAAGGACTCCAATTGGTTCCTTTAGATTTGACAAGATGATCGCTATCTTAGCGTGTTGCTAATAGGCTATGATAATTCGGCTCGGCGGGGCACGTTAGAAAAGCGAATCAAGTCAAGATCAGAAGGTTCGCAAGAAGAGGAAGATTGATTTCTTATTCGCATTTGGACTTTAATAATTCAAAGCTGGCCAGCCAATTGTAATCCAGATGGGATTCAATTGTTGAATATAAAGTACAAGAAATGTGAAGAAATAATCTAGGGTAAAGCATGCGTTGAACTACTCAACTTTGCACCTTCGAGGTCGTTGTGTATCTCTAACAAGGGCACAACAACAGACTCTACGCGCATGACGGTCGCACGGTCTATTTCTCGGTATGATAGATGAAAGAACTAAGGGAAAGACGTTCTCTTACAATCCCCTCAAGTGTGAGTGGGAGATGTTTGATATGGAAGACGTTTGTACACCCTTGTGGGGGATGTACGAGGGAATACGGACCTCGAACGTCGTGTACACGAAGTCGTGTGCAAAGGGAATCTGTTCCCTTGCGGAGAGGATCTCTGGATGAGTAGGAAAGTCGCTTTATATATGCATAAGTGCATGCGACATATGGCTAATAAAGGGGGAATATCTTAAGCTTATGTTGTACCATGCATATGGTACAACTTAAGCTTATAATGTGCCATGTATCATGGTACACCTTAATTAAATTGTTCCAAAGGAACAATTTACCCTAAAATAACTACCTTGGGGGCTATAAATAAGACCCAAGCCATTTCTAACACCTTTTGCATGGCATTCATGCATGCAACTTCATTCTAGCGAAGCTCTGCAGAAATCCTTTCTCTTCCTCTATCCAAGTTCTTAATCTAAAATAGAGATTTAGATTGTGGATTAGTAGCCTTACTCCGTTCGTGAGAAGAAACGATCCGTCGTGGCGAATCCGAAGGCAAAGTTCCGAGACTACCGTTCCGCATACGCAAGCGTAAGTCTCAACTTTAATTATCGATCCTAACTCTGTTTTGGCAGGATCCTACAGAAAACCCTCTCCCATGACCTCCACTCCCCCTCTAGCTTCTCTCTCCACCTACCCCTTCCATCTCTCCATCATTTTCTCTCTCTCTCTCTCTCCCCCCATTTCGCTTCCTCAAGCCCTAATTCCACAATCTCCCCCCATTTTCGAATTTTCACTGAAGAGAAGTGACGCGGCTCTACACTCTGTCCAATTGCACGGTGTTGGGTCAACTTCAAGCAAGGAACTCCAATCTCTGCTGGGTAACTTTGCTCCACTGCTCAAATTTTACTTTTTACACTAGAATTTCTACTTGATTGATTTTGTGTGTGTGTGTGTGTGTGTGTGTGTGTGTGTGTGTGTGTGTGTGTGTGTGTGTGTGCGTGCGTGCGTGCGTGCGTGCGCTTTTATCGTATTCTACACTCATTTGCATCACACTCACGCACCCACTATGGCCCGGGATTGAGATAAGGGGAAGGGTATCCTGCGGGAGGAGGAACCGTCTCGAAAGAGACGCAAACAAACACGTCCTCCTCCCAATTCACCACGTGCACTATCACTTGCCCCTCCCCCACCTGTTATCCCCCCTGAGGACCCAATGATGGGCCCGCATGGGTATCAATTTAGGAACCAAGAGCATAAGGACTTCTACTTAGGCTTGATGCTCGGGGGCATCTTTCGACCAAATTCGCCCACACCCAATCGCTTATCGATCTCGGTGTCTTCACCGAGGTCGAGACTCTTTTCACGAACTTAGGATGGTTAGCCTTCCTAAACGCCACCGCAGTGTCTTACCCGTCCCTCACACTAGAATTTCTTTCCTCACTCGTTTGTGAGTCGGGGTCGACCGTCATTTTCTGGGTGCGTAACAAAACCATCCGCACCAACCTGAACACGATCAATAATATATTTGGTTTCCCTATCCTTGGGGACGATGCTATCCGACACTACGGGTATCCACCCGAATTCGACGTCGATCAGTTTTGGTTCTGCCTCACCCTATTCCATCACTATCCCCTAGGTAAGGCCAAGGCCTCCTCAATCATCCATCCTATATTCCGTCTGGCCCATCGGATAATATCATCCGCATTTTTCCCCAGGGATGAGTCATGCACCGTGACGATCCCTGATCTTTTCATTCTATGGGCCATGACTTTTCCTTTCGTTCGAGACGATGATGGGATTAGCTTTAGGGCCCCTACTATCCCCGTCCATGCCAGCGACTGGCTTGTTCACAAGCTCCTCGAGATTAGCCGGGCCGGCAAGGGCAAGCTTTGTTGTGGGGGAATAATCACTATCATTACTTCTTTTCCCCAATTTAATATCCCCACCCCCCGAGGTCTTCCCACTGCCGCAGGACCCTCACATCTAGATCTTGACGTCCTGTGGCATATTCATATGATTAAGTCCCGCCCTGATGGTCGTTTCAATTTCAACTACGGCCACCCCCAGCCCCCTACACCATTCTCCCCAACCCCGCTCGCATGACTATAGCTTTAGTGGGGGATTGGACTTTTCCGCCCGATCCCAACTTTCTAGCGGGGTTGCGTCCTTTCTTTCCCCAGGACGCACACAGACCACCTTCCCCTACCGCCCGCTTAGGCGAGCAGGATATCCCTGCGTCCCGGGGAGACATCGGGGCTGGCCCGAGTCACACCACCCGTGCTCCTGGCCCTATCACTTCTGAGGATCTTTCAGAGGCCATCTCCGGCCTTGTGTCCAGTGCCGGTATGACCACTGCCGCCGGCACTACTTCCACACCACTTTCTGGTACCACTTCTGCTTCACGTCAGTCCGCTTCTTTTGGTCGCCGCCAGGCCTCAGCTCGTCTTGGTCTCGAGGCCGAGATCGCTGTGCTCCGTGCTCTTGCCACGTCCTCTGTCCCCTCGGACCCATCACCATCCTCCTTTCTCACTCACCCACGTTTCCTCGCTCTTGATAGGAACGTGGCCACCATCCTCCGTCTCCTCACTCACACTCTCGGACCACCTCCACCTACCCCACACCCATCACCACCTCCTTCACCCCCTCGACGATCGTCTCCTACACCATCTCCACCATCCCACCCATCTCCACCATCCCACCCATCCCCACCTCCTTCACCCCCACCTAGGCGATCATCTCCCCCACCCACATCTATTCCCATCCCCGTATCCACTTCTCCACTCATGACCACTTCTGTCGCCCCCACACCACCTCCTCCCTCCTCCACTGTCACTCCATATGTGCGTCGCAAGAAATTACAGATGCGCTCCAGATCACTCCCACCGCCATCCACTACCGTCACCATCACGTCTTCTCTCCCCATTTCTATCCCTTCTACCACCGCCTTGATCGCCGTACTTCCATCACCACCCACCTCCACCGACACTCCACCCATCATTCACGCCCCCACTGCACCTATTCCTCCACCTCTTTCCCCACTTCTCCGCACACCCCCACCTCCCCCGACCACACATCCACACCCTCTTCCGAGGAGGACGAGGACTCCCCATCTCCTGCTTTTTGATTTCATTTTGTTTTCTGACCTCCCCATTGCATATCTCTGCATTTTCACGATCATATCATCTTGCTAGCATTGTCATGTCTAGTTTGGGGGAAGTCAATTTTTTCTGTGTGTCGTCGTATGCTGTTTTCTGTGTTTGCTTGTTTTATATATTGAGTCGTGCCATTTTCTGTCTTCATTTTTCTATTTTTATGTCGTGTGGTGTGATTTTTCTTTATTTTCAGTTTCGTATGCGTGATTTTCTTGTTTTTTTTCATTTCTTTGTGTGTCTGTGCGTATTCCCCCCCACTTTCATTGCCCTCCCATACTCACTCTTACTGCATTGAGGGCAATGTAAACTTCAGCTTGGGGAGTCGCACTTTGTCAGTCATTTGAGTTTTTCTTTTTCGTTTTTGAGTCCTTTTCATCGTGTTTTTATTTTTCTTTTCTTCTTTTTCATCTCCTTCTCCTAGAGATGAACCCTATGATGAATTTCCACAAAATCACACACACCTAGCATGGCATCGATAATCACATTCACTAACCCTAGGATATCGAGTCCTCCTGCATTTCATGCATCGTGGGTCCACTTAGCTTTTTTGTGAGTCGTGCGTTGTGCCTAGCTGTTTGGTGTGCTTCTACTTTGTGATTTTATTTTATATACATGTCTAGGAATGACCCCTAGATTATCATGCTTCGATTCGAATGTGCGGTATTTGCCTCTCTTATCTGCTTCTGTATGCATGAATATATATATCATATGCTTCATTTCGCATGTGTCGGGATTCCACAGTTAGGACTAGGATAACCCATTTAGCCTACGCTCTGATTAGTGAAATATCTCCCCTGCCCAAGTGTCTAGAATCCGACTTCTTTTTTGTTTTACTTGGTGCAAATCCCCTCGTCGTGTACCGTTCTCCCACTTGGGAGAGTACACATGTGTATAGCCAAAAACCCAAAAATTCAAAAAAAAGAGAAAAGAAAAGAAAAAACCAAAAAGAAAAGAAAAGAGAAAATTGTATAGCCAAAAAGCCAAAAAATAATACATATATCCAAAAAAAATATGAGTGTGAATATTTTCATACTTACGAGAATAAAGGGAAGGCGAGAATTTGTATCGAGTGTTCTACTTCACATCATCTCAACCCCCATCGCTTTCGAAAATGCTTGGAATAGGGAATTTCTATCTATTATCTAGGTGATAGTGTGGTGATGTCCGAGCCCCTAGCCGTGGAGTCCTTGACACATGATGCGTTTCTATTCTCTTACTCTTCTCGTGCATGCTTGAGCTATATATTCACCGCTACTTCTAAATCGAATCGATATTGGGGTCATTTCTTGGATTTGTGTATATGGAGCCTATTGCACAATGTAAACAGTGACACCGTTTGCTAGCACATGACCACACTCACTCGCGCTACACCGCGTGGGCCCACGACACTTGTCTGGACTCGTTTCCTTTGGTTTAGTGACGTGACTTTGCGTTTTCTTGCTTGGTGTGTCATTTTTGATTTTGCTGGCTCTGACAGGCGATTTAGGATTTTTGTTTTCTCCTTTTCTCTCTTCCTCTCTATTTTCTCCCTCCGATCTCCTACTCTCACTCGTCTTCCTCGAGAACGAGGAAGGGTTCAGCTTGGGGGATTTTGACGTGTGTTTATATTTCATATGCTCACGCACGTCTTCTTTTGTGTTTTTTCGTTGTTTTTCGCCGTCTTGTGTCTGTTTTCTCGTGTTTTCTCGTTTTCTTTCACTTCTCTTTGTTTTAATGTGTTTTCAGGAGATTTCCCGCATAGGGGACATATAACTAAGATATCATAAGTCCCTGGAGCAACGGAAGGAGTCACGCGTGATCCAGGGGGTCAAACGACGAAGATTGCATCTTTCAGCGCCTCACCCGTCCGGTTGGTCACTTACAACCGATCGGGTGATGCACGCGTGCACCACCCGGACACAAGCTGGAGCGGTCAGAAAGTCAACCGGTCGGTTCAGAGACCGGTTCACACGTCCCAACTCTCTGGAATTTGATACTGAATACCAACCGATCGGGTGACCTTCACCCGATCGGTTCATCTGTAGCCAATTCTCCGAAGCCAAGACATAGAGAGCTCAACCGACCGGTTCACCCGACGGCGCGAAGATCCAACTGGTCAGCTTCAACCCTCAACCGACCGTGCCGTATGACCGGGTGAAGTCCCATACTGAGCTACCGAAGAACGAAGCAGATCACCCGATCGGTTGACTTTTCAACCGATCGGGTGATATCGTTTTCTATATATAGGACCCCTAGGTTTTCCAGAAACGAGAGTTGTTATTTTTTGCAGTTTTTCTCTCTCTCTTGACGGCTGTAATTTTCTAGATATTTGTAAGTTGTCTGATCTTTACCAAACTTTAATATAGTATTATTTGCATTGCTCTTACTGCTTTTCAATTGCTTGATCATGTTTTTAACGGTCGATTTTGATTTAGATCGTTTTTAGTAAATATGTGTGAGTAGTACCCCTAATCTGGGATTTTGGTGGAAACCCCTTCGTGGGTTCTCCCCGATGCATCCATATGACTAGGAAATCGACAGGGATTAGGAATCTACTAGTTACGCAGGGTGTTTTATTGTCATCGGCGGTAAAAATACCGCCTTTGACCGTTGGGCCAAGGGGGAATAAACCTGGCGGTTGACTCCCTAGCTATAGCTCACGCCCTTAGCGTAGACGTCGAATCCTAGCGCGCGGGAACGGCAGGATGTGATGTTGGGAGTTATCGTTACGATCTTAGTGCTCCCGGAGTCGGTCAGTGTTAATGGACATGGGAATGCCCACTGACCGAACCCGGGAAGTTCGTCGTATCATCCTGGGCACCGACCGGAATATCGGGCCCATGGGACGCTGGTACCACTCTTAGTGGCAATGTCTCACTATTATGATGGAAATTGAATTCCACCCCAAGTGATTTTGACGATGAGCACACCAAATGATGCTTAGTGTACTAACTACACTACTATTAAGTGTGCAGAATATGCGAAACTTTACTCATACTCAAAGAAGCGCAATCTACGCTCAAAGACGAGGACGAACGTGGCTAAGATCAAATGATGAAGCTCAAAGCTCAAATAGATCAAGAAGCTCAAGTGAAGATCACTTCTACTCCATCAAATTGATCAAGCTTCCGAAGACGTGTCCTAAGTCTATAGTGAGTGTGTTGTGTCTCTTTAGGGTATTTGTTCAAGCCAAATCATATAGACAAAACACACGCACACAAAAACAATTTGAAAAATGTTTTTGAAAATCTTTTAAATCTTTTCAAAATGTTTTAGAGAGCTTTCTCTAGTCATCTTATAACTTTCGTAGTGAAACTCCACACACCTTGGAGTTAGCTACTTGTCTGACTAGATGTGTCGCAGGAAAAACTCCTCTGGGAGTCGACTACCAACAGTAGGGAGTCGACTACCAGCTGGGATTCAAGTATTCCCGAAACACTCTGGGAGTCGACTACCTACATGAGGGAGTCGACTACCAGCTGTAAAAATCTGACGTTTTTGACTTGAATTTTGAAAATTCGTTGAGCGATTTTCTCCGTGATTTTTGGGACAAAAGTCAAAGTAAATTTGAATTTCAAATCTCAGAATTTTCCCTATAAATAAGAGCTAATTTCATTTGAGAAAAACACAACTATTGAAATCAAAATCTTTCGTGCAAACGCTCTGAAAATTCTATAAGCTCTCATTCTCTCTTTAGCCAATTCTATTTTAATTGTGATCTTGCAAAATTTTGTTATTATTTTTTTAAGATCATATTCTCGTTTTATTGGCTAATTGTTTTTCAAATCCTTATTGCTCTTCTCTTGATTTTTGTTTAAAAGGATTTTTGAAAAACATTAGATCTAGATCACAAAGAATTCTCTCGTATCTTTGTGTGATCTAGACTCTTATTCTATCAAGCAACTACACACAATTTTGTCTATTTTTGTTTGGCTATAGAATCGGGTGTAAAACCAATCTCCATCAATTTATTGTGGTGAATTGGATATTGATCTTTATTGAGTTGTTGTCGGAACACTAGACAAGTCTAGGTGTTGCCAGTTGGAAATCCTGGTTAAAGCTAGGTCGTTGGAAATCCTAACGAGTGGAGTTAGGTACTTGTATTTGCCAAGGCAGATAGTGGAAAATCTCGTACCGGATTGGTCGGGGACTGGACGTACCCGTGTTGCGGGGAACCAGGATAAAATCGCTTGTCGCTGCGTTTGTTTTTCTGTGATTGTTTATATTTCTTGTACAAGCATTTTTCATTTGCTAATCTTATATCTTTGTAATTCCTTGTTTATTTATTATTGCAAATATTGTTTATTTAATTCCGATGTGTAAAGATCTCTGTGTAAAGATTTACATCTGGTTGTAATCTTTTCTATATCATATTACTTTGTTGATTAAGAACCAAGCGTAGATCACTCTACTTGGCTTCTTAGGTAACATTAGAAGGATTTTATTTGTGCTAATATTAACCACAGAAAAAGTTTACTATTTGCACAACACTATTCAACCCCCCTTCTAGTGTTGTTTGCCATCCACAGGATCCAACACTTGGTATCAAAGCAAGGCTACAAAGGTGATGGCGTCAACATCCTTTCACTCTGAAGGACTGAATACCATGCGACGACCACTGTTCAACGGAACCAACTACGCTAGCTGGAAGATCCGAATGAAGACTCACCTAGAGTCATTAGACATTGAAGCTTGGACCGTTACTAAAGTCCCGTACATCGCACCCACCGACGTTGAGTTTGGAAAATGGTCTGTCGACGACAAGAAGAGAGCTAATCTCAATGCAAAAGCAATGAATGCACTATTTTGCACTGTTACAGGAAATGAGTTCAATCGAGTCTCCCAATGTGAGACATTACACCAAATATGGCATACTCTTCAGGTAAGTCATGAAGGAACCGAAAAGGTAAAAGAATCCCGCATAAATGTTTTACATTCAAAATTCGAATCCTTTAAAATGGAAGAAGGAGAGAGTATCACCGATGTGAATACTCGTTTTACTAATATTACAAATGAGCTTGCAGGACTAGGAAAGAAACTTTCCGAATATGAGCAGGTAATGAAGATACTAAGATCCCTCCGACCCGAGTGGAAGGGAAAGACAATTGCCATTCGAGAAGCTCACAACGTAAAGGACCTCACCATCGAAGAACTAATGGGAAATCTCATGGCATATGAGATTGAGCTTGAAGAAGACAAAAAGATCGAAGAAAAACCAAAGAAGAAGAATCTTGAGTTCAAAGCCCAAGAGGAAGATTCCGATTACACGGACAAAGAAGACCATATCGCGTTCATCTCAAAGAACTTTAAAGAGTTCATCACAAGTAAGTATGGAAAACGATCTTTTACACCCACTAACGGTATTATTTGTTTTGGTTGCAATAAACCAGGGCACGTCAAGAAAGACTGTCCATTGGAGAGAAACAATCGTGATTCCAGAGATCGTGGAAAGAACAAAGACAATAATGAAAAACGAAACAATGGAAGAAACAAATTTCGACGACCAAAGAAAGAAGCTTATGCAGCCTTCGACCAGAGCGACGATTCTCATCCGATGAATCCTCAGAAGAAGATAACGATGAAAGAAGAGAAACAGCACACATGTGCTTCATGGCATCTACATCCTCCAAGGTAAGCACACATCATGATTCATCTAGTGACAATGATTCGTCATCAAGTGATGATGAAGACATGGATTATAGGGGAGCATATAAGGAGCTATGCAAAATGCATGAAAAGCTCATAAAAGAACATAGAAAAAACACTTAGAAATATTAAAAAGGATACTAAAGAAAAAGAAGAAATCATTAAAGAAAATAGTCTCCTTAAAGAAAAGAATGATTTTTTGCAAAAAGATATTTCATTGGTAAATGAAAAAGTTGAAAATCTGAATAATCTTCTCGTTTCTGTCAAAGATAAATATGACGCTACGATGAAAATTATTGAGAATTTCAACAAAGTAAAAGTAAAGCTAGATAGTATAATAAAAGATCAAAAAACCTCATCTAGCAAAACCGGACTCGGTTATGATTCACACCATACCAAGAAACGGGTTAAGCATACTAGGATACATCATTCTAACGACAATTTTTTGAGCATCTGGATACCAAAGAAATTATCTGATCAACGAAGGAAAAGGTACGCTATCGGCTTTGTTCAGCAAGTTCATTTAAACAAAAATTATAAATATATTGTTCATGAGGGAACTAAACCATACTGGGTTTGGCTTCCTAAAGACTAACTTCTCGGACTAAAAAAAAGAGTACCATAAACGTTTTATTTTTCAGGTACTCCAAAGAAATGAAAGGAAGAAAACAAGATCAAACGCTTTGTAAAGGATCAACATCAACAACTTTCTTGCGCGACTCAATTTTTTCTTTGCTAAATATATATGATTAAATTTAATTAAATAAATAATTTTTTCTTTATTTGATCTTATGTATTTGTGTTATAATCCTAAAACATTTTGTGTTCAGAAATCGCACTCGACCTGGATCAAAAACCCCTCGGGATGAGAAAACGACTCAACCCAGTAGGGAGTCGACTACCTACATGAGGGAGTCGACTACCAGCGTATATGCGAAATTCTGGCTTTGTTTTTTGACTAACTCCTAATGGGTTCTATTGAGTAAATGGGTTCATATCCTCAAGGCAACTTATACCCAATAAGCTAAAACTTCATCCTAACCCTTCATCTCTTGATCCTAATGCCCTCATTCCTTCCCATCTTTTCATCCAAAGATTAAAACCCCCCAAGAGAAACCCTAGGTAGCCGACTACCTCATTTTCTCCTCCTCTCTTGAGAATTCTTTTGGTGCTTGGGTTGTTTGAAGCTCCTCCAAACTTCATCTCTTCCAAAAACCCACTCAAGGTAAAATCTTTTTTACTTCATGATCTTTACTTCATTATTTTTTTCTCTCTCTTGCTTATCTAGCATTGTAAAAATACTGTTTTTACTCTTTCTAGATGCCTCTCAAAGGAATATTTACCAAGAAGAGAAAAACGTCATCTGAAATTGACTCTGAGAAAGAAACCATTTTACCATATCTATTCAAGAACACCACATATGAACACTTCATCAAAATCACTAAGAAACCCATCCTCCATGAACGTTTTGTTAAGCTTAATGATGTTATAAATTATGGCATTGATAGCTTACTAGATTTTCAGAACTTGGCCAACCTATTTTCCTATGAAAATACTTATCTTTGCTATCCAAGGCTTGTGCACTTGTTCTATGCTAATATGGACTACGACCTTGCTAAAAGCCGCTTCATTACCAAAGTTCTTGATACAAAGCTTGCCATTACTGTTAAATCCCTAGGAGAAGCCCTATGAATTCCATATTCTGGCATGCTACTTGATAAAATAGAAATGACTGAAGGAAGTATTCTAGAGAGAATGTATTTGCCAGGAAGACATTTCCAGACTAAACTTCCATGTAGCGATCTTCGCTATCCGGTAAGAATTCTGGCAAATATATTATCCTATAATATTACTCAGAAATTTGGAAGTCATTCTATCCTATCTGAGAAGCAGGCCAAATGTATCTATGCTATACTAAGTAACATTCGCATCAATTGTGCCAAAGTTATCATGGATTCTATACTTTCATCAGCTTATTCTGATAGACCCTCTTCCACCTTAGCTCATGGGCACTATCTCACAAAATTGTTTATTAGCTATAATGTGCCTTTGGATCATGAAACCTCTATTCTAGAACCGGCTCGAGTTTTTGATGTTCATGCACTTGGGAGAATGAATCTTCACCATGACCTTGATGAGAACATCCCTGAAGAAAAACTTGCAGCTGAAGGAGGATCCTCATCCTCTAGGAAAGGTAAGAAAATTATGGTTTCAGATTCTGAAGAAGAAGAAGAAGGAGAAGAAGAAAGAGGAAGCGAAGAAGAAGAAGAAGAAGAAGAAGAACCGGCGTATATTCTTGAGCTTCAAGAAATGCTTCTAAAGAAGATGGGAAAATTGAAGATTTCACAAGAGAAAGGATTTGAAGATCTCAATCGAAAGGTGGACGACCTTAAGGAGTTCGTCGTGAAAAGCAACAAGATGACTGAGGATACGCTTGTTATGATCCTTGATGAGATCAAGGAACTAAAGAAGAATGTCGGTCATCCTTAGCTTCTCTCATAAACAATGGTTCTCTTTCAAACAATGGTTCTCAAAAATATTATGTCCTTAAGACTTATGGCTTGTAATAACTTTTATCGTGTGATGCTAGTTATCATGAACTTATCTTCTATGCAATACTTTAGTTGTTCTTATAAACTAACATCTCTCTTGCAGGCATATGAAATTGAATTCCCCTCCTGATTATATTATGATTCATATATCATTGAAATTTTTTTTGTTGATGACAAGGGGGAGAGAAGATTCATGAAAATGCAAAAATGAAATCATATGTATTATATTGTTTTTATTTTATTTTGCTAACGGCTTCGATGCAGGGGAGAACCGCATCAAAGCAGGGGGAGTAAGTATACTTTCATGTATTTTTTTAAAAAACTTACTTCATTTTTCATTTGGGTGTCATCATCAAAAAGGAGGAGAGTGATGGAAATTGAATTCCACCCCAAGTGATTTTTATGATGAGCACACCAAATGACGCTTAGTGTACTAACTACACTACTATTAAGTGTGCAGAATATGCGAAACTTTACTTATACTCAAAGAAGCGCAATCTACGCTCAAAGACGAGGACGAACATGGCTAAGATCAAATGATGAAGCTCAAAGCTCAAATAGATCAAGAAGCTCAAGTGAAGCTCACTTCTACTCCATCAAATTGATCAAGCTTCCGAAGACGTGTCCTAAGTCTATAGTGAGTGTGTTGTGTCTCTTTAGGGTATTTGTTAAAGCCAAATCATATAGACAAAACACACGCACACAAAACAATTTGAAAAATGTTTTTAAAAATCTTTTAAATCTTTTCAAAATGTTTTAGAGAGCTTTCTCTAGTCATCTTATAACTTTCGTAGTGAAACTCCACACACCCTGGAGTTAGCTACTTGTCTGACTAGATGTGTCGCAGGAAAAACTCCTCTGGGAGTCGACTACCAACAGTAGGGAGTCGACTACCAGCTAGGATTCAAGTATCCCCGAAACACTCTGGGAGTCGACTACCTACATGAGGGAGTCGACTACCAGCTGTAAAAATCTGACGTTTTTGACTTGAATTTTGAAAATTCGTTGAGCGATTTTCTCCGTGATTTTTGGGACAAAAGTCAAAGAAATTTGAATTTCAAATCTCAGAATTTTCCCTATAAATAAGAGCTAATTTCATTTGAGAAAAACACAAATATTGAAATCAAAATCTTTCGTGCAAACGCTCTGAAAATTCTATAAGCTCTCATTCTCTCTTTAGCCAATTCTATTTTAATTGTGATCTTGCAAAATTTTGTTATTATTTTTTTAAGATCATATTCTCGTTTTATTGGCTAATTGTTTTTCAAATCCTTATTGCTCTTCTCTTGATTTTTGTTTAAAAGGATTTTTGAAAAACATTAGATCTAGATCACAAAGAATTCTCTCGTATCTTTGTGTGATCTAGAATCTTATTCTATCAAGCAACTACACACAATTTTGTCTATCTTTGTTTGGCTATAGAATCGGGTGTAAAACCAATCTCCATCAATTTATTGTGGTGAATTGGATATTGATCTTTATTGAGTTGTTGTTGGAACACTAGACAAGTCTAGGTGTTGCCAGTTGGAAATCCTGGTTAAGGCTAGGTCGTTGGAAATCCTAACGAGTGGAGTTAGGTACTTGTATTTGCCAAGGCAGATAGTGGAAAATCTCGTACCGGATTGGTCGGGGACTGGACGTACTCGGGTTGCGGGGAACCAGGATAAAATCGCTTGTCTCTGTGTTTGTTTTTCTGTGATTGTTTATATTTCTTGTACAAGCATTTTTCATTTGCTAATCTTATATCTTTGTAATTCCTTGTTTACTTATTATTGCAAAGATTGTTTATTTAATTCCGCTGTGTAAAGATCTCTGTGTAAAGATTTACATCTGGGTGTAATCTTTTCTATATCATATTACTTTGTTGATTAAGAAGCAAGCGTAGATCACTCTACTTGGCTTCTTAGGCAACATTAGAAGGATTTTATTTGTGCTAATATTAACCACAGAAAAAGTTTACTATTTGCACAACACTATTCAACCCCCCTTCTAGTGTTGTTTACCATCCACAGGATCCAACACATTAGACCCTAATTTCGATCGTTATCCTTCCCGTAGGCCGTATCGGCGAGAATCGCACGATAGGGTGAAAACCGAAGTCCCGGGTTTTCCCTTTATATTGTTTATCCCTCGCATTTTATTTTCTGTGACAACCCATCATCCGATTTGGGCTAGCTCGCCCATGGGGTGAATCCGATCCTTCTTGACACAAGCATAACCACGCCTCCCTGAGTTCGACCCCCAAGCCACACTACAACACCGTGCGCTTGCGGTTATAAATATTTAAATATCACGCCCCCAATTATATATTGTACACATCTGACGCGCAAATGCGGGGGACGTCAGTGGGTCTGTGAGATCCATGGTGCTCGCATCCTTGGTCCAAGGCTCGTGAAAATGCTTCAATCTTTGGCCATTTACCGTGAACTCACTCCCGTCTTTTTCATTAAGCAATAGTACTGCTCCATGTTGAATTACTTCTTTGACTGTGAAAGGTCCAAACCACCTAGAGCGAAGCTTCCCAGGGAATATGTGTAGCTTGGAATTGTATAGAAGAACTTTTTGGCCTGGGGTGAACTCCCTCCTTAGGATCATCATGTCGTGGACGGATGTCATCTTTTCTTTTGATATTTTGGCGTTGTCATAAGCGTTTCTCCTCAGCTCCTCTAACTCCAATAGTTGTAACCTGCGAGAAGCAAAAGATGGATCAGTATCAAAATTTAATTTCTTAATAGCCCAATAGGATCTATGCTCCAATTCAACAGGTAAGTGACAAGACTTCCCAAAGACAAGGCGGTAAGGTAACATCCCTAAAAGCGTCTTGTAGGCCGTCCTGTAAGCCCACAAAGCTTTAGGTAAGCGCAAGCTCCAATCTTTCCATGAAGGATTCACCGTCTTCTGTAAAATGCCTTTGATCTCTCTATTCGCCAGCTCTGCTTGACTATTGGTTTGGGGGTGATATGGAGTAGACACTTTGTGCGTGACGCCAAACCTCTTCATTAGATTAGCGAACATGCGGTTGCAAAAATGGGACCCTCCATCACTGATCAAGGCTTTGGGCACTCCAAATCTAGAGAAAATGTTCTCTTTGAGGAACTTGAGCACAACTGAAGTGTCGTTCGACCTGCAAGAAATAGCTTCCACCCATTTAGAAACATAATCGATTGAAACCAAAATGCAAGAATATCCAAATGAAGGTGGGAAAGGTCCCATGAAATCTATGCCACAACAATCAAATATTTCAATTTCTAGAATGTGGTTTAATGGCATCATGTTACGTCTAGTAATACCCCCTAACTGTTTGCATGCAGCACATGTCTTGCAATAATGAAATGTATCCTTAAACATAGTTGGCCAATAAAATCCACATTGCAAGATTTTAGCTACAGTTTTATTCGTAGAAAAGTGTCCTCCACACACCCCATCATGACAAAATTGTATCACACTGGCTATCTCATGGTCATGAATGCACCTCCTAACAATTTGGTCACTACAATATTTATAGAGGTATGGATCATCAAAGAAAAAATATTTTACCTCGTACTTGAACCTTTTAAAGTCTTGAAGTGACCAAGTTTCAGGAGTCTTACTAGTCACTAGATGATTTACTATATCAACATACCATGGGGAGGTGGAAACACTAAAAAGATGCTCGTCAGGAAAGGAGTCCTTCAAATGTACATCTGCTGAATCAAGGCCTACTGTTAATCGTGATAAGTGGTCGGCTACTAGATTCTCCATGCCTTTCATGTCTTTGATTAGAACATTGAACTCCTGCAATAATAAAATCCATCTTATCAATCGAGGTTTAGCATCTTTTTTGGACAATAAATACTTCAAAGCAGAGTGATCTGTATAAATCAAGATAGATGATCCCAAAATATAGCTCCTGAATTTTTCCAAAGTGAATACTACAGCCAGCAACTCCTTCTCTGTGGTTGTATAATTTCTTTGAGCATCATTCAATGTTTTGCTGGCGTTGTAAATAACTATTGGAGATGTGTCTTTCTTTTGGCCTAGGACTGCGTCAACTGCGTAGTTGCTGGCGTCACACATGATTTCAAACGGTAAGGACCAGTCTAGGACATGCAAAATGGGAGCAGAAATTAGCAACTTCTTTAAAGTTTCAAAAGAATGTTGACACTCATGTGTCCAAATAAAATCCACATTCTGAGTTAGCAAGTTGCAAAGAGGGCGAGATATAGCGCTGAAATCCTTGATAAATCGCCTATAGAATCATGCATGACCCAGGAATGATCTGATATCCCTCACACATTTGGGACTTGGTAGCTTCTCAATTACTGCTACCTTGGCTCTGTCTACCTAAATACCATCTTTATAGACCAAATGACCAAGGACAAGTCCTTCTGTGGTCATAAAATGACATTTCTCCCAATTTAATAGGAGATTCTTCTCAATACACCCGTCAAGAACATGAGCCAAGTTAGCTAAACAATCATGAAAAGAGCTACCATATACAGAGAAATCATCCATAAATACCTCCACAATTTTCTCAACCATATCATCAAAAATACTAAGCATGCATCGCTGAAAAGTGGCGGGAGCATTACATAAACCAAACGACATCCTCTAAATGCAAAAGTACCAAAGGGACAGGTAAAAGTAGTCTTTTCCTGATCCTCTGGTGCAATCTCAATCTGATAATATCCTGAATAACCGTCTAAGAAGCAATAGTACTCATGTCCATCCACTCTCTCTAAAATCTGGTCAAGAAATGGTAGAGGGAAGTGGTCTTTCCTAGTTCTGGAGTTCAACTTCCTATAGTCTATACACATCCTCCACCCTGTGGTGGCTCTAACAGGGATAAGTTCGTTATTCGCATTTTTAACCACGGTGAGGCCAGACTTTTTAGGTACAACCTGTGTTGGAATGACCCATTTACTGTCAGAAATTGGGTATATAATGCATGCATCCAATAATTTTAGAACCTCGCCTTTCACCACTTCTTTTAATGTGGGGTTTAACCTACGTTGCATTTCTCTAGTGGGTTTGGCGTCATCTTCCAAGTAAATGTGATGCATGCATACAATGGGACTAATACCTTTTATATCAGCAATGGACCAACCAATGGCCCCTCTATGCCTTTTCAACACTTCAAGTAAAGAGCTTTCCTGTTCTAACGAGAGTTTAGAAGATATTACCACAGGGAAGCTGTTTTCATTTCCAAGAAAGGCATACTTGAGATATTCAGGTAGTGGCTTTAATTGAGGCTTTGGATCTTCCACCTCAGATGATATTTGAGTTGGTGCATTTGGTGGCAAAGACTCGAACCTAGGCTCCCATATCGCGTTGAGTTCCTTCACATTTTCCTGCACAAGAAAGATGTCATCAGTATCTTGCACAATTGTTTCAATAATATTAGTATCACCATAAAATTCAGAGCAAATATAATCATCCACCAATGAATCAATCATGTTTACTTTTTCACCCTCATCATCCACATTTGGCAACTTGCAAGTATTAAATATATTCAAATCCAAAGTCATGTTACCAAAAGTGATTTTAAGTTGGCAATCCCTACAATTTATTAAAGCATTGCATGTTGCTAGGAATGGTCTACCTAGGATGATGGGAGTGGAATTGGCAGTTTGGGGTCCTTGGATGTCTAGAACTATAAAGTCTGCAGGGTAGTAAAATTTATCCACTTGAACGAGGACATCCTCAATGCATCCCTTTGGAACTTTAATAGATCTGTCAGCTAATTGCAATATAACAGATGTAGGTTTTAGCTCTCCTAACCCAAGCTGCACAAAGATAGGATATGGCAAGATATTAACACTAGACCCTAAGTCCAATAAAGCATTTCCAATCTTTTTAGTGCCAATAGTGCAAGTAATGGTGGGAGATCCAGGATCTCTAAATTTAGGTGGTGTATTTTGTTGCACAATAGAGCTAACCTATTCAGTTAAAAATGCTTTCTTTTTCACATTCAATTTTCGTTTAATAGTGCACAGGTCTTTCAAATTTTTTGCATATGCAGGTATTTGATTTATGACATCAAGCAGTGGAATATTTATTTGGCACTTCTGAAAAATTTCACGAATTTCAGATTGATACTTTTCTTTATTTTTCTGAAGTAGCCGATGAGGGAAAGGTGCTGCAGGTACATATGTTGCGGGCTCTTTCTCTTCAATGAATTTATTGTTCAGACCCGCATCCGTGTTCTCCTTCTGCACCTCTTCTTGCATTTGAATTTCCTCCTCTTGTTCAGCTTCTCTGCTTGGTGGATCAGGTTTTTGAATTTCCTTCACATTCCTCAGAGTGGACACGGTTTGACATGGCTTCATATTATTACCTGCAGAAGAAGATGAGCTCATATTAGGATTCAGAATTGATTGTGATGGAAGCTTACCTTTCTCCAATGTTGCCGTAAGCCTAGCTAAGCTTTCGCTCATCTGTTGATTTTGAGTCTGTTGAGCCTGAAACTGAGCCTGTTGTTGTTGCATTTGGGCTTGTTGCAATTGAATAAGCTGCTGAAGCGCATCTCCAAATGGTTGCATCTGTTGTTGTTGCATTGGCTCTTGGTCCCTCCTTTGGTTCCCCCTTGGTAGTTGTTATTGTTGTATTGAGATTATCTGAACGGAGGAGGAGCCTGTTGCTGAGGTTGCTGATTGGGGCCCCAATTTAAGTTAGGATTGTTGCGCCACCCCTTGTTGTTGGAATTGAAGCTCTGGTAGTTTGTGGACACTTGATTCACTCCTGTTGGATTGCCTAGCATGCTCTTCAAAGCTGAAAGTGTGGGGCAGGCACTGGTGTCATGGCCACTAACATCACAAAGTGCACAACTCTGCTCTATCTCAACTGCTTTGGCCTCTTTCAATTGAGAGCTTGAAGCTTGTTTGTAATCATTGCTTCCATTGTCGCCTCCAACGCATCCTCTGGCTTCAAATTGTATACCACTCCACGTGTTGGCTGGGAAGGTGCGGAGTGGCCTCCCCTGTCGTACTCTGAGGTAGTGTCCCAAGTTTGTGCATTCTCTGCTATGTCCTCCAAGTACGTCCAAGCTTCATCTGGCTCTTTATCGAAGAATCCCCCATTGCACATCATTTCTACGAATTGTTTCATCTGAGGTTTCAGTCCATCATAGAAGAAGCCAATAAACATGCTTTTGTCGAAGCCATTATGTGGACATGCTAGCAATAGCTCATTGAACCTTTCAAACGCCTGGTAGAATGTTTCCTCGCTTTTCTGGGCAAAGTTCATGATCTGCCGTTTCAATCCCTGTGTCCTGTGAATAGGAAAAAATTTCTTTAAGAACTCAGCTTGCAATTCAATCCATGTAGTAATAGAACGTGATGGCAATGCAATTAACCAGTTCTTAGCTTTATCTTTTAATGAGAATGGAAATAATTTCAGATATACCGTGTCTTCGCTAGTCTTTCCATCAAAACATGTCAAGCACACTTCCTCAAATCCTTTTATATGAAGATAAGGGGTTTCTTTGTCTAACCCATGAAAGGTGGGTAAGAGTTGGATTACCCATGGTTTGAAATTAAAAGAATTTGCATCAGTGGACAAGATAAAGCATGAAGCTGTGCTAGTCCTAGCGGGTCTGAGAAGATCTTTTAAAGTTCTAGGAACTTCAGGTTGCACATTATTTTCATTGTTGTTGCTAAAAATTTTCATCCATGTTATTATTAGCAGCCATTTCAAAGCGTCTAGTCAACCTCTGTGTCCTAGGAGTCCTATGCCACATAAACTAGCACAATATTTTTTTTTGTTTTTTTAAAAAAATGCAAAAATTTATATACAGTAAAGTGGAAAGATCTCACCGAAGGTCTTCTGAATGAAATAAACTGTGGTAGCAAACCGTTCTCCCCGGCAACGGCGCCAAAAACTTGCTTAGCCCAAAAATGTGCTTCTCTCAAGCGAAAGAGTCCGTGCAAGTAATATAGATCTGGGAGTCTAGCTGTCGAATCCTCAGGAGAAAATCTGTTGCAACCACAAAGCTTAAATCAAATAGAAATTCAACGTAAAGAGACCAACCACTTTTAATGACGATGGTTTGAATGGGTTTTGATTGTGGTTCTTTTAATACGAGCAAAAGAAAGTTTCGTTTATGAAAATATCAATGAGAAGTATGCACATGATATGGGTTCGTTAGGGTCCATGATTTGTATTAATTTGGTTGATTATAGATAACTCAATGAAACCTCTTTTTGAGAGAAATTCATCGGAGGATACCCTTGTGGGGATTAAAGCACAATATTGAATACGATCGTTGCTAAATTTATAATCCTTTAAATATAAGATATGAAACTCTCTTTTGGGGAGATCAAAACTCACCCTCGTGAGGCGATCATCAACTCAATCATATTCTTTTGGAAGATGAAGAGAAGATTTTAAATAAAGACGATAACTTTATCAACATCAACAATCTTAGCACAAAGATTCAACCACGTAAATACAAATCATATCCCCTAACTACACCATACCATGCACAATCAAAATTTAGCCACACATACAGAAAATAATCAAGTATTTCATCATATTACACATAGTTCTAAGCAATAGAAGTAAATAGAATTGAAAATACGCAATAAATTTCAAGAGATATCACCAAATACACCCTCTTTTAGCTTAAGAAAACTCTCTTTCTTCCTCTTAAAGTCCTCTGAAAATTCCCTCAGGTTGCTCTCTGGAATCTCTGGGAAAATCTGCAAAAATTGCCACGAAAATCGCCCAAATACGCCAAGAATACGGCCAAAACCCTAAGAATACCTTATATAAGAACATTGCGGGTTTAATGGGGTTAACGGGTTCAAAACCCTCTCTAAATCAAGCTCAAACCGCTTCACCAACGTCGGCGCAAATACCGACCGTCGGATCTTGCGGGATCGCACAAGAGGGCGCCATGCGTGCTTTAGAAACTGGGCAAAGCCAGCATCCGCTTCGAGTTCACGTCAGAGTCCGCCTTGGCCGTCCGATCGTGCATCAATGGCCCATACGGAGCCACGTAGCCAAGCGGTTGCCACATCTGCTTCATCTTCGCTCGTCATCGTTGGATCAGGATCGGGCACATATCCGGTTGCCACGTAGCCGCTTGATGGTTGCCTCGGACTCAAAGTCGGGCTGCTTTTTGACCGTCCGATCTCTCAAGCAACGGCCTGGATCGCTCCGCATTTGCTTCGATGGAGAGCCGCCGTCGACCGTTGGATGAGGCAGGAATGCCGCCGATGGCTGCCACGTGTCCCAGCTGGCGGAGCGGTACGCGTACCCGCGCGTATTTCCGTGCGTATTTCTCGCATATTTCCCCAATTTATTGGTATTCTGCATTCAAAAATACACAGTAATTAGCACAGATCTCAGAAAAATACAAATAAATAGTCGTTGGAATCGTGAGATCGAGACTAAGCCATAAAAAATATAAAAAGGCAGAAATACTCAATAAAATTCATACTTTGTGTACAAATCAAGTGATATCCTTAATAAATGATGGTATACAATATACGAACGTATTAGAGACCAATTAAACATCATTTACACACAAAATATTGCTAGATGAGGGGTTAAATAAGCAATATTCAACCCAAATCAGTAAGTGGGCTAAAACATAACTTAATAAGCATAAGTCAATTGTGTGATAAAGGCTTGAAAGTTATTTTCACATTAGATGCTTGCTTGTTTATGATAATGATATGAAGAACATTCTTGTTAAAGGTAAGCAAGTAGAAAATATCTATGTGCTTAGCTTAAATGATTATGATTCAAATGTATGTTTAATTGTTTCAATAAATGACCCGTTGCTATGGCACAGACGTTTTGGTCATGTAAACATAAAAAACATGAGTAAGATGTCTAGTAAAGAGTTGGTGCATGGTCTTCCAAAATTAAATTTTAAATTGGACAAAATGTGTGACTCATGCCAACTTGGCAAAATGAATAAAAGCACATTTAAGAGTATTGGAGCGCTCAGCTCGAAAAAGCCACTTGAACTATTTCATATAGATTTGTTTGGCCAGGCTAGAACTTCATCTCTTTATGATAGCAAATATGTATTTGTTATAATTGATGATTTCACACGATACATGTGGGTATTATTCTTAGTCAATAAGAAACATGCCTTCCGTGAATTTAAAATATTTTTCAAAAGAATTGAAAGATATACTCTATGAAAATTATCTCTATAAGAAGTGATCACGGTGGTGAATTTGAAAATGAACATTTTCAAAGATTTTGTGAAAAACGAGGCGTTTCTCATCTTTTGCTTTTCCTGGAGCTGCTCTTCAAAATGTGATAGTTGAAAGGAAAAACAGGACACTCCAAGAGTGTGCACGAACAACGTTGTGTGAAAGCAACCTTCCAAAATATTTTTGGGCAGAAGCTGAGCAACTGTGTGCTATATTCAAAGCAGAGTTTTAATTGGAAAACCTTTTGAAAAGACACCTTATGAGTTGTTGCTCCAACAAATTCCAAAATTATCTTATTTTAAGGTTTTGGGTTGTAAATGCTATATTCTTAACACAAAGATAACTTAGATAAATTTGACTCTAAAGTGGATGAATGCATATTTATCGGTTATTCTTTTCGTAGTAATGCATATAGAATCTACAATAAAAGAACCATAGATATTGTTGAAACTATGCATGTAACATTTGATGAATCCCTTACTAGCAATACTCGCATAAATATTGAAGATGATGTTGCACCTATTTCTGATGTTAACGCTTCTACTTCTTTACATAAATCTTTTCCTGAAGTTACACATCACACACACACACAAAAGTTTTTGGTGCTATTGCTGCAGGTGCTAGAACTAGATCTCAAATATAACACATCACACATGTTGCATGTGTTTCTAACATTGAGCCCAAAAAGGTCGATGAAGCTTTTGCAGATGAAACATGAATTGAAGCCATGCAAGAAGAACTTCTCCAATTTGAGATAAATCAGGTATTGGAGCTAGTCATATGCCAGAAGCTCGTCCAGTCATCAGCACAAAATGGGTGTATCGGAACAAACTAGATGAGGACGTAAATGTGTAAGAAACAAAGCAATGTTAGTGACAAAGGGGTATTCACAAGAAGCAGGTATTGATTTCGACGAAGCTTTTACACCTGTTGCTAGACTAGAATCCATTAGAATGCTACTTGCATTTGCATCATTTAAAATTTTTAAATTATAACAAATGGATGTAAAGAGAGCATTCTTAAATGACTATATAAAGGATAAGGTGTATGTTGAACAACCTCTTGGCTTTGAACTTGATAAGAAAGTAGGTCATGTTTATAAACTAAATAGAGACTTATATGGTATGAAACAAGTTCCAAGAGCTTGGTACGAAAGATTAAGAAAATTCTGAATTAACTCGGGATATAATGTTGGAAAATTTGACACTACTTTATTTGTTAAGGAAATTCACGATGAAATCATTCTCATTCAAATTTATTTAGATGATATTATTTTTGGATATATTAACGAAGATATATGCCAAGAGTTTGCTAAGTTAATTCATGAAGAATTCGAGATGAGCCACATGTGCGAGCTTATGTACTTCTTAGGATTGTAAATCAAGTAGTCAAAAGAGGGAACCTTCATTCAGTAAACGAAATATGCTAAATATCTACTCAAAAGGTTCGTGATGGAGAATGCATCGGGAAAGAATATACCTATGGCCATATCGACCTCTTTAGATAAAGATGAAGCAGGTAAAAAGGTTGATCAGAAAACATATCGATGTTTGATCGGTTCTTTCCTTTATTTAACTACAAGCAGACTTGATATAATGTTTAGTGTATGCGCTTGTGCACGATTCTAATGTGACCCAAAGGAATTACACATTAAAACGGTAAAATACATATTTAGTTATCTTAAGGCCATTACTGACTTTGGATTGTTTTATCCCAAAGATAGCTGTTGCGGGGTAGAACTCACGTACAATGAATTTGTATTATGGGGAACCAAGGGCATGGTGGTTATGATAATGATGAGGGTTAATGTAGGCTATTTAACAGATGAGTATTGGGATGATGAGGTTAAGTCTGTTGTGAAGGCTGACCACGGTATCAAATCCGGAAGGATGCGGTAGAGGGGCCGAACTTCCCGAGGCAGCGGCGAGCACGACCGATGGTGACGAGCTAACCTGCGTAAGGAGCAACTCGTCAGAAAGGCCGGGTTGGGGTCCAACCCTTAACCTCTCTGATGCCTAAGTCAATAATAGGACTTAAAGCGGGGGCTAGGCACGCAGGTCAGACTGAAGGTGAGTCGACCGTACGTGACGAGCTATAAATGGTGGAAGAAAAAAGATATGTATGACCTTTTCCCTTGTGTGTGAGTAATAAGATTCAGAATAAATTTGTCAACCCCTTCCCCGTTGGAGGCAACGGGGTATTTATACCTGATGGAGGCGGTTAGGTGAGGCTGACCTGGCATGCTGACTCGACGTGAAGCGCGGGTCCCGGGACCTAAAGAAAGGGTGTGTTGGCCTGGGGACAACGAAGTTGGGGTTATTCCCGGTCCTTCGAGTTGGGACTTCACTTCCTGATCAACCCTTACCTCCTGCACCTGATGAACTTCCAAGAGCTACCGATCTTCGCCTTGGTGACCCGCTCCTGGGGCTTGCTGGTGGGGTTCACCGTGCTATGCTTCGTCAGCTCCCTGAGTCCGTCCCTGGCACTGTTCCAGCATTTCTTCGCAGTTTGGAAGAGGGTGATGTACCACTGCGTCTGCGTGAGGAGGGGGCGGGAGCTCATCGTCGGGGTGCCCACCGATGTTGGAAGGTGGATGGAGGATTTTGTCTTTGTTGGGATGCCGGTCGACACGGTGTTGATGTCGAACTGGGGGGCGCTGAACCCTCTGGTGAATGAGAGGGTGAAGCTAACTGGTGAAGACCTGGCGAAGGCACAGATCTTGGCAGAGCTGCTCGAGGCGCACCGCCGGTTGGCAAACTTAGCGCAGGACAGTCGGCTCGCCTAGGATTTGATCACTCCATATTTTACACCTTTTTCCCGCATGTTTTCACGCCATTTCGATTGCTCATATTGCGGTTTTCAAGATTATTCGACAATATTGCGATGCTTTTCACTATTTCTTGTTTTTGTCGGATTTCAGGAAATATGGAGCGATCGGGAGCAAAAATGAGCTTAAAGGATTTGCACCCACTCCGGAGTGTCAACCATGGCCCTTTTGAGGGTTATTCTGCAATGGAAGACGAGTAGAAGAAGAAAGAACGTCGTAGGAGCGACGAGGAAGCGAAAAGATGGAGATTGGGCATTTTCAGCATGCCACTCGGTCGAGTGAAGGAGTCACTCGGCCGAGCATTGAGACCCCGCTCGGTCGGCCAGATCAAACACGCAACAGAGATGTATCAGCGTGCACTCGGCCGAGCATCGCACGCCCACTCGGCCGAGTGCGGAGACTCCGTCCGCCCGAGTGGCACCCAGACGACGGCAAGCCAAAATGTCCAACTCTCTGTAATCCGTCAGTCGACTATGAGCTCCGACTCGGCCGAGTTCCAAAAGCCCCTCGGCCGAGTGACATTTGCCACTCGGCCGAGTGATGCCGAGGACACGAAGCGCCCAGATTTTCAGACATCCTTCCATTCTTTTGAAATCTGCTATCATTCCAGTAGGTAAATTATTTTTCTCATATTTTTTATGGATAGTATACTTCATGAAGATTCCAACGCCACCAAGAACGCGCAAATCGGAGGTCAGATGAAATCTGGAGAATTTTTGCAAGTTGATGCTGCAGTGCTGGAATTTCCACTCGGCTGAGTCACATTTTCCACTCGGCCGAGTCGGCGACGGGCCCAGATTTTAAGTTGCGGTTTGGGCTGTTTTTGGGCACGAATTTGAGGGGTTTTCTTGGGTTTCTTGCTAGGGTTTTGGGGAGTATTTAAGGGTTTTGTAGCCACCATTAGAGGGGGATCCCCCATGTTTTCTTAGGTTCCCAAAAATGTTTTATTAGGGATTATTTTAGAGGTTAGGCCATGTCCTAGGCACCCTCTTGGATCTAAAAGCTTGTATTCTGATTGAAGATCATCATCAAGCTAAGTATTTTGTTCTTCTTATTTGAATCTTTGTTTTTCTATCTTTTTATATGCAAGCAATGATTTTTATTGATTCATATATCCTTGTTGCTATGCTAGAGTAGATTTGTTGTTCTAGGGTTTGGGGATGAACCCAATGGATCTAATTTCAGATTTGTGATGAATGAATTTCCAAATTGCTAGAATTGCTAGGAGGTTAGGTTGTGATTGATTTATTACGGATAGTTAGGGATTTCCATCGATTTGGGATTTGCAAGAGATTGGATTCTAATCGATGGGAAGGCCTAGATATTCGATTTAGATTTACAATTGGATTTCTCTAGATTTGGTTTGCAAGAGATTGGACCAAAGCTAGGATTTTTAATTGTAAATCTATACCAATATTCGTTTGCAAGAGATTGGATGAATACAAACTATCACAACCTAGATCGTGACTCGAGTTTGCACGAGAGTGGGCTCGAGAAGCGACTGGACAATGATGTCGATCCTAATGCTAGTGGCTTAGGCTAGGGTTTGCAAGAGATTGGGCCCTATCCTAGGTTCTCTATAGACCGGCAATAGCGCGAGAGCGTGAGCTTGGTTCTCTATTCAGTTACGACTAGTTCACCTCAACGCAAGTCTAGTAATATTGAGATTCACTATTCACAATGACGAATGACGGTCCGTAGTGGGGATTCCTTAGCCCTAGACACTTTTATTGTATTGTATTTGAATTGATATTTGACCGATTTCTCTATCTCCGACAACGACATCCATCACCATTGCCATTACATTATACCATAACCATCTCCACCAATAAAACGTTCGTAGTCAAACAAACCTAGGATATATTGGAGCCAACACCACCTCCTCGTGTTCGATACCCGCTCACCACTACGCTGTGCGCTTGCGGTAAAACTACAGTCGTTCTCCGGGTGTATATCCGGGGCCGATCAAGTTTTTGGCGCCGTTGCCGGGGAGGTGTTTCCTGTTGGGTGCCAATTTGTCACAATTAGGTTGATTAGACTACGAAAAAATTTTTTTTTAACAAAAAAAAATTTTCACCCCCGCCACCATTATTATCATTTCCATATTCTTTTGTGCCACTAATATCTTTTCTCCAGGTATTTATCTTTGTTGATCAGGTGTTATGGATAATACTATGTGGACCACAGATTTTGATCAGAGTGCTCAGATGGGAGAATACTTTTTTGATGAGAGTGCTCAGATGGGAGAATACTTTTTTGAGGAGACGCACTGGCCCGAGCTTGATGAGAAACAAATGATCTTTTTTGATGAGATGCATGCACACCAGGTTGAAATGCAAGCCAGTCTTGAAAAGAGCAACCTTCAATTGGAAGGGATGAAGAGGGAACTTGAAATGAATGCGCTTATGATTAGTGTTGCAGAGATTTCCAAAGATATCAGTTCTGCTTCTTCATATTATAGACAAGAAGCATCGCCAGACATACTTCCATCGCCAGAATGTGCCGTCGTCGATCCCACTTCATACGATACAACTATTGCATATGAAGAGTCGATGGACGAAGAGGCAGTGAAGGAAGCAGAAATTGAGTCATATGCGCAGCCAGAGGAGGACGCATTTCAGAGATTATTGGAAGGCCTCTTGGAGTCAGTGAGGTTCACCGGTTCAGAGAGCATTACATCAGGTGATGCATTTGAGCTACTATTTGCAGAGTTTGTTATGAACCGTGTTTCAGCTGCAGGAACAATTGAGGAGGACATCCATGTCAGTCTTGAGGGGGATAGACTATATTTTCGGATTGCTTGCGGGCATTCCCCTCCACATGATACATCCCCACAAGTTGACACACATGAGCAACCAGCATCACCATTCCAGAGAGAGCCTACATTGATAGTTGATGAGGAGGCCTTACACACAGAGCCAGAGCTTATCATCGAGGAGGTCATACATCGGGACGAGGACATAGCCATTCATGAGGATCCCGAGCACTACCCTCCCCCATTAGAGCTTCCACATCCACCTCATCCTTCCACTGACGTCGAGGACTATCCCACAGAGCCTACTGCTCCCACTCAGGGAGATATTTTTACCCATTCCATTTCTGAATCATGTATTCCATTCGATATTTATTTTGAATCAGATATTTTTGACACGTCGTACCTTTTGCAGCACACATACGATTATGGACCGGAGGTATGCTTGGACGTGTCACAGTTTGACGAGCCTATCAAGGAGGTCCACACCTATGATCTAGATTTACCTAAGCAGCTTAGAGCGGACACCATGGAGACAGCTATCACAGCACATGAGGATATTGGATTATTTCCAGGGAAGCATCGTCCACCATTATTTATTTCATATATTTCTATAAACGATCCTCTTTGGAATACTTTTATTACGAGGGTGAATTTTTTGCAGCGAACTGATGCATCCTATTCTCTGCAGGGTACATGTGGAGTCCTTGTGGGAATGCTGGAGGATGCATTGCTGGAGTTCGTTGGTGTTCGTGGACACACACGCCTAGCAGAGCCACGAAAAGAGCAGGTGGAGCAGTTGCCGGCACCGGCAAAGATACTGGATCCGCCTTTTGCTATAGGTGATATCAATCCAGTAGTGTAGAAATTTTTATGCTTTAAATAAACACGAATCCTCTCGATAGCGAGAGGACCGTATAGATTTGCTTGAATAAATATCACCTCATATGACGGCAACAATAATCATTTACACCCCAAACCCATTATATATATTTATTGCCATCTTCATATTTTTGTTTGTCACATCCTTTTGCTCACCACCATCGAGCATTTCTTTCAAGTGAAACCTTACTTTCTAATTCGTTTGACTTGATCACGCTTTGCAAAGCCATGACATTTTTGGTCAAGTCATTTGAATAGGTTTGTTTGGTATAAGCTTGGGGGAAGGCGCTCTCATGCATCATTGTATTTGCATGTAGTTGCATTAGGATTTCATGTCATTCATTTCATCATTTTTCATTCACCCCCTTATTATTATCGTTGTTCCTCATATTCTTCCATTATGATCACATTGAGGACAATGCGAAGTTTAAGCTTGGGGGAGTGCATTTCCATGCCATTTAGATACATTAGTTGCATTGTTACTTTATTTTAGGATTTTTTTTTAAAATTTTTCAAAATTTTTGCATCATCTTTCTGATTTTTCCATCTTATTTTCCTTTTATGTGTGTTCATGCATCATAGTGTGTACTTTTTTTTCTTTTCTTTCCTCTCTTTAATTTTTATTTCTTTATTTTCTTTTCCTCCTTTTGCTAGATTTGCTCATTATGATGATATCTCTTATTGCTTTAGCAGCCATCACGATGCTTATTATTCCTTGCCATGCTACTTAGAGTATTTCAATATAATGCTTTCCATGTGCTTGCTTATATATTCTTTTGATGATTTCTCTATATGAATGCATGATATTAGTTGAAACTGAATGTATGGATTAGTGTTTAGTATGCTTTTGTTGGAAGTGCACCAAGATTCACGCATCAATTGTATAACGGGAGCATCTGCCTTATCATCTTATTCACCTTCTGTTGCATGCTTGATATGAAAGTACTCTTTACCGCTTGACTTCACTTTTTATTGAGATGATTGAGAATATCCATTCTTACATATGAGTTTTAGTTTAAGTATTATTTTATTGAACCGTTCGTGCACATCTTAGAGTGAACCGAGTGTTACATTATTTCTTTCTCCATATATATCTTTTTATTCTCTACATGTCACTTGAGCTCACCTCCTAAATCTACTTATATCGCATCTATTTCCCAAAAATCCCTACAAAAGAAAAGGTTGCTCCAAAAAGTCCAAAAAGCCAAAAAGGAGCCAAAAACCAAAAATACAAATCAAATAGCTCCTACAAAAATCCAAAAAGAAAAGTGAGAAACAAAAAAGTTCAAAAAGAAAAAAAAGAAGAAGAAAAAATGTTTCTTTATCTCATTATTGGAGCCACAAAATACTTGGGAAAACCAAGGCAAAAATCCCATTTTCCACTATCATATTCCTTTAGATGCGATGCCTCAAGCTAAGCTTGGGGGGGGGGGGGGGGGGGGGGGGGGGGGGGAACTCATTTGACCATATGAGTGAGTGCGACATTAGAGTGGAGAGGTGCACGAATGGGGAAGTTTGATAATGCTGAAACTTAGCACAATACCTTAGTTATGGAGATTTCTTATGAATCGATATAAATATGTGAATGCCATGATTTATTCTATTCTCCATTGCATGTTTGGTGTGATTCTTATATGCTTCTGTTATAACTCTTGATTGAAAAGTACATCGCCAACAATTGTATATTAAATTCTATGAAATGCATGATGTGGATATGAATTGATTGTATGAATTTAGAGAATCCCTTTTGTTGATCTGAAAAGCTTGCAAGTGCCATGTTTAAGTAAGATATGAAATCTTTATAGCATGTGATTCGTATTTCCCAAGTTATCGTGATGTGTATCTTATGGCTTGAGATCTGAGAGAATAATCTAGCGACCCCTTCCACTTCGTATTCTTTTTCATTTTTTCCTTATTTTTACCCTTCGGGTTCGCCTTCTACTTGTCTTCCTCGAGGACGAGTAAGAGGTAAGCTTGGGGGATTTTGATCACTCCATATTTTACACCTTTTCCCCGCATGTTTTCACGCCATTTCGATTGCTCATATTGCGTTTTTCAAGATTATTCGACAATATTGCGATGCTGTTCACTATTTCTTGTTTTTGTCGGATTTCAGGAAATATGGAGCGATCGGGAGCAAAAATGAGCTTAAAGGATTTGCACCCACTCCGGAGTGTCAACCATGGCCCTTTTGAGGGTTATTCTGCAATGGAAGACGAGTGGAAGAAGAAAGAACGTCGTAGGAGCGACGAGGAAGCGAAAAGATGGAGATTGGGCATTTTCAGCATGCCACTCGGCCGAGTGAAGGAGTCACTCGGCCGAGCATTGAGACCCCGCTCGGCCGGCCAGATCAAACACGCAACAGAGATGTATCAGCGTGCACTCGGCCGAGCATCGCACGCCCACTCGACCGAGTGCGGAGACTCCGTCCGCCCGAGTGGCACCCAGACGACGGCAAGCCAAAATGTCCAACTCTCTGTAATCTGTCAGTCGACTACGAGCTCCGACTCGGCCGAGTTCCAAAAGCCCATCGGCCGAGTGACATTTGCCACTCGGCCGAGTGATGCCGAGGACACGAAGCGCCCAGATTTTCAGACATCCATCCATTCTTTTGAAATCTGCTATCATTCCAGTGGGTAAATTATTTTTCTCATATTTTTTATGGATAGTAGACTTCATGACGATTCCAACGCCGCCAAGAACGTACAAATCGGAGGTCAGATGAAATCTGGAGAATTTCTGCAAGTTGATGCTGCAGTGCTGGAATTTCCACTCGGGGCCGAGTCACATTTTCCACTCGGCCGAGTCGGCGACGGGCCCAGATTTTAAGTTGCGGTTTGGGATGTTTTTGGGCACGAATTTGAGGGGTTTTCTTGGGTTTCTTGCTAGGGTTTTGGGGGAGTATTTAAGGGTTTTGTAGCCACCATTAGAGGGGGATCCCCCATGTTTTCTTAGGTTCCCAAAAATGTTTTATTAGGGATTATTTTAGAGGTTAGGCCATGTCCTAGGCACCCTCTTGGATCTAAAAGCTTGTATTCGGATTGAAGATCATCATCAAGCTAAGTATTTTGTTCTTCTTATTTGAATCTTTGTTTTTCTATCTTTTTATATGCAAGCAATGATTTTTATTGATTCATATATCCTTGTTGCTATGCTAGAGTAGATTTGTTGTTCTAGGGTTTGGGGATGAACCCAATGGATCTAATTTCAGATTTGTGATGAATGAATTTCCAAATTGCTAGAATTGCTAGGAGGTTAGGTTGTGATTGATTTATTACGGATAGTTAGGGATTTCCATCGATTTGGGATTTGCAAGAGATTGGATTCTAATCGATGGGAAGGCCTAGATATTCGATTTAGATTTACAATTGGATTTCTCTAGATTTGGTTTGCAAGAGATTGGACCAAAGTTAGGATTTTTAATTGTAAATATATACCAATATTCGTTTGCAAGAGATTGGACGAATACGAACTATCACAACCTAGATCGTGACTCGAGTTTGCACGAGAGTGGGCTCGAGAAGCGACTGGACAATGATGTCGATCCTAATGCTAGTGGCTTAGGCTAGGGTTTGCAAGAGATTGGGCCCTATCCTAGGTTCGCTATAGACCGACAATAGCGCGAGAGCGTGAGCTTGGTTCTCTATTCAGTTACGACTAGTTCACCTCAACGCAAGTCTAGTAATATTGAGATTCACTATTCACAATGACGAATGACGGTCCGTAGTGGGGATTCCCTAGCCCTAGACACTTTTATTGTATTGTATTTGAATTGATATTTGACTGATTTCTCTATCTCCGACAACGACATCCATCACCATTGCCATTACATTATACCATAACCATCTCCACCAATAAAACGTTCGTAGTCAAACAAACCTAGGATATATTGGAGCCAACACCACCTCCTCGTGTTCGATACCCGCTCGCCACTACGCCGTGCGCTTGCGGTAAAACTACAGTAGTTCTCCGGGTGTATATCCGGGGCCGATCAGGATTTTTGGTCCCAAGGCAGTTTGAGTCTGGCGAGCCTTTATGTAGGCTTACCCTGATCTTTCTTTTCTTCGCAGGTGGGGACGCAGCATTTTCGCCAGAGGAGATGTCGGGGGCTACCGAAGTGTCGGTTGAGGAGAGCACCAATCCTCGTGATAAGGGTAAGAAAGCGATGTGCGAGGAGGGGCCTGCAAAGGAGGTGTCCCGAAAACAGAGTGCCGATGTCCCGGGCAAGGAGGAGGCGAACCGAAGGCGAAGGACTTCCGAATTTGGTGCCTCTTCTGATCAAGCTGGCGAGGGCCTCCCCGAGGGTTCACCCATTCAGGGAGCGGTCCTCCCGGTTCCTACGCTGGTACCCGAGGAGGAGAAACCTCGCAAGGCATCCCCGGTCCAGAAGTGGCCTTACGGAATCCCCCTGTGCAAGATGGTAAGGGCGACGAATGATCGCGCCCGGGCGTACACTCTAAAGAGAGACCGTGTAGTTTTACCGCATGCGCACGGTGTAGCGGCGAGCGGGTATCGAACACAGGGAGGACGTATGACAGTGTCTTCTCCGAACAACCTGGCTATATGGACAGAAAAGTAGGAAATTGCCTTTCGGCGATGTTGTCACAATCGTCAAACAAAGTAAATAGATATAAAATCAAATAAAGACGCCTAGGGAGTAGGGAATCCCCGCTACTCACCGTATCTCGTCATTGTGATTCATCGGTTTCACAATTGCTAGGGTAGAATGTCAGGTGAACTAGTCGCAACTGAATGTAAAACCTAGCGCTCCTTCGTCTCGGGTAGTGTCGGTGGGTGGCTCCCCCAAGCTAGTGCTTGCTCCGGGCTTCGGCTTCACCGGTGACACCGATTTTCATATCGGTAGGGCTTTCTTCGGAGTCCTCATCTTTGAGAGCTTGCAGAGCTCTCGTATTCTCGCGACATCAGCGTCACCTTCATCAATTTCTACGGAGAGGTCGGGGGTCATCCATCTTTTCTTCTTGGCCCAAGTTCGGCCCTTCCTCAAAATCATCCTTGAATAGTGTGCCGATGGAATGGGGGATCACCTCCTCAATGACATCGTCAAGGAGGTCCATATAGTCCAGCTCCTCATGATAGGGCATGTGTTTCATTGCCTTGGGTATATGAAGCTCCATCTCGATGTTGTCGACGTTCAATGTTAGAGTCCCTTCACGTATATCGACAATGACACCGGCGGTGGCGAGGAATGGGCGTCCAAGTATTAGCGACGTATCGCCCTCCTCCTTGACATCCATGATCACGAAGTCGCATGGCAAACATATGCCTCCCGGGACTTGTAGCGGGATGTCCTCTGCGATCCCTACCGGCCTTGTAATCCGACCATCTGCTAGTTGTATCCACATGTCGGTGGGCTTCAATTCTGTGCCGGTGTTTAGTCTTCGGGACATAGAGAGAGGCATGAGGCTAACACTAGCCCCTAAGTCTACTAACGCCTTTTGTAGAGGGACGCCGCCTAAGGTGCAAGGAATTCGGAAACTCCCCGGGTCTTTGAATTTGGCGGGCTCCTTCTCTCTCTTGGTGAACCAAGTCCCCTCCTCAGCGGCATTATTTTCTCCTTCCTCTTTCTTCCCGTAATCAAATCCTTTAAGAACTTGGCGTATGTCGGGATCTCCACGATAGCGTCGAGGAAAGGAATATTGAGGCTTACCCCTCTCAAATATTCGAGAAACTTGGCTAGCTGTTTCTCCATCTTTGCTCTAGCAAGCCTCTGAGGGAATGGGATCGGTGGCATAAAATGCCTCTCTTCAATCAGCTGCTCCGCTCTGGACTTTTCTTCCCCTTGCGGCTCTTTCTCTCTCTCAACTTCAATGACAGGCTCACTTGGCTCTACTCTCTCCACCACGGGCTCCTTGGTTGGAATCATGACGGGGGTGGTATCCTTCCCGCCTCTCGTAGTAACTGCAACCACGGCGTTGATATGTCCGGTGGTGCCCCGTGGATTTTGCTCGGGTTGAGCCGGCAACTGTTGACTATTTCGATTGAGCAACGCAAGTTGCTCCGAGATTTGGCCTACAACGGTTGCAAGGGAATCTTGGCTCGCCTTCAAGGAAGCATTAGTCTTCTTCTGCTCGACCATAAACTCCTCCACTCTAGCTTCAAAGTCGGAACGTTGTTGAGCTTGTGGAGGGTTTGGATTTCTCCACCCTTGATTGTATCCGGGCGGCCTATAGGGTCCCACTTGTTGCCTTGGTGGGTAGTTTTGTTGCGGAGGCCCCCTCGGTGGATAATGTTGTTGTTGTTGTGATGGTGGTCGAGCTTGGTGAGGTGGTTGTTGCGGGGGGTTCAATGCTCCATCATTGTTTGCATAGGAGAAACCGGGATGGTTTCTAGCGGCCGGATTGGCCCAATATCCTTGGTTCCCCGCGACGTATTGGACTTGCTCCAAAGACCCCTCTCCTTGTTCTCCTTCCAAATACGTAGCTTGGGATTGGTCTTGCCAATCGCACATTTGACTTGTTGGTGTGGATGTCGAAGGGGCTCCTTGGGGCTCCGTGATATATTTCTCCAGTCTCTTCACCACCTTGTGGAGAGAGTCGAACTTGTTGGTCAGCTCCGCCATGGCCTTGGCCTCATAGATGCTAGATGGCTTCAAGGAGGACGAAGAGTGTCCTCGCTCGTCGCCCCATTGTTGATTGTTCGAGGCCATCTCCTCAATTAAGACCGTAGCTTCGTCGGGAGTCTTCGATAGGATGGCCCCATTTGCTGCGGCATCAATAATCTGCTTGGTCCCCGGTTGGATACCATTATAGAAGCTATGGACTAGCTCCCAATCTTCAATGCTATGGTGGGGGCACTGATGCTGCAGGTCTTTGAAGCGCTCCCATGCTTCGTAGAGTGTCTCTTGAGGTCCTTGCTTGAAGGACATGAGAGCACTCCTAATCTTTACCGTCTTGGAGGGCGGATAGAACTTGTCGATAAACGCGCTCGCCAACTCATCCCATGTGGTGAAGACTCCTTCAGCTTGCGTCCTCAACCAATAAAGAGCTTTATCCTTTAGTGTGAAGGGGAAGAGGCGCAGTCTGATGGCATCTAGGGTGACGCCCGGCATCTGGAAGGTGGCACACTTTGATAGGAAAAGCTGGATGTGGTAGTGGGGATTTTCATGGGCGTTCCCATGAAATGTATCCTGCTGCATCAGAACCACAAGTCCGGTCTTCAACTCAAAATTCTTGTCAGCCGCCAACTCCGGCATGGCTATGGACGAGGTCGTGGAGGAAGTCTTAGGCCGGAGCCTATCTCGAATGGAAATAATCCTCGCCATTCTTGCCGCTAACTCTTCAGGCGTCTCCCGAACGTTCATAAACCTCCCTTCCGTATCGGGTCTCCTCTCCGCTCTGATTCTCCGCAATGTATGCTCGATCTCAGGATCAAACAATATATCTATGGGGTCCGCTGTGGATCTCGTGTACATGCACGGGAAAACAAAGTTTCAAAGAATTGATTAGCACAATGGAAGGGTTAGATAAAAAAATGAAGAAATAAAACAAAAAGAAAGAAATAGCTAGGGTGGTAGGATCACACACAATCGCCTCCCCGGCAACGGCGCCAAAAACTTGATCGCGCCCGGGCGTACACCCTAAAAAGCGACCGTGTAGTTTTACCGCAAGCGCACGGTGTAGCGAAGAGCGGGTATCGAACACAGGGAGGACGTATGACAGTGCCTTCTCCGAACAACCTGGCTATAGGGACAGAAAAGTAGGAAATTGCCTTTCGGCGATGTTGTCACAATCGTCAAACAAAGTAAAGAGATATAAAATCAAATAAAGACGCCTAGGGAGTATGGAATCCCCGCTACTAACCGTATCTCGTCATTGTGATTCATCGGTTTCACAATTGCTAGGGTAGAATGTCTGGTGAACTAGTCGCAACTGAATGTAAAACCTAGCTCACGCTCTCGCGCTGTTGCCGGTCTATAGCAAACCTAGGATAGGGTCCAATCTCTTGCAAACCCTAGCCTAGGCAAGCTAGCATTAGGATCAACGTCATTGTTCAATCGCATCCCGAGCCCACTCTCGTGCAAACTCGGGGTACGACCTAGGTTGGGATAGTTCCTACCCGTCCAATCTCTTGCAAACAGGTATCGGTATAGAATTACAACCGAGAATCCTAGTATCGGTCCAATCTCTTGCAAACCGATACTACGGAAACTCAATTTCAACCCAATTCGGATTTCTAGGGTTTCCTATCGAATTGGGATCCAATCTCTTGCAAATCCCAGTCGATATGAACACCTAGCTATCCGTGTTATATCAATCCCAAACTAACCCTAATAGCAATTCTAGCAATAGTTCTACCAAATCATCACAAATCGGAAATTGGGCTCGTAGGGTTCATCCCCACGCCCTAAGACGTTAAGACTACTCACAAATCATATCGCAAATGGAAGAACAATCAATTGAAATAGCAATAGAATTCATGGCAATACTGAAATTAGCAATAAAAATAGAATTTTTAATAGAGAGGGAGACAAACCAATGTAGCTTTCCAAGAATCCAACAAAATAGCACTTTTCTTTCCTCTCCAATCACAAGAATTAAACTCTAAAAAGTCTAATCTTAAAAGGCTGCCAAAAGCAATAGAAAAGCCCCCTAAACTAGGTTAGAATCTGGGGTTAAATACCCCCCAAAACTGCCCAAAAATCCGTGACCAAAATGCCCATGTGCCTCTTCAAAATCGTGTTTTCCGCTACAAGCGCGCGGCTTACTCGGCCGAGTGACAAAAGTCGCTCGGCCGAGTGAGAGACCCTGAGAATTTACAGTAAGTTCGGGGTCTTTGGGGTCTTCACTTCAGGGGTCACTCGGCCGAGTGAGTTGTCGTCACTCGGCCGATGGGCTTTGTTCACTCGGGCGGACGACAATTGCCACTCGGCCGAGTGGGGCTTCTGATCTCAGACTGACGAAAGACAGTAACTTGGGAGTTTTTGATGGCTGTTGTCTGAGTGCCACTCAGGCGGATGGGGTACGTCACTCGGCCGAGTCGGCATCTGATGCTCAGCCGAGTGCACGCTGATACATTGCTTGGAGCGTGTCCGATCTGGCCGGCCGAGCGGTGTCTCGATGCTCGGCCGAGTGACTCCTTCACTCGGCCGAGTGAGATGCTAAAAATGCCCAATCTGAATGTTCTTGCCTCCTCTTCGCTCCTACGATGTTCTTTCTTCTTCCGCTCCTCTCCAATCTCAAAATACCCCTCAGGGAAGTCGTCGGTGACACTCTGGAGTAGGTGTATCTCGGAATCACTCCAAATCGCTCCAAATCTCCTGAAATACGACAAAAACAACAAATCATGAAAAGTATCGCAATATTGTCGATAAATCGTGAAAAACATGATTTGAGCGATCTAAATGGCATGCAAACATGCGGGAAAAAGGTGTAAAATACGGAGTGATCAACGAACCCGAGCTGCGAGAACGCTCTCGTCCGCTTTAAGCGAAGGCAGAGGCCGAGGCGCTTCCAAACGACAGTCTTCACCTACCGACCTATCGGATAGGCCGTGAGGAATCGATATTTGAGGATGCCGGGGTGGCGGCGCATCTAGCGGAGTATTGCCTGCTGCCGCAGGATCACGAGTCCCTGATCCGCGTGGGGGTGGAGCGGTTGTGTGGTTCCACCGTGTGGCACGTCATGCAGGTATGCCGAATTCCTCGGCTCACCTTCCAAGTTTTCTTTGCTCGTGTTCGACTGAGTGGGGTCTTTTAGTAAATGGTCATGGCTATGGCGACCCTGCGATGCCGAACTCCAGTGGCTGCTACAAGGGCGGCTCTCGACAAGGCGAGGGTCGACCTTAGTGAAATCGGAGAGAAGCTGCGGGAGAAGGAGGAGGAGCTGTGTAACGGTCTCTTTTCGTTGTACTTTGTTCGTGCACGTGCTTTTGACCGTGCACGTATTTATTTTAGACTTTGTTTGTTTGTGAACACTTTGGTGTGATATGTCGTTGTGAACGTCTCTAAGAGTATTAAATTGTGGCACTAATTTGGAACGACATTTCTCGAGTCGTTTTCCCACGATTTGATCTTATTCGAAGAGACGTTGTGATTTTCACTTTTGACGTGAGACGTTTCTATTTTTAGTTTCGTCGCTCGACGTCAAAATTGAGATCCGTCTTCTTAGTTATCTTTTTCTCGTCGTTCCGATCACCCCAATATTTATTTTACAATTTTTGGAGTTTATTTGACCACTTTTACATTTTAAGCAAAGCTTTAAATATTTTTAATAACTAGGTTTTAAATTATTTTTAGCCAAATAAAATTTTTATTAAATTATTATACTTCAAAATATTTTTGAGCCAAATCTTAGCTCATCTTGGCCGCACCCTAGCCATGTATGGGTTTGAGAAGGAGAGATTTAGTTTTTAATTAATTTTTAAATCCTAATCCTATTAGAATTAGCCCTAAACCAAGTCAACCCCTCTATACTATATAAACAACCCCTAGGCAACCCTATTTTCGCAAGAAATCAAACCCTAGCTGTCACAAAACCCTCAAAGCTCGCTTGCGACGTTTGTCGCAACTCCGTTCAGCCGCCCTAGTGCCTGACCGAGGATTTCCCTTGGTTTTCCCCGCATCGACCGAGGCCCCCACCCGCACAAGCGCCCTGTTGGATATTGGACTCCCCGGATTTGGTTTTGTATGATGAACAAACATAAATATATCGTGAACTAACTCTTTGTGAGCGCAGTTATGGAGATCGTCGCCAAATTTATATGAACATCCAAAGCGACGTCTCGAGACTTCTCAAAGCACGTGATCGTATGCCTAAAGCTTCGTTAAAGCTTATGGACCATTTTAGAAGTCATGAAGATTCGATTGAAGCTTTTGAAGACGGTTCGTCAAGTTTTATTTATAGTCTTCTAGCTTCGTATCGTAGAATGTTAAGCCTTGAGTGGGTCTTACGTTTTAATCTTCGTAACGTTCATGTCTTAGATCTAGGATCTTAGTAGAAGTCCATACGAACTTTCCCGAAGCTTCGCGCTTCGATTCACAACTTCTTGTGCATGTTAGTTGGTTCAAGAAGAAGAACCAACCGACTAGATGGTGATCTAGTCGGTCGGCAATGCTTCTTGGACCGACTAGTTTGCCTTCTCAATTTCTAGCTCAGTTACTGTTTACAGTTAGTCGGTCAAAGAAGGTTCAACGACCGACTAGTTGTGAAACTAGTCGGTTAAGAATCCTTCTTGGACCGACTAGTTGAACTTCCATTTTTTGAGCCCGAGCTACTGTTTATCGTTAGTCGGTCTATGTACATTTGGAGACCGACTAGTTGAACTAGTCGGTCAACATTTGTTCTTGGACCGACTAATTCAATTTGTTCTCAGACTATTTGTTTTATCTCTTAGTCGGTCTAAGTTCACTCACCGACCGACTAGTTGTGAAACTAGTCGGTTGGCAAGTGTTCTTTGACCGACTAGTTCTGTTAGTCTGAACTTTGACCTATTCACTGTTCACCTCTTAGTCGGTTCATGTTGATTGACCGACCGACTAGTTGATGAACTAGTCGGTCAGTGGTTGTTCTTTGACCGACTAGTTTGGTTCAGAATAGAGCCGTTGGAGCTTTAATTGAAACGTTTTTCTCTCTCTCTCTTTCCTCTAACCTATAAATACTTGATGTGCTGCATTCATTGCACTCAAGGCTGATATTAAGAGAAGTTTAGAGATCAAAGAGAAAGCATTCAATCTCATTCAAAGCTCACTCATTCCAATCTTGAATCTCTCCTCACTCTTATTTCAAAAGAGAGATTCATTGATTGTGAGCCTTCCAAGCCAAGTGCTTGATTCTAGGTCACCAACAACCTCATAGCTCTCCATCGCTGATCTACATCTTGGAGCTAGGGTTTGGTGCCTCTTCATCTTCCCCAAAATCATCGTTACCCTAATTTGTAAGTTTACTCAAGGCATATGTATTTTGTGGTAAGAATTTCTATTTCATTTACTTTCGATATTGTAAGTGTTTCACTCTCGATTGTGAGAGTTTGTTTGTGATCCCGGGTTGTGGGAGTCACAATTTTCATTTGTGTATGATTTGACTTGTGAAGGTTTTTCACAAGTATTTCATAGTGGAAATCTTGAGTTAGGGTTTCTAACTCAAGTATCCGGAGGGGATCCGGGTGTTTGGGACGTAGGATCACCGGGAACAAGTCGGGGAGACTTGGGTGGATCCGAACCCGTTAAATTGCTTGTTTGCGATTGTTTGTCTTTGTCGTCTAATATCTACATTTCCGCATTTCCACATTATTGGTAGAGATTGCAAGATAATTAGGAATTATCCTCTTAATTATTTTAAAGTACTATTCACCCCCCCTCTAGTACTTGTGCAGTAGCTTAGCAGGGCATTACATTTGGTATCAGAGCCAAGTCTATAGCTATGTCTGCCAACGACAACAAAGCCGTTCGTCCACCTTCAGACTACAACACCTTCAGTAACCGTGAAGGAGCATCTTCGGTGATTGAAGGACACTCCTCGACGAGTGTCACGCCCCGCTTCCCAAAAACGTGGAGGCGAAGCGTGAGAAGGTCCGCTCAGACTTGAAGCTGCAAAGCTGCAAGTCCGATAAGCGTCAATCACTTTAAAACTGCAGGTCCTTGCAACGCGAAACGAAACAAAGATAATAATAACGAAAGAGACAAAAGAAACATCTCAGAATATCCATAGCAATAAATCTCAACATCACAGAAAAAGCCACCAGGCTAAAAGAAAAGAGTCTAAAAGAGGCCGAGCATGGCCAACAAAAGTACAAAGTACAACAACAAAGTAATGGGGCAAGCACCGACATCTAACAGCAACCTAAAGCAAAAGCAACGCCAACAGTCTCTAAAACTGGTCTCCGGTGTCCACGAACTTCCTCGACGAACGTAGGCTCAGTGTCAGCAACTACCTCGTCCGCTACAACTATCTCTGGCTCAGGGTCTAACATGTGACACCCAAAGAGAAAGGGGCACATGTCAGCAAGTCTGGAAGACTTGTGCAAGTGAAACTGAAAGTACAAGTAAAAGCAACCTAAAAGTTCTAGCATGATGCAATGACATGGCAGTTAAGTAATGAGTGCAACAGGTAAAGTAAAGCGAAGTAAAGTACGAGCATGGCATGACATTCACAAGACAAGTACAAGACAAGAAAAGTAAGCACCTCGTGCACAGAGATTCCGCCTTTTGGCTAGAGTGGCTGCGCGGGCCAACTCCTAAGCTCAAGCGAACGTTTATCCCTACCCCTCCACGTGTATCGAGCCAGGGCATTACCCCCGAACTTGGAATGCTCGCTTCTGGACCACGAGCCAGGAAGTGTGTAAACAAGTATGGCGTAGGGGTGCACCTAGCCGGACAAGTAGTACAAGGACAAGTATTGTAGCGTGTGCTACGATGCAACAATCAATGCATGGATGACATGGCATGGCAAGTAGTAAAGCGTACAAGTAAGAAAAGTAAACGTGACAGTTTAGCATGCATGAATGACAATTTTAATGGTTGGATCTAGCTTCGTTGTCAAGCTAGATCATTTAGGTGACGGATCTAGTTTCGTTGTCAAACTAGATCAAGTAGGCGTCTAGCCAGCTATCATTTCACTGACTAGTCTCTTTTACGCTAAAAGCAAGTAAGTGGCCTAAAAACATGGCCCTACACAAAAGTTGGCAAGTTTCACTTGCCTGCAACTATCACGTCAAGAAAACCGTCCAACGAGTCCAAGTCACGATTCCTACGTGCACAAGTCCACCGGCCTCAACACGACGCGAAAGCTACACCGGCGTCGGGTAGCGACGCCGGGGGTTGGAATAATAAGATCACGCTCCAAGTCCAGATTCCAATTAGATTCCTCGCTGGAAATTTCAGAGCAAATAACCCGGGCGACGATTCCAGATTCCAAAGCTCGTACGTGCGACGACGGGCTACGACGTGCGACGACGTCGTACGCGGCAAGTCGTCGAAGAGAACGTACCAAAGTGGGGCCCACAGTAGTCCTAGGGACCTTTGGGGAACCCACAATAACTCTGGAGAACTTGGGGGGCCCACGGAGGCAAGTGGTGCGACGGATGCGGGGTTGCGACAAGTGGCCGTCGGTCGTACAGCCTCGGTGCGGGGAGACTTGTCGGTCAGACACGTTGGTGTCACGGACGCCACGTCATCGACACGTCATCGCCTACGTGGCGCTCATTTGGCACATGAGGTGGCATTATCTAGAATCTTCCCATGGCATGCTTGTAAATAATTGTATCTAGAATGTTCCTAGATATTCTTTTGTATTCTTTAAAAGAGGGAATTATGGAGAAGGATCTAGAAACTCATCCTAGCCATTGGATCTAGGAAGTCTCTAGAACCTTAATCTCCACCATTGGTTGTAAGGGAGCCTCACCTATAAATAGGGGCAAGGGGAGGCATTTGTAACCATCCAAGAGTTGAAGCAATACAAGCAAGGCATTCTCCAAGTTCTCTTGAGTTCTCTTATGCTCTTAAGTTCTTTCTTGAGGGTGAGTGTGAGAGTTAGGCTGACTTAGCCATTCTAAAGAGGGGTGAGTGAGCTAAGTGCCGCACGGGATTGGGAGAGTCAAGTTGCTAAACAATCCGCCCGTGACAGTTGGTATCAAAGCTTGCGGTTCGGGGAAGGATGTCAACTAGCGATGTCACAAACAATGCTGGCGATGCTGAAATGGCAAAGAGGCCGCCTCGCAGAGAGAAGTCCAGGGATATCATGTCGGCGTTCGAGGCACGGTTGGACAAAGCGGAGCTCACCGTGGCTGAAGCAAAGGAACAGTTTGAGACCATGGAGGAAAGCATCGAGGAGCTACGATCCGGGAGGGACGAGCTTCGTGAGGAGATGCTGACGGTCTTGAACTCGACCGTGGACATGCTCCAGAAGAAGGACGATCTCTTGGAGCAAAGGAATGCTACTCTGGAGGCACAAGTGGAGGCTCTTATGAAGGAGTTGGGAGAGCTCAAAGGCGAGCTCAACCAACAAAAGATGGCATGGGCGAGTGGAGCGGTCGTCAGCCATCCCTTCTTGCCGAAGGTAGACGTACCCAAGCCAAAGTCATATGGAGGTACACGGAATGCTCGAGAACTTGATAATTTCCTTTGGAATTTGGAGAAGTACTTCGATGCTATGAGGATCAAGGACGATGAATCCAAGCTCCTCACGGCTCCACTCTACCTCCAAGATGTTGCTACGTTGTGGTGGCGTAGAAGGTCAGAGGACATAAAGAAGGGAACGTGCACCATCAACACTTGGGAAGAGTTCAAGGCAGAACTCAAGAAGCAATTCTACCCCGAGAATGCAGAAGATGAAGCACGAGGTAAGCTTCGTCGCCTTACTCAGAAGGGTTCTATTCGGGATTATGTGAAGGAATTTTCAGAATTGCTCCTTGAGATTCCCGACATGAGCGAGAAGGATTCGCTCTTTGCTTTCATGGATGGTCTCGCGGGTTGGGCCAAGATGGAGCTTCAGAGGCGGGGAGTCCAGACCCTTGCCCAGGCTATGGCCGTAGCAGAGTCTTTGATCGAGTTCAGGAAGATGGAATCCTGCTCCGGCAAGCCAAAGGAAAAGAAGGCGAACCATGGCAAAGGTGGGGTAGAGAAAGAGAAGCAGTCCAAAGACTCACACCCCAAGCCAAGCCAGTGGAAGGGCAAGTACACTGAGAGGTCCAAGGAGGATCGTCCAAAACTCCAATGCTACTTCTGCGATGGTCCCCATAAGGCTCGAGAATGTCCAAAGAAGTCCAATCTTGCGGCCTTGATCCAGAAGGAAGAAGAGAAGCAACAAGAGGAGATGCGAGTGAACTCGTTGCGGCTACTCAATGCCATTCATGCCAAGGTGGATGAAGGGCCAAGAGGGCCAATGTTCGTGGAGACGGAGATCGCGGGTAAGGTCTTCAAAGCTCTTCTTGATACTGGTGCTTCCCACTTCTTGATTTCTGGTAGGGTGGCCGGGGATTTGGGGCTTGCGGTGGCTAAGGAGAGAGGGGTCATCAAGGCCATCAACTCAGAACCCACTCCTATCATTGGCATGGCACGACAAATCCCAGTGAAGATGGGGGAATGGTCGGGGCCGGTGGAAATGACGGTGATCGGGATGGATGACTTTGATGCGGTCATTGGGTTGGAGTTCTTGGATCGGATGAAGGCAGTGTTGGTCCCGTACGCCAACACTATGTGCTTCCTCGAAGGCAAGGCCTGTACGATTCCGATACAAAGAGAAAAGACCTTGTCAAGCAAGATCCTCTCGGCTATCCAACTTTCGAAGGGTGTTCGGAGGAACGAACCTACCTTCATTGCTGCGGTGAAGATGGAGGGAGGCCCAACCAAAGACGAAGAGGTCCCCGTGGAGATCCAATCGGTCTTGGAGGAGTACCAAGACATTATGCCTGAGAAGCTACCCAGCAAGCTACCACCTAAGAGGGAGGTGGACCACAAGATCGAGCTAATGCCGGGTGCGCAACCACCAGCAATGGGACCATATCGGATGGCTCCACCGGAATTGGAGGAACTTCGGAAGCAACTAAAGGACCTGCTGGATGCAGGGTACATTCGGCCATCAAAAGCTCCATACGGTGCGCCCGTGCTTTTCCAGAAGAAGCATGATGGATCTCTCCGATTGTGCATCGACTATCGGGCGCTCAACAAAGTTACGGTGAAGAACAAGTATCCAATACCTTTGGTGGCGGACTTGTTCGATCGGCTGGGACAAGCAAGGTACTTCACCAAGCTGGACCTCAGGTTGGGATACTACCAGGTGCGGATCGCCGAAGGAGACGAGCCCAAGACGGCATGCGTGACGAGGTATGGATCGTACGAATTCTTAGTCATGCCTTTTGGACTCACAAATGCGCCTGCTACTTTCTGCACAATGATGAACAAAGTGTTGGAGCCCTTCCTGGATCGCTTTGTCGTAGTATACCTTGACGACATAGTGATCTATAGTCGAGACATTGTGGAGCATCAGGAGCACTTGAGGCAAGTGTTCGAGGCCCTTCGTCGAAACGAACTCTATGTCAAGAGGGAGAAGTGCTCGTTCGCACAGAAGGAGGTGGTGTTCTTGGGACACATCATCGGACGGGGCCAGATACGGATGGACCAAGGGAAGATTCGGGCCATCCAAGAATGGGAACCTCCCACCAAGGTGACGGAGCTGCGGTCGTTTCTCGGGTTGGCAAACTACTACCGGAGATTCATTCGGGGATACTCGGCTATCGCGGCTCCACTGACTGACTTGCTGAAGAAGAATCGGGCTTGGGACTGGAGCCCGAAGTGCCAGGAAGCGTTCGAGGGACTGAAGAGAGCGGTGACAGAGGAGCCGGTTCTCTCCCTCCCAGACTTCAGCAAGCCTTATGAAGTCCACACCGATGCGAGTGACTTCGCCATCGGCGGGGTGTTGATGCAAGATGGGCACCCCATCGCATACGAGAGTCGGAAGCTAAACGACACCGAACGGCGGTACACTGTGCAAGAGAAGGAGATGACGGCGGTGGTCCACTGCTTACGATTATGGAGGCACTACTTACTTGGTTCTAAGTTCGTAGTGAAGACAGACAATGTGGCCACTAGCTACTTCCAGACGCAGAAGAAGCTGTCCCCCAAGCAAGCAAGATGGCAAGACTTCTTGGCGGAGTTCGACTACACGTTGGAGTACAAACTGGGCCGAGCAAACTTGGTGGCGGACGCACTAAGTCGAAAGACGGAACTTGCAGTAATGGTGAGCCGACCACAAAGTTCCTTGCTCGATCGCATAAAAGAAGGCATAATGCAAGATCCAACGGCAAAGTCCCTAGTGGAGTACGCCAAGGAAGGAAAGACTCGGAGGTTCTGGCTGGAGGACGGCTTGCTCTACGCCAAGGGATCGCGGGTGTACGTGCCATCATTCGGGAACCTAAGGCGTGAAGTTATGAAGGAATGTCACGACTCTCCATGGGCGGGGCATCCAGGAGTGCATCGGACACTTGCACTACTGGAGGACGCTTACTACTGGCCTCGGATGCGGGATGACATTGAGGCCTATGTGAAGACTTGTCTTGTGTGTCAACAAGACAAGGTGGAGCAGAGAGCACCATCGGGACTTCTTGACCCATTGCCGACTCCGGAGAGACCATGGGAAGGCATTTCCATGGATTTTATCATGGGGTTACCAAAGTCCGAGGGGTGCAACATCATCATGGTGGTGGTCGACAGATTCTCAAAGTATGGGATCTTCATTCCAGCACCAGCGAAGTGTCCAGCGGAGGTAGCAGCCCCACTATTCCTGAAGCATGTGGTAAAGTATTGGGGGCTACCGAAGACCATCATAAGCGACAGGGATGCTCGCTTCACAGGGAGGTTTTGGTCAGAGCTCTTCAGATTGCTGGGATCTGACTTGAGCTTCTCCACCAGCTTCCACCCTCAGACGGATGGCCAGACGGAGAGGGTGAACGGTTTACTGGAGGTGTACCTGAGGCACTATGTGAGTGCCAACCAGCAGGACTGGGCGAAATTGCTGGATGTGGCACAGTTCTCGTACAACCTACAGAGGAGTGAGTCGACCGGGAAGAGCCCATTCGAGATCGTGATGGGTCAACAACCACTCACTCCAAATGCCATAGCTACGGGCTACAAGGGGAGTAGTCCGGCGGCCTACAAGTTTGCTAAGGGATGGCAAGAGCAGAATGAGATGGCGAAATCGTGCCTTAGCAAAGCCGCAAAGAGGATGAAGAAATGGGCAGACAAGAAGAGAAGACACGTAGAATACCAAGTGGGGGACTTGGTACTTGTCAGGCTTTCGACACTGGATCGGCACAAGGGACTGCACAAGAGCCTGATAAGGAAGTATGAAGGCCCATTTCCAATCATCAAGAGAGTGGGCAATGTCGCCTACAAGGTGGAACTTCCTCCAAACATCAAGTACCATCCAGTCTTCCATGTGAGTATGTTGAAGCCATACCATGGAGATCCGGGGGACTCGAGCCGAGGGAAATCTTCTCATGCGCCGGCAGGAGTGCGGACAGAGTTCAACAAGGAGGCCGAGGAAATCATCGCAGATAGGGTGGTTCGGGAGGCCAACAACCATCCACGGCTGGAGTACTTCGTCAAGTGGAAGGGATTGCCAGAGAGCGAGAGTAGCTGGGAGCCGGCAAAAGCGCTTTGGCAATTTGGAGACTTGATAGAGGAATTTCGCAAGGAGAAGGCCAAGCGATGAGGGCATCGCTGAAATAGGTGGGGGAGAATGTCACGGACGCCACGTCATCGACACGTCATCGCCTACGTGGCGCTCATTTGGCACATGAGGTGGCATTATCTAGAATCTTCCCATGGCATGCTTGTAAATAATTGTATCTAGAATGTTCCTAGATATTCTTTTGTATTCTTTAAAAGAGGGAATTATGGAGAAGGATCTAGAAACTCATCCTAGCCATTGGATCTAGGAAGTCTCTAGAACCTTAATCTCCACCATTGGTTGTAAGGGAGCCTCACCTATAAATAGGGGCAAGGGGAGGCATTTGTAACCATCCAAGAGTTGAAGCAATACAAGCAAGGCATTCTCCAAGTTCTCTTGAGTTCTCTTATGCTCTTAAGTTCTTTCTTGAGGGTGAGTGTGAGAGTTAGGCTGACTTAGCCATTCTAAAGAGGGGTGAGTGAGCTAAGTGCCGCACGGGATTGGGAGAGTCAAGTTGCTAAACAATCCGCCCGTGACATTGGGCGGCGCTGTTGCAACGTTGGGGGTCGGTCGCAGCAGCGGGGTGCGGCGTTTCCTTCGGTCAGACCGATAGGGATCCTCGGTCGTTCGCTTGGGATGCGGGGCTGGCAGCGTTGCAGCGTGCAGCGCTTGGGGCGCTCGGTCACAGCGGGCGTTTCCTTCGGTCGGGCATGGAGCGGAGCGGGGGAACGAAGCGGAGCGCTGTGCGGGGGTCGGTGCGGAGCGGGGCCTCGGTCAGACTGAGAGCTCCTCTCGGCCAAGCGGGGGAACGGGGCGGCGGTCGATGCTGTGTGCGGAGCGGCGATGGATGCGGGCGAGGCGGCCGGTCAGAGCGGGTGGATGCGGGGGTTTTCTTCGGTCGGACGGGGTGCTGAACGTCGCAACGTTGCGACGATTCGTCGCAACGTCCAAAATGAGTTTGGAAGAGGCTAGGGCTAATTTCTTTGGAAAATAGGTCTTGCTAGGGGTTGCTTATATAGTATAGATGGGTTGACTTGGTCTAGGGCTAAATCTAATAGGATTAGAAGTTCAAAAAGATTTAAAATTTGAAATTCAATTACTCCATCTCATCCAAGGGTTTGACCTGGTCCAAATGAGCTGGAAATTGGCTCAAAAATTCTTTAAAACGTTTAAAACTCAAATAAATTTTATTTGGCCGAAAATAATTTATAAATTAATTATTAAAAATAATATAAAACTTGTAAAAATTATAAAAGTAGTCAAATAAACTCCAAAAATTATAAAATAAATATCGTGGTGATCGTGGCGACGAATGTGAGCTAACTAAGGAGACGGATCTCAAATTCGACGTCGGACGACGAAACTAAAAATAGAAATGTCTCCCGTCAAGAGTGAGAATCGTCACGTCTCATCGAGTAAGTTTAAATTGTGGAAAAACGACTCGAGAAGTGTCGTTCCAAGATAGTGCCGCTATTTAATACTCTCAGGGACGTTCACAACGGCATAACACACGAAAGTGTTCACGAACAAACAAAGTCTAAAACAAACACGTGCACGGTCAAAAGCACGTGCACGAACAACGTACAACGAAAAGTGGTCGTTACATCCTCCCCACCTTAGAATAAAGTCCGTCCTCGGACTTTCTAATATAACTAGTCACTCTAGTAACTACCCCAATCAAGTCATATAATAATTCAACCAGGTATAGTCATTACAAGTGCTTATATATGCACTAAGTAGTCAAACATTAATACTACCAACACGTATATACATTCACGTACGTATACACTTATACCTATTATCGTCAGTCAAATTCATACATGTATTTCAATCGTATATACATACATACATCCCTTATATAACTACTACTCGCAAAACAACAGTTCAGATACTTATATAAGGATAGTCTCACACTTAGCCAATACAATCATTGCTCTACCTATATGTAGCTACCTATGCACAAACATCAAGGGTATACTACCCTCTAATATTCATCCAATACAAAACATCTCAACACATATAGTCACACCATACCACTATTAAATCAAATTCACCATATATAATATACACTCACCACTTCTATAATTTCATATTATATTTAGTCATTCAAATGCATTCCAATATTTCACCATACATTCACATTACGTACGGTCCTATAACTGTATTTACGACACGCCACATATATCATAGTCATCAAGCCTATAACTAAACACATACCTACCCGTGCATGGTGCACACCCATACACGCTAACATTTCATTTACATACACCAATCATACCATTATATAACTAGCACACAACACACCTAGTTTTAGCTAGTACACATACGTTCACACAGGCAAGTAAAGTAAAGTAAATAACTATACCACAAGACCCACACCTATAACTATATACTGGCGTAGCGACCCACAATCATGTGCGTAGCACAACCAGGTACAAACACTCCTATCACTATACATACATCAAACGTTGCTATATTCAAACTACAAACATACATTCAATATACTTCGAGTATACTCCCTCAAGCTTGAGTGAGACTCAATACTCATATCAGGATATTCTATATACGTAACACGGCATTCATACCTATACCAATACCATTCCAATATATATATATCTACCAATACAACCATATACATACCATAAGTCATTCACCTAATATCTAGTCAGGTAATACTCACATGGTTAAATCAATCTATATACCATAATAATAATACAGACATCAGCACACGTATAACTATAATACACTCCCTAATACATTTGCATTCATCGTATAGTCACACACATGTAACATATATTCACACCATAGCCTACTACCTATAATTAGTATACTAACACATCCACACATATATAATTAAGATGTGCAATAGTCGTGTATACCTCACGGTATGCACGCATGCAACATCCCGCGAAAGCAAACAATACCAATCAAAATTGTAACCCTACTACCATATGTATATCACTTATATACTCAGGCAACAAAACATAACTACTTACGTCTAAGCACAATACATATCTACCTACGAGCACATACTCATACGTAATAATATATGGGTCACACAATAGGCCTACTTACTTATCTATATGTACACCTATTATCGTCACACCTAGCATATACATAGCTTTACCAATCATTTTATTTCAACCATTATAAGTATCACCAACTACATACACTCCAATAGATATTCCAACGCTAATTCAAATATACACAAGCATCCCTAGTATAGTATAGCTAACCATACCCAATTCTATAGATACTAACACACAACAACTTCATACTATCACGAATAACTCCGAGTACATATATATTACACAGTATGCAAACATCAATATACTATGGGGGCATACTCATTCAAGCCCACGTACACCACTTAGGTACGTGCACTACGACACCTCAAAACGGTCCAAGGGTTTACTAACAACTAAGAGTTGACACAGACGTTGACGGACCCTAAGGCCTAAGCAATAAAGAGAGGTCGAGAGCGTGACGAGGGAAGGATCGATAAGCACGAGTTCCGATGGGATGACCAAAGAAGACAGCTTGGGTAGGGGAAAGGGAGATGTAGCGATACTTATATGGGATAGAGAAATGGAATGTCATAAGTTGGAATACGCAAAATTTGAAAACTGTCGTTCTTCAAAAGTTGAAATCCCAGTCTGAAAAGAAATATTGGAGGTCGATAAAACGAGTTGTTCAAAAAAAAAATTTGAGTCGAACATTCATAATAAAAGAAAATGGTCTATTGGTTTTAAAATTTTTAAAAGGAAGTAAAATCATTTACACGAATATTAAGGACATGGTTTAGAAAATTCTTTCCGTCAGTAATTTAATATAATGTTGTCAAAAAGTTTTGGAAAGTCAAGAATGAAATCAAGTAACGGAAGAATTTAAACTCATGTTAAATGTTTTCAAAACTTTTAGGCTATGGAAAATTTAAAATAATCAATTTTGAAACTACTTTTAGAGAACTAGGGTTTGCCAAAATTGAGAAACTGATTTACACAAGGTTCTTGATATACAAGCACAACAAGTCTGGTACGGATATAAAAATAATTGAAAGTATGTATGGTGCACGGAAAATTAATATTAACTTAGTAGTAGAATTATCGAAATCGATAGCAAAGCTTTAAAATCAAATCAGGGAGGGTCTAAAGCAGGAAGAGGTTATGAAAATAGTAATTTTGCAAAAATCTGAAATAGTGAGAACGACGAGCAAAACCAACTTGCGGGAATCTGAAATTCCATGTGACTTGAAAAGTATATTAAAAGTAAACATGAAGTATTATTCAAATGGCATAAATAAGAGGGAAAATTATAAATCGAACTGAGCAAAATAAAAGTACGGTTCAGAATTAATATATGAAAAGACGACATGAGTACGAAAACATAGGCTGGGAAAAATATTATAAGCTAGAGTTCAAAATTCCGACAAACGTTTTAAGAATTTAAATCAATGAAGAAGTATGAAGTATAAGCATATTAAAATTTTGAACAAATTTAAATCTAGGGAAAGAGGAAATCGAAAGATACTTTTGGAAGATTCAAGATTGTAACGGAAAGATTTGAAAATTGACGACGATCGTCATGGGGCGATCTCGTGAATCGAGGCAAGGAAATTGATCAGGTGATCCAAACATACATACGCCTAGGATATGAATCAGAAGAGGCTACGGAGAAACTCCTACGGTCGACCAACTAAAGATTAGGAACTAGGCGCTAAGACTTCTAAAGGTTAGACGGTAAAGAAATGCGTTCAGCTTGGTCCGCAATCGTTGAACCCAAAAGCGAACGACCGAAGGAAAATCTAGAAGTCTAATATGGTCAGGGTTAGGCAAGGACCACTAAGGTAACTCCTACGGTGATCAATTGCTAGAAGGGGGTCTAACTATCAATCAGGGGCCTCTAAATAGCAAGCACGGACGTCTAACTAAGTCTTCTCATCACCTAGTGTCCTAAAAACGACTAAACTCAGGGCTTCTGACTCGGATGTTGCAATTTATTTAATGGACATTCTGTTATTATCGTTGTTCCGTTAATTCGCAATTGCAAGATAGGACCTGCATGGGCCACCAACAAAACCTGTCACGCCCCGCTTCCCAAAAACGTGGAGGCGAAGCGTGAGAAGGTCCGCTCAGACTTGAAGCTGCAAAGCTGCAAGTCCGATAAGCGTCAATCACTTTAAAACTGCAGGTCCTTGCAACGCGAAACGAAACAAAGATAATAATAACGAAAGAGACAAAAGAAACATCTCAGAATATCCATAGCAATAAATCTCAACATCACAGAAAAAGCCACCAGGCTAAAAGAAAAGAGTCTAAAAGAGGCCGAGCATGGCCAACAAAAGTACAAAGTACAACAACAAAGTAATGGGGCAAGCACCGACATCTAACAGCAACCTAAAGCAAAAGCAACGCCAACAGTCTCTAAAACTGGTCTCCGGTGTCCACGAACTTCCTCGACGAACGTAGGCTCAGTGTCAGCAACTACCTCGTCCGCTACAACTATCTCTGGCTCAGGGTCTAACATGTGACACCCAAAGAGAAAGGGGCACATGTCAGCAAGTCTGGAAGACTTGTGCAAGTGAAACTGAAAGTACAAGTAAAAGCAACCTAAAAGTTCTAGCATGATGCAATGACATGGCAGTTAAGTAATGAGTGCAACAGGTAAAGTAAAGCGAAGTAAAGTACGAGCATGGCATGACATTCACAAGACAAGTACAAGACAAGAAAAGTAAGCACCTCGTGCACAGAGATTCCGCCTTTTGGCTAGAGTGGCTGCGCGGGCCAACTCCTAAGCTCAAGCGAACGTTTATCCCTACCCCTCCACGTGTATCGAGCCAGGGCATTACCCCCGAACTTGGAATGCTCGCTTCTGGACCACGAGCCAGGAAGTGTGTAAACAAGTATGGCGTAGGGGTGCACCTAGCCGGACAAGTAGTACAAGGACAAGTATTGTAGCGTGTGCTACGATGCAACAATCAATGCATGGATGACATGGCATGGCAAGTAGTAAAGCGTACAAGTAAGAAAAGTAAACGTGACAGTTTAGCATGCATGAATGACAATTTTAATGGTTGGATCTAGCTTCGTTGTCAAGCTAGATCATTTAGGTGACGGATCTAGTTTCGTTGTCAAACTAGATCAAGTAGGCGTCTAGCCAGCTATCATTTCACTGACTAGTCTCTTTTACGCTAAAAGCAAGTAAGTGGCCTAAAAACATGGCCCTACACAAAAGTTGGCAAGTTTCACTTGCCTGCAACTATCACGTCAAGAAAACCGTCCAACGAGTCCAAGTCACGATTCCTACGTGCACAAGTCCACCGGCCTCAACACGACGCGAAAGCTACACCGACGTCGGGTAGCGACGCCGGGGGTTGGAATAATAAGATCACGCTCCAAGTCCAGATTCCAATTAGATTCCTCGCTGGAAATTTCAGAGCAAATAACCCGGGCGACGATTCCAGATTCCAAAGCTCGTACGTGCGACGACGGGCTACGACGTGCGACGACGTCGTACGCGGCAAGTCGTCGAAGAGAACGTACCAAAGTGGGGCCCACAGTAGTCCTAGGGACCTTTGGGGAACCCACAATAACTCTGGAGAACTTGGGGGGCCCACGGAGGCAAGTGGTGCGACGGATGCGGGGTTGCGACAAGTGGCCGTCGGTCGTACAGCCTCGGTGCGGGGAGACTTGTCGGTCAGACACGTTGGGCGGCGCTGTTGCAACGTTGGGGGTCGGTCGCAGCAGCGGGGTGCGGCGTTTCCTTCGGTCAGACCGATAGGGATCCTCGGTCGTTCGCTTGGGATGCGGGGCTGGCAGCGTTGCAGCATGCAGCGCTTGGGGCGCTCGGTCACAGCGGGCGTTTCCTTCGGTCGGGCACGGAGCGGAGCGGGGGAACGAAGCGGAGCGCTGTGCGGGGGTCGGTGCGGAGCGGGGCCTCGGTCAGACTGAGAGCTCCTCTCGGCCAAGCGGGGGAACGGGGCGGCGGTCGATGCTGTGTGCGGAGCGGCGATGGATGCGGGCGAGGCGGCCGGTCAGAGCGGGTGGATGCGGGGGTTTTCTTCGGTCGGACGGGGTGCTGAACGTCGCAACGTTGCGACGATTCGTCGCAACGTCCAAAATGAGTTTGGAAGAGGCTAGGGCTAATTTCTTTGGAAAATAGGTCTTGCTAGGGGTTGCTTATATAGTATAGATGGGTTGACTTGGTCTAGGGCTAAATCTAATAGGATTAGAAGTTCAAAAAGATTTAAAATTTGAAATTCAATTACTCCATCTCATCCAAGGGTTTGACCTGGTCCAAATGAGCTGGAAATTGGCTCAAAAATTCTTTAAAACGTTTAAAACTCAAATAAATTTTATTTGGCCGAAAATAATTTATAAATTAATTATTAAAAATAATATAAAACTTGTAAAAATTATAAAAGTAGTCAAATAAACTCCAAAAATTATAAAATAAATATCGTGGTGATCGTGGCGACGAATGTGAGCTAACTAAGGAGACGGATCTCAAATTCGACGTCGGACGACGAAACTAAAAATAGAAATGTCTCCCGTCAAGAGTGAGAATCGTCACGTCTCATCGAGTAAGTTTAAATTGTGGAAAAACGACTCGAGAAGTGTCGTTCCAAGATAGTGCCGCTATTTAATACTCTCAGGGACGTTCACAACGGCATAACACACGAAAGTGTTCACGAACAAACAAAGTCTAAAACAAACACGTGCACGGTCAAAAGCACGTGCACGAACAACGTACAACGAAAAGTGGTCGTTACAACGAGGCCTCCCTTCTTCAACAGTACCAACTACGGGTACTGGAAATGCCGGATGGAAACTTTCCTCCAGAGTGCTTCACTATGGAGGACCACAATGAAGGAGTATGTCGAGCCCGCCGAAGAAGATTTCGAGAAGTGGACTCCTGCAGAGATCGCCGCGGAGGTAAGCAATGCCAAGGCAATGAACGCCTTGCAATGTGCCTTGGAGCCCGAGGACTTCAACAAGATATGCACATGTAAGAGTGCATATCAAATATGGAACTCCCTCCTCATATTGCATGAAGGGACAAGTAGGGTAAGAGACTCTAAACTCGTTGTAGTTAATAAAGATTACGAGTTATTTCATATGCTACAGGATGAGAAGATGAAGGAGTACTATGCTCGCTTCGTCGATATCACAAACGAGTTGGAGGCTCTCGGTAAGACCTACACCCAAAAGGAGAAAGTCTCGAAGATCATCGATGGACTTCCTTCTTGTTGGGAGAAACGGACCTTCGCCATCGAGGAAGGTAATGACATGAAAACTTATACCGTTGTTCAACTAATGGGTACCTTAATGTCTTATGAGGTACGCAAGGATATTAAGTTGAAGTTGCAGGACAAGATGAAGTCCTACCTAAAGCAAGACGAGCCAAAGAAGAAGGCTATTGCTTTCAAGGCCGCTCCATCAACTTCCACATCGACCGATGATGAAGACTCGGAAGACGAGTTGGACTTGGAGTCCATGGCACTCATGGCAAAGAAGTTCAACCGGTTCTTCCGGAAAGGTAACTTCAAAAACAAATCGAAGTTTAGTTCTACTAACGCCTCCTCTCCATTGTGCTTTAAATGAAACAAACCAGAACACATGAAAGCGGAGTGTCCTCAAAATAAGCAAAAGGAGAAGTGGAAGGCGCCAAAGTTCGATAAGTCCAAGAAGTACAAGAAAGGGAACAAAAAGGGACTTGTCGAGACATTCACCGACTCTGAGGATTCCTCAAGCGGAGAGTTGGACGATGAGCAAGTGGAGCAAGCACACATGTGCTTCATGGCTCGAGAGGAGCAAGATAAAGATTCCTCTTCCGATGATAGCGACAACGAAGGTGATGAGGTAACCATGGATGACCTTAGAAATGCTAATGAGCAATTATGGTCTAAATACACTAAATTAGTAAATAGGTATACTAAAGTAAAAGATGATTTAGCTAGCATCCAAACCTCGCCTAAAACTATCATCACCAACAACGACACTGTTGTTGAAGAGTTGAAAAATGAGATTGTAAATCTCAAGACTCAACTTGAACATGTTAGCATTGAGGATCCGGAAGAACACAAGATAGCGGATTTGACTTCTCAAAACTCGACTTTGAGTATTGAGAATGAAAATCTTAAATCTCGTGTTTATGTGCTCACATCGCAAGTATCCACTTTGGATGCTTCTATGCGTTCTCTCACCGATAAATATGAATGCACATTAGGACGAATTAATAAATTCAATAAGGGTAAGGACCATTTGGATAAAATCCTAAATGACTTACTCCCGGCCAATCACCACATTGGCTTGGGGTATACGATGGGAAATTCATCCAAAGCGGCCACTACCTTTGTTAGGCCAACTTCCGATGCCTCAACGAGCGGTAGCAAACACTCTATTGGTAGTTCATCTACAAATGGTGCTTCCATCTCGTACACACCTTCATTTGGAAAGAAACCCACTTTGGGTGGACCTCCAAAGAAGGGTCATGCTTATATGTACACCAATACCATGCCACATAGGAACACACGTCCTACTCCACATGCTCACACATATGATGATTTCTATGCACCACATCCACGAGCATGTGCACACCATGTGAGACACCCTCACGCACGTGTTCCTCCACATGCATATGTTCACCCACATCATCGTATGAATAATTATCCACATGCACCATTTCATCATGTTCCTTATGCCTATCCACGACATGCATCACGTAGAAATCAACAACGCATGCATGCTCCCAATAGGATTAGGGCTCCCAAAATCTACACCATTTGGAGCCCAAAGGACACAAGCATGGATGAAAAACAAGTCTACATGAATGATTATTTTATGAATGTAGTGGATAATGATAATTATGTGGGGAAGTCTAAGTCCAATTGGACTTGGCTTCCAAAGGTATAATCTTTTGGACCCAATGACCTTGGGTATCATGATACGATATTTTCTATCTTTAGGTACTCAAGGAAAAGAAAAAGAAACGGAGCAACAAATTTAAATTTAGCTCCAAGAGGAATTGGATACTCGATAGCGGGTGTTCAAAACACATGACGGGTGACACTCAATTGCTCTCCGGAGTGGTGCCCATCACAAATGGGACCCGGGTAGTCTTTGGAGGCAACGAGAGCGGAACCATCATAGGTGTTGGAAAAGTGGGTAATCCTTCTAAACCTCTTATAAATGATGTTTACCTTGTTAAAGGATTAAACCACAATCTCATTTCAATAAGCCAACTTTGTGACAAAGGTTACAAAGTTAGTTTTGCGAAAGGAATGTGCCATATTTTAAGAAAAGATAATAATGAATTATTGTTTTCCGGCACACGCCATAAGGATATATACATCCTAGATCTTCCAAGATCACATGAACAATGTCTCATTGCCAACACAAGTGAACAACACTTATGTCATCGATGTTTTGGTCATGTGAACTTTGGAACACTATTTAAGCTTTCCAAGTTAAATTCTATTAGAGGCTTCCCTAAGCTTGTCTTTCAAAAGAAAAGCTTTTGTGACTCGTGTCAACGAGGCAAGCTTCCAAAATCGTCTTTTAAACCTAAGAAAAGCATTTCTTCTAAGCGGCCACTAGAGCTATTACATCTAGATTTATTTGGGCCAACTAGAGTTGCTTCATTAGGAAATGCACGATATGGACTTGTCATCGTTGATGAATTTTCTAGGTTTACTTGGTATTTTCATTGAGTAATAAAAATGATGCTTTCGAAAACTTCACAATCTTTGTCAAGAAAATACAAAATCTCATTGGAACCACCATTGTCACTATTCGTAGTGATCATGGAGGGGAATTTGAGAATGAGTCTTTTGAGACATTTTGTGATGAAGTTGGTATTACACACACCTTTTCATTCCCTCGCGCACCTCCTCAAAATGGTGTTGTTGAGAGGAAGAATATGATGCTAGTGGAGTGTGCTCGCACTATGCTTGATGATAGCCAACTTGGCCATCAATTTTGGGCGGAAGTGGTACACACCGCTTGCTATGTGTTTAATAGAATACTTTTGAGGCCCGGCACTAAATAAACTTGTTATGAATTGTTGTTTGGTAGGTTGCCTCAAGTTAAACATTTTCGAGTTTTCGGTTCAAAATGTTTTATTAAAAACATGTATGGTAGTTTGGACAAATTCGATCCAAGATCCGATGAGGGGATTTTTGTTGGATATTCCTCACGTAGCAAAGCCTACCGGATATACAACAAACGAACCTCAACGATCGAGAAATCACTTCATGTCTCATTTAATGAAGGATTTGTCCCAACTAGAATTACTAATGATGATGACTCTATAGATGTCTTATGTGATTCAATTGGTAATTCTAATTCTAATAATTCTATTGATTCTATTGATTCTATTGAGACTAACCCATCTAATGAAGTTTTTGAGAATGTTCCTAGTGCTCAGGGAATTCCCAAACGGCTTCATACCGTTCGTGACCATCCTCATGAGCAAGTCATTGGCAATATCCATGATAGTGTCAAGACGAGATCGCAAGTGAACTACTTCGCTCATTGTGCATTTGCCTCCTCGATTGAGCCAAAGAATGTTAATGAAGCGTGCGAAGATGGTGCTTGGATCTTAGCCATGGAGGAGGAACTCATTCAATTCGAGAGGAATGAGGTTTGGGAGCTTGTTCCATTGCCATCGAAGAACCACACCGTCATAGGGACAAAGTGGATCTTTAAGAACAAGACCGACGAAAACCAAATCGTCGTCCGGAACAAAGCTCGGTTAGTAGCTCAAGGCTATCGGCAAGAGGAAGGTATTGATTTCGAAGAATCCTTTGCTCCGGTAGCTAGATTAGAATCCATTAGATTATTATTATCTTTTGCATGCCATAAAGATTTTAAACTTTTTCAAATGGATGTTAAAAGTGCGTTTTTAAACGGAGATGTTGTTGAGGAAGTTTATGTTTCTCAACCTCCGGGTTTTATAAATGAAAAATTTCCAAATCATGTTTTCAAACTTAAGAAAGCACTTTACGGTTTGAGACAAGCTCCTCGAGCTTGGTATGACCGTTTAAAGAATTTTCTTTTGGATTTGGGTTTTAAAATGGGAGAAGTTGATTCCACATTATTTGTTAAGTACTCGAATAATGATATAATTTTAGTTCAAATATATGTTGATGATATCATTTTCGGTGCTACTAACTTTGCTCTTTGCGAAGAGTTTTCTAATGTGATGAAGGATCAATTTGAGATGAGCCACATGGGTGAGCTCAAGTATTTCTTAGGTCTCCAAATTTGCCAAATGAACGATGCAATCTTCATCCACCAAACGAAGTACACGATGGAGTTGCTAAAGTGATTTGGAATGGAGAATGCCTCCGTGAAGAAGACTCCAATGAGCATGACTACACATCTTGATAAAGATGCGGGCGGAAAAATGTAGACATTCGTCTATATCGAGGTATGATAGGTAGTTTACTATATCTTACCGCAAGTAGGCCCGATATTATGTTTGCCGTATGTGTTTATGCTCGTTATCAGTCTCAACCTAAGGAGTCACACTTAGTAGCGGTAAAGCGTATTTTCCGTTATTTAAGTTACACACTTGATTTTGGATTACTTTATCCAAAATCTAGCACGTATGAGTTTATCTCATATAGTGACGCAGATTATGCGAGATGCAAATCCGACAGGAAAAGTACTAGTGGCACTTGCCATTTTATAGAAAATTCTCTTGTCTCTTGGTTTTCCAAGAAGCAGAATTCCGTATCACTTTCAACCACCGAGGCGGAATATATTGCCGCCGGTGCCGCGTGTGCTCAAGTTCTTTGGATGAGACACACACTTAAAGACTTTGGTATAAACTGTGATACTTGCCCTATCATGGTGGACAACCAAAGTGCAATTTGTCTCTCTAAGAACCCGGTACACCATTCCCGTTCTAAACACATAGATGTCCGACACCATTTCTTAGATGATCATATTGCTAAAAAGGACATTATATTAATGTACGTTGAAACCCAGAAGCAAATCGCTGATATTTTCATGAAACCCCTAAAGGAAGACTCCTTTGTGCGGTTACGTCGAGAATTGGGGATTATGGGTGAATCCGAGATTTAGGATTCATGTTATGTTCAATAATCTTGCATGCTATTCAATTCTTTATATTTGCTCATACTAGATTAATTGAAATTTTCTGGATTTTTGTTGTATTTTTGGAATTTTCGCTCGATTTGTTCATAAACATCAAATCTAAGATTTTCGATGTTTAATGGGATAGTATAATGATTAATGAGAGTTTAACGATGTTTCGTCCAAGTGCGATTAGGAGAGAATTCAAAATTTCAAATTCTAAAATTTTTGAACTCTGTTAGTCGGTTCATGTTCATTGACCGACCAACTAGATCATCATCTAGTCAGTCAGTGAATGAACTCAGACTAACTAACTCAAGCCCTAAATTTTGGCTTTAGTTACTGTTTGCAACTAGTCGGTTCAAGCTCATTGATCGACCGACTAGATCATCATCTAATCGGTCAGTGCTTGAACTGTGACCGACTAATTGCAACGGGGACAGTTGCGACTTTTGCTCTTCCAATCGACTTATACTCCATCCCGACCGACTCCTTTTCATTCTAGTCGATCGAAATCCCCCCTTCAGCTCAAAACCCCACCGTGACCCTTCGACTTCCTCCTCTCCCGAATTTTCTGGTTAGGGTTTTTTTGAAACCTGGGATTTTCTTGACGGCTACGTTTCTAAGAGAAGCATGACTTTTGGCTAACTTTGGACAATTGTTTGAAGGGTCAAACGGACTCGGATTGACGAGCCGTTTTTTCCTACACGTTCACCGTTGAACCCTCTTCGATTTGGTAGGTTGTACCAATATTGAAGCTCAACGGTGAGGGAGTTAAAATTCGAGGAAGTCTGCCCTTTGTGAAAGGCAAACTAACTTGATTTAATTAATCCCAAATTAATAGTCCCACCTCGGTTGTGGAGAAAATGGGAGAGTCAGCCGCCTCTATAAATAGAGGCCCTCCCCCTTTCTCAAAACTTGTCCCAAGCTCTAGATCTGAGCGGCTCTCGTAAATGTTGGAGCACGCTCAGATCTAAGCTTAAATTAATATTTCTCCTCTCCATATAAATTTCTGCCTTGCTCCTGAGGGCTCTAGCAAAGCCGCAAAGGAGTTCAGATTCAGATCCGAAATCTAGGCGGAGGTTTCACTCGCGTGAAACTTTCTTCGGCGCGTGGTTGGCTCGGCGGCACGAGGATTGCTCGCCTCGGGATCCGGAGCGGTTCGAGGAGCGGTCGAGGAGCGGTTCGGGGAGCGGTTCGGGGAGCAGCTCGGCGTGAGACGGTGATCGGCTCGGAAGACGGTGCGGAACATCTCGCCTGCCCCAGGGCTGAGATTCCGGGTATGTGTTTAATTTAGCATTAGTTTAATTTAATCTCAGTAGGCTAGATCCTTCTTGGGATGATCAGACCCATCCCAAGTCGGCATAGATCTTGGATTAGGGTCTTGGACCTTAGGGTTAATTGTTAATTAGATTAACATGATTTATTTTCCTCTGCTTTTCTGTCTATGTTCCGTCCGACTTAGGACGGGTATAGAGTTTTTGTGCCCTAAGGGTCCCAGAAATCCCTTCAGTGGTATCAGAGCGTAGGTCTGCGTAACGATCTAGCCTGCGATTTCTTTAAACACATGAAATGATTTTAAATACTTTTTAAAAAATGTTTTTAAAGTTATGAGATAATTTTTAAAAATGTTTTTGATGTTTAAAAATCTATGTGATAAATTTTTGAATATCTTAATGACGTTTTAAAAGTTATGTGATAATTTTTAAAACTAATTTTAAATCTTTTAAAATTTATGCGATAAGTTTAAAGTGCCTAAAAATTTTATATGATAAAATTTTAAGCATGAAAGTTTTTTAAAATGATGTTTTAATTTTATGAGATATTTTAAAACTGATTTTACAGGTTAAAATTTTTATGCGATAAATTTTTTAAAGTAGCATGCAAATTTGTGATTTTAAAAACAAGTTTTTATGAGATAAAAATAAAATATTTTTAAAATCATATTTTAAATTTAAATGTTAAATTTATGTATGCATGCTAAAATTGTTTATGCGATAAACTTAGTCTATTTAATTGTTAAATAGTTGTGCACTATCTTTATGCGATAAATTAGTGTAACTTTATTTTTAATGGCTAGTTCATCTTGTCCCTTATTTGATAACACAAGACACCCCTTTAGGTTAGCCATTAAGAAATGATTAAAATATATTACTTAAATTTTAATAACATGCTACGTTTTAATAAAATATTAACAACACTTCAAGACCTAATTCCTGATTAGGGTAGTCCCTTTAATGTTTCATAATTCTAATTGTTATTATTAATTTTCATTAAAGGACTTCGCTTTTAGCGTTGTTAATAAAATTTATTAAAATCCTAATAACGATTAGGATAGCACGTGAACCTTATAGTTGATAAGGACTTAATAAAAGTTATTAAACAACTCCTAAAATTTTGAATTTAAGGATGCAACTAGTTGATAGGATTAATTAGTTGTTAATAAAAGCTGTTTAGTCTATGGCACACATATAAAAGTGACAAGCTTAATTCAATGGACCATGATCCAGTCAATGTGCTTGGCTAAGAGTTCTGGATCAACCCTTGCTAGTCCAAGGGGCATTGATCCTGGCTTAGTCAATTCCCCGGCTGTGTTCCGCTGGACCGCAATGTCGGGAATCATGATTGTATGACACCCTGGACTATATCTAGTCAATGCGTTATAAATCTTATTAAAGATTAATCCGTATCCCTCCTTGATTTTGGAGCTTGGTAACTCAAAGAAGACAATTATAGTTGTTGAGTCTCCTCAAGCTATGACATGTTTATCTTTAAGGAACAAACTCCAACATACATGTGATGTAGTCTAGACTTGACCCATATCGATACATCGGATCTCCTCGAGCATCGATCTAAGTCAAATCTGGACACGAAATCAAGGGTCTGACTAGACCAGTCATTATGATTTGTTGAGTCTCCTCAAGATCATAAGTGACTGTGGGTAAAAAACGATAGGGAGTCACATGTGATGTGATTGACTAAGAGTTAGTCTACCAATCATGGAACCAATTAACTTGTTGAGTCTTCTCAAGGTTGTGAGGTTCAGGATGATTGGATCCCTCTTTCACTAAATTTTAAATATTTTAATTCGATTAAATCGTTCGTTATTAAGCTTTGAAACGATCGTAAAAATAGTGGGAGGATATAGATAGATGAATGCCAATCTACCTATATTTAATATTGAACATATGCTAAACTAGGGCAAGACTATGTTTACCGAAGGAATCGAAATATAATATTTTAATGGAATAAGTTAACTGGTCAAATAGGTTGATTAATTGAATATCAAGCTAAATTCTAATTGATAGAATCAAAACGATATTCTCGTTGACATTAAAATGACCTTCTAAAGAACAGACTTAAGAAATATGATTTCATTAAGTTCTGGGTCCAACAAATAAATTCACACAACATGTCACTCGTCTCTATATGAGGCAGCTTGAGCATATAGGATATTCGAAATATGTTTCTCCCTTCAACTTGTCGAGCTACCCTTAAGGTTGTATGGACAAACAATTCTGATCCGCAAAGTTCGAGAATTCGATCAAACCGTTTGAGTCGAATACGAGTGCATGAGCGGTGCAAGACTATGTATCCCAACCGGATATTGAGACAAGCAACTTCTTGAGCTACACTCAAGATTGCAACTCTCAGGCATTTGGATACATGAGATGCTTGCATAGCTATTTATTTATGTCGGGCTATTTATATCTAAATGTGATTTAGAAAAGGAAGAAGGCACTCCGGAAAGTCAATCGAGTTAGTTAGTTTAATTTATCATTAGTAAAGGCATAAGGAGGAGGGAACGGAAATGTGACATATTTTGATGTCACGGTTTCATAATTATTGTTATACAAAAGGTTAACACATTTTGACGAATGTCGTCACATTGCTTCTGAAGCAATGAGTGACATGTATAACGATTATATATATATATATATATATATATATATATATATATATATATATATATATATATATATATATATATATTAAATTTTAATATATAAATACACAAGATAGCAGCAAACTTATATGGCTAAATAGACTAGGCCGTATCGAGAGACTAAGCTTCACAAGTCACATAAAGAGGGGTCTGAGCTCTCGTATTATGAAGTCTGCGGACACTTGTGAGTCTTATCCTCTTAGATATAATGGCCAAAACCCATCTGTGAGACAGTGGGAGAATGAGTTGTCGAACTCAGTCAGGTACATACTGATGTACCCGAGTCTAGATTAACCAAATTAAGTTATTTGTATATTTTATTAAGACATGTGTTCTTGATGAAACACAAGTCTGATAAAATAAAGAACGACATGACTAAAGTATTTAGAATGATTCGATTAGATCGAATGGTCAAATTCTTAGCTATATTAAATCTTGCGTAATTAAAAGAAAATGTGATTTTCTCTCAGGTCAAGTCTGTTAACACATCGGTGTGTTAAAAGGTATGAATCACACTGAGTTAGACTTGGTGCGATCCATAGCCAGTGACTCTGAGCTAAGTCCTCCCTCTAGGTTAAGTCCCAAATAGTAATGCCTATGTTTTGATAATGTTCTGTGAGGACATTATCAATAAGATATTCATTAAATCAATCATTAGGAAGTTGTATAATTACTCGAATTTCGTGAGACGAAGAGTCGAGTTAAACATCATAACTGATGATGACTTAGTCAGCTTCTGGGATGAAATTCGGAGTAGTAACTCCGATTTAAAACTTGATGCAATCAGAAAAGGTCCGGTGCGTAAATGAATTTTGGAATTTAGTTTACGTGCACAAGGAAAATGTTTCCTCATTTTCTGCAAGTAAATCTTTAAGTTGAAAGGTTGGTGCAGAAAGGAAAATAGTGAAGTGCAATCATGTTTGGTCGAGAACGGTTTTCATCCTAATTCCTATAAAATGGATTAGAATGAAACTGTTTTTCGCCAGCGGATGTGCACAGATCTACTCGGACCAAGCTCGATGTAAAATGCTCAAAGTTGACCATGAAAATTGGAACATTCACTTATAAGTTCGTTTTTCAAAATATGATTTAGAAGGACCAACTTATATCAATTAACTAGAAAGTTTTCAAGGTCAGTGGGAGCGTATAAATTACATGCGAGGCATCAAAGGGATGGAACGTATATTTTGACAAAGTGATCAAACGAGTTTGATACTTTATCTGAAATAAATATGAGCCATTTGAAATGACCAGTAACTAATTTAAATAATTATCGTAAGGTACGATGAACTGGATAAGATCCAAGTAAATAAAAATATTATGGATTCCGAACGACCAAGTGAATTATTTGAATGAGATTCAAATGGTTGGTCTAACATGAACATAGAAACCCCTTAAGTCTATAGTGTAGACGGTTTTAGCAGATCCACTCACGAAGGCTCTATCACATGAAGTCGGGAAAACTTATGTGTAAAAACGGTATAAGATACCGAGATAAATGGGCCGGAGTGCAAGTGGGAGATGTTGAGAGATGATACCCTCAAGGCTATCTATCTTCATGTGTGAATAGCACAAACATCTTGTTCGAAATAACAGTAAGCTGTTTGGTAATAATTTATCTAAAGTTATGTTATAATGTAGTTAACATTAGATATTAACTTAGGTAAAGTCCTGAGACTTTATGCAAGGTCAAACATGTATCGAGATGAATATCTCGATCATGGAGAAATGTTTGACCGTCTGTAGCATAAGTCTAAAAGGGTTCGTGGTCATAGATGTTTCGAGACAAGGTATCGAAACATCGGATAAACCACTGTGTCTTAGTCTTCACCGTTTAACGGTGGCGATGATCTCATGATCGCTTGACTTGGCGAAGTCGTAGACGAGACACAAGTGATCATTAGAGAATGAGTTCATTGAACGATCCACAGGAGTTATCATATGGTTATATTCACCAATCTATCAATGATGACTCTGAGTGATGATAGGCTAGTTGGTCTTTTGACTTGAGGTCATTTTGACGAACCTGTGCGTGAACGGTGCCACTTAGATCAAATGACCTAGCTTCGAGGTAAGGCCTGTTGAAAGGTCTTTGATTGGGTGTCACATGAAGCGTACGAGAAGAGTACTGACCAAAAGAGGATTCGTCTCTCCCGGTCAATGGGAGTTAGTGTCGTAGGGTTAGTTCGGTCTTTAGAAAATCTCTGGCCAAGTTTGTTGGAAGAAGTCCAACATTTTTTGACTAAAGATCGACAGAAACTAACCGGAGTCAAGTTATTGGGGTTGACAGTTTGACCGTACCCTAGACTTGACTTACACGACATAGTTTAGACGAAAAGACTATAACTGCGGAATTCATCACGGAAACAGTCAGGGTGGTCCCGATAATACTCATGTCAATGAGTCAACAACATAATGATGATTCCTGAAGCAGGGACGACAACCACTACTCGTGGTCACTGCCGTAAAGGGCTTCGAGCCCAACCTGTTGTAAGGGTCAGGCTGTAGGGTCTCACACAGAGTGCGATCTTTGTCTAGTAATAGGTAGAAATCAGTTAGGGAGAATAATTTGCATTTGATGCAAGGGATAAAATATTGCAAAAAATGTTTGCAAAAGTCTCCAGCATTCGGGATAAATGATCCTGAGTGCAAGTGGGAGATGTAGGGAAATATGCCCTCAGATCATTTGTATTTGATGCAAATGATAATTTAAGCATAGATATGGACTAATTTGCATAGGATGCAAAAGAGATTAAATGTGTCTTAAATTGTTTAAGACTATATTTAATTAAATAAATGTGTTGAAAAGGTTACCTAGATGACGGGATCGTTCCGCTCTAAACGCCGGTTCAAACCGCGTCAAAAACGGAGTCCAAATGCACAAGTTATAGCCAAAACAAGTCAGCCCAAACTGTTGGGCTGAAACCAGCGAAAATGGAGGCCCACCAAGCCCGAATTTTCTGGTTAGGGTTTTTTGAAACCTGGGATTTTCTTGACGGCTACGTTTCTAAGAGAAGCATGACTTTTGGCTAACTTTGGACAATTGTTTGAAGGGTCAAACAGACTCGGATTGATGAGCCGTTTTTTCCTACACGTTCACCGTTGAACCCTCTTCGATTTGGTAGGTTGTACCAACATTGAAGCTCAACGTTGAGGGAGTTAAAATTCGAGGAAGTTTGCCCTTTGTGAAAGGCAAACTAACTTGATTTAATTAATCCCAATTTAATAGTCCCACCTCGGTTGTGGAGAAAAGGGGAGAGTCAGCCGCCTCTATAAATAGAGGCCCTCCCCCTTTCTCATAACTTGTCCCAAGCTCTAGATCTGAGCGACTCTCGTAAATGTTGGAGCACGCTCGGATCTAAGCTTAAATTAATATTTCTCCTCTCCCGATAAATTTCTGCCTTGCTCCTGAGGGCTCTAGCAAAGCCGCAAAGGAGTTCGGATTCAGATCCAAAATCTAGGTGGAGGTTTCACTCGCGTGAAACTTTCTTCGGCGCGTGGTTGGCTCGGCGGCACGAGGATTGCTCGCCTCGGGATCCGGAGCGGTTCGAGGAGCGGTTTGAGGATCGGTTTGGGGAGCGGTTCGAGGAGCAGCTCGGCGTGAGACGGTGATCGGCTCGGAAGACGGTGCAGAACATCTCGCCTGCCCAGGGCTGAGATTCCGGGTATGTGTTTAATTTAGCATTAGTTTAATTTAATCGCAGTAGGCTAGATCCTCCTTGGGATGGTCAGACCCATCCCAAGTCGGCATAGATCTTGGATTAGGGTCTTGGACCTTAGGGTTAATTGTTAATTAGATTAACATGATTTATTTTCCGCTGCTTTTCTGTCTATGTTCCGTCCGACTTAGGACGGGCATAGAGTTTTTGTACCCTAAGGGTCCCAGAAATCCCTTCAACTAGTTGATGAACTAGTCGGTCAACATTTATTCTTGGACCGACTAATTCAAATTGTTCTCAGACTATTTGTTTTATCTCTTAGTCGGTCTAAGTTCACTCACCGACCGACTAGTTGTGAAACTAGTCGGTTGGCAAGTGTTCTTTGACCGACTAGTTCTGTTAGTCTGAACTTCGACCTATTCACTGTTCACCTCTTAGTCGGTTCATGTTGATTGACCGACCGACTAGTTGATGAACTAGTCGGTCAGTGGTTGTTCTTTGACCGACTAGTTTGGTTCAGAATAGAGCCGTTGGAGCTTTTATTGAAACGTTTTTCTCTCTCTCTTTCCTCTAACCTATAAATACTTGATGTGCTACATTCATTGCACTCAAGGCTGATATTAAGAGAAGTTTAGAGATCAAAGAGAAAGCATTCAATATCATTCAAAGCTCACTCATTCCAATCTTGAATCTCTCCTCACTCTTATTTCAAAAGAGAGATTCATTGATTGTGAGCCTTCCAAGCCAAGTGCTTGATTCTAGGTCACCAACAACCTCATAGCTCTCCATCGCTGATCTACATCTTGGAGCTAGAGTTTGGTGCATCTTCATCTTCCCCAAAATCATCTTTGCCCTAATTCGTAAGTTTACTCAAGGCATATGTATTTTGTGGTAAGAATTTCTATTTCATTTACTTTCGATATTGTAAGTGTTTCACTCTCGATTGTGAGAGTTTGTTTGTGATCCCGGGTTGTGGGAGTCACAATTTTCATTTGTGTATGATTTGACTTGTGAAGGTTTTTCACAAGTATTTCATAGTGGAAATCTTGAGTTAGGGTTTCTAACTCAAGTATCCGGAGGGGATCCGGGTGTTTGGGACGTAGGATCACCGGGAACAAGTCGGGGAGACTTGGGTGGATCCGAACCCGTTAAATTGCTTGTTTGCGATTGTTTGTCTTTGTCATCTAATATCTACATTTCCGCATTTCCGTATTATTGGTAGAGATTGCAAGATAATTAGGAATTATCATCTTAATTATTTTAAAGTACTATTCACCCCCCTCTAGAACTTGTGCAGTAGCTTAGCAGGGCATTACACACCCGCTCCGCACCGCTGCACCGTCGCTCCGCATCGCCCCGTGCCTGACCGAGAGACCCCATCGGTCTGACCGGTCACCCGCTCCGTATCGCACAGCCGCTCCGCATCCGCTGCAGCCCAAGCGCTAGACCGACCCGCCCGCTGTGTCCGACTGAAGCAATCCCCTGCACCAAGCGCTCCCCGCTCCGTTGCTGTTGGATATGGAAGACGTTAGTACACCCTTGTAGGGGATGTACGAGGGAATACAGACCTCGAACGTCGCGTACACGAAGTCGTGCGCAAAGGGAATATGTTCCCTTGCGGAGAGGATCTCTAGATTGATGGGAAAGTCGCATTATATGTGCATAAGTGCATGCGACATATGGCTAATAAAGGGGTAATATCTTAAGCTTATGTTGTACCATGCATATGGTACAACTTAAGCTTATAATATGCCATGTACGATGATACACCTTAGTTAAATTGTTCCAAAGGAACAATTGCTCCTAAAATAACTACCTTGGGGGCTATAAATAAGACCCAAGGGTTAGCCATTTCGACTTACTTTTGCATGGCATTCTTGCATGCATTTTCATTCTAGCGAAGCTCTGCCGAAATACTTCCTCTCCCTTTATCCAAGTTCTTAATCTAAAAGTAGAGATTTAGATTGTGGATTTAGTAGCCTTACTCCGTTCGTGAGAAGACTCGATCTGTCGTGGCGAATCCGAAGGCGAAGTTCGTAGACTACCGTGCCGCATACGCAAGCGTAAGTCTAAACTTCATTTATCGATCCTAAATCTATTTTGGCAGGATCCTACATTGGTATCAGAGCCATACGAATTCGCTCCGGTCAAACCGTCGCCCCTTCTAAACTATGAACGAGTCGTTGTCTTTTTCACGAATGGGTATCCTACCATTATGGATATGGTAGGAACGCTTCGTGACGGAGAGAACGCAGCGGTTGTTCTTTTCACGTTAGGGTCTTCTGTCATTATGGATATGGCAGGAACTCTCCGTGACGGGAAGAACCGACCGTTCATATTGTCAAACTCGCTCTCTTCATGGATGCTGAGTCTCCATTCATAGGGAATGGGCGCTCTCTTCATGTGGAGCGCGTAGTTTACGAATTTTTGAAGGGGGTCATTTTTTGGCATACGGCCATTGGAGGACAACTACTTCCTCGACGAACGGGTGCTTCACCGGAGAATAAGGTGGTAGTTATTTCCATCGGGGAATATGAAATTTGGTGCATGTGCACCATGGCCAAATGGGCTATGAAGGCCATGCACCCCCCTCCCCATGCGGAGGGGGTTGGCTACGGCCAATAACCACCACGGCAACCCCCTCCGGCGGGGGGTATGCGGCCACCCCATGAAAGGGGGGAGACCGGCCATGGCCAAAGGGCCATGGCCGGTCAAGGCCAATAAGCCATGGCCGGGCCATGGCCGACCGGCCTTGGCCGGCCATGGCCATAGCCGGCCGGCCCTGGCCGGCCACGGCCAGGGCCAGAGAGCCCTGGCCGCAGCCTGGCCAGACCAGGGCCGGCCCTGGCCGGCCACGACCAGGGCCAGAAGGCCCTGGCCGCGGCCAGGCCAGGGCCTGGCCTCCCTGGCAGAGGCCAGGGCAGGGGCCCTGGCCCCGGCCAGGGGCCTCTGGCCGAGGCCGGGCCAGGCAGAGGCCTGGCCGGCCTCTGGCCGAGGCCAGGCCAGTGGCCCGGCCAGCCCTGGCCGTGGCCAGGGCTGCCGCAGGCCGCCCCTGGCCGGCCAGGGCAGAGGCCCTTGGCCAGCCTCGGCCAGGGCAGGGGCCCTGGCCGGGAGTGAAGAAGACCAAATTTTGGTCGACCAATTCGGCAAAAGGCCTTGGTCAAACTCGAATGTGCCGATTAGCCCATACGGGGCTAACCACAGTGCCGACTAGCCCATACGGGGCTAACATTTTAATGAAGTTTTTCCTTGGGCTCTACTCCTTGAAGATTAGCCATAGTGCTCTACTTCATGCGAGATTAGCCATGTCATTGTGCTCTACTCTACGGAGATTAACCAATGTACTTATGACGTTGTGCACTACTCTACGGAGATTAGCCAATGTGTAACGACCACTTTTCGTTGTACGTTTTTCGTGCACGTGCTTTTGGCCATGCACGTGTTTGTTTTAGACTTTGTTTGTTGGTGAACACTTTTGTGTGATATGCCGTTGCGAACGTCTCTGAGAGTATTAAATAGTGGCACTATCTTGGAACGACACTTCTCGAGTCGTTTTTCCACAATTTAAACTTACTCGATGAGACGTGACGATTTTCACTTTTGACGGGAGACGTTTCTATTTTTAGTTTCGTCGTCCGACGTCGAATTTGAGATCCGTCTTCTTAGTTAGCTCACATTCGTCATCACGATCACCCCGATATTTATTTTATAATTTTTGGAGTTTATTTGACCACTTTTATAATTTTTACAAGTTTTATATTATTTTTAATAATTAATTTATAAATTATTTTCGGCCAAATAAAATTTATTTAAGTTTTAAACGTTTTAAAGAATTTTTGAGCCAATTTCCAGCTCATTTGGACCAGGTCAAACCCTTGGATGAGATGGAGTAATTGAATTTCAAATTTTAAATCTTTTTGAACTTCTAATCCTATTAGATTTAGCCCTAGACCAAGTCAACCCATCTATACTATATAAGCAACCCCTAGCAAGACCTATTTTCCAAAGAAATTAGCCCTAGCCTCTTCCAAACTTGAAATTGGACGTTGCGACGAATCGTCGCAACGTTGCGACGTTCAGCCCCCCGCACGACCGAGAAAACCCACCGCATCCGCCCGCTCCGACCGATAGCCGCCCCCGCATCCTCGCCGTCCGCACGCTGCAGCAGCCGCCCACGCCCGTTTCCCCCGCTTGGCCGAGAGAGGCCCTCGGTCTGACCGAGGCCCCGCTCCGCACAAGCGCTCCGCATCGACCCGCCCCGTCGCCCCGCTCCGCTCCGTGTCTGACCGGTCGCCCCGCCCGCTGTGACCGAGCGCCCAAGCTTTGCACACCGCAGCCTCGCATCCCAAGCGCACGACCGACGGTCCCTATCGGTCTGACCGAAGGAAACGCCCGCACCCGAGCTCCTGCACACCCCCAACGCTGCAACAGCGCCGCCCAGCGTGTCTGACCGAGAAATCTCCCCGCACCGAGGCTGTACGACCGAGAGCCACTCGTCGCAACCCCGCATCCGTCACACCGCTTGCCTCCGTGGGCCCCCCAAGTTCTCCAGAGTTATTGTGGGTTCCCCAAAGGTCCCTAGGACTACTGTGGGCCCCACTTTGGTACGTTCTCTTCGACGACTTGCCGCGTACGACGTCGTCGCACGTCGTAGCCCGTCGTCGCACGTGCTAGCTTTGGAATCTGGAATCGTCGCCCGAGTTATTTGCTCTGAAATTTCCAGCGAGGAATCTAATTGGAATCTGGACTTGGAGCGCGATCTTTTATTCCAACCCCCGGCGTCGCTACCCGACGCCGGTGTAGCTTTCGCGTCGTGTTGAGGTAACGTTTTGCACCCCTAGGAACCCCAACCCAATTGCATGCTAATCAAGACTAAAATTGATGTTTTTAAAGTATTTTAAATGTTTTAAATTCACTAATCAAGATTAATAATATGGACTTTAGGCCGGTGGACTTGTGCACGTAGATAATTGTGATTTTTGGACTCATTGGACGGTGTGCTCAGACGTCGAACTTGCAGGCAAGTGAAACTTGCCAACTCTTGTGTAGGGCCATGTTTTTAGGCCACTTCCTTGCTTTTAGCGTAAAAGAGACTAGTCAGTGAAATGATAGCTGGCTAGACGCCTACTTGATCTAGTTTGACAACGAAACTAGATCCGTCACCTAAATGATCTAGCTTGACAACGAAGCTAGATCCAACCCTTAAACTTGTCATTCATGCATGCTAAACTGTCACGTTTACTTTTCTTACTTGTACGCTTTACTACTTGCCATGCCATGTCATCCATGCATTGAATGTTGCATCGTAGCACACGCTACAATACTTGTCCTCGTACTACTTGTCCGGCTAGGTGCACCCCTACGCCATACTTGTTTACACACTTCCTGGCTCGTGGTCCAGAAGCGGGCCTCATGTGTTGGCCAGAAACCAATGCCCGATACACGTGGAGGGGTAGGGATAAACGGTTACTTGAGCTTAGGAGTTGGCCCGCGCAGCCACTCTAGCCAAAAGACGGAATCTCTGTGCACGAGGTGCTTACTTTTCTTGTCGTGTTCTTGTCTTGTGAATGTCATGCCATGCTCGTACTTTACTTTACTTTACTTACCTGTTGCACTCATTACTCAACTGCCATATCATTGCATCATGCTAGAACTGCTAGGTTGCTTTACTTTTCCCACTTCTAGTTTCCTTGCACAAGTCTTCCAGACTTGCTGACATGTGCCCCTTTCTCTTTTGGGTGTCACATGTTAGACCCTGAGCCAGAGACCGTTGCTGAGTACGCGATGTTTTGCTGACGCTGAGTCCGAGTCCATGATTGCACAGGAGGATTTTGGTGGACACCGGTGACCATTCTTTGAGTCTTTGTTGAGCTTTATTTTGCTTTAGGCCTTTTGTTAGTTGTTGGTGCGTAGCACCGTTGTTTTGTACTTTGTACTTTTGTTGGCCATGTTTGGGCCTTTAGTCTCTTTTTCTTTTAGCCTGGTGGCTTTTCTGCGATGTTGGAATTATATTTATGGATATTCTGAGATTATTCTTTTGTCTCATTTCATTATTATTATCTTGTTTCGCTCGCGTTGCAAGGACCTGCAGTTTTAAATTGATTGACGCTTATCGGACTTGCAGCTTTGTAGCTTCAAGTCTGAGCGGACCTTCTCACGCTTCGCCTCCATATTTTTGGGAAGCGGGGCGTGACACAATGTATTTTAAATTTTTTTTGAAAACGATGTTTTCAAATAGGTTATGTCCCGTCCTTAATCGGGATAGCGCAATTTAGAATTCCAAGTCCTACCATGATCCGGCCATGGTTATCTAACCCATGGGTGTGTAGAACAGGTCTCGTGGCTTGGCAATTGTTGCGCTAAAATTCTTTGCGCAAACTCTCACCTATTCCATTTTGAAAGATATGTTTTTCAAAAGTAATTTTCCGCTGCGAAGTACTATAAGAGTACGATTGTTTGATAAGTGATGGGGGAATATTGAAGGTTGTTCTAGATGGTGATTGGAATCATAGAGACCTTTTCGATTCTAAAACAACATCTTCAATATTTTTCGAAAGTAACTTATCAAATATAATATAATTCCAAGTGGGATTTGAATTTTTAGAACTATCCAAATGGGATATTCTATTATCATTTCAAGTGGGAGTTATATTTTAAGAATTTTTATGCAATGTTTTGATCAAACTTTCGGTTTTGTGTCTTTTGCAACATTTTAAAAATAAAATGTCTTCCGCTTCAAAGAATATCGTCGCTGAGTTAAACAGAGGTGAAAAACTCAACGGCGATAATTACAAACTTTGTTCCATCAAGATACAATACGTTCTAGAGGAGCAAGAAGTGCTCGAAACTCTAAAGAACGTTATGATTGAACCCGAGTTGGGCACTACGGCCCAACACCGACGAGACAAGGAAGCTTTTGGTGCTTGGTCTCGGAAGAACAAGATAGCGCGCATTACGTTATTAAGCAGTATGGCTGATGACATAATGCGCATCTTCCGAGAACATGACCTAGCCATGGACATATGGTCCAAGCTAGAGGAGAAGTTCGGTGGCACATCGGTGTCCAAACTTCGCTCCTTAACTATAAGGTTCGATTCATATAAGAAACGTTTAGATCATTCCATGGGGAAACATCTGCGACATATGGCGAACCTTATCTCGGAGTTAAAGGATGCAGGTCATGTGCTCACAGATGAGCAACAAATCCAAGCAGTCATACGTTCCCTACCAAATGGGTGGGATCAGATGAAGATGCATCTCACTCATAATGAGAGCATCAAGACCTTCAACGATGTTTCCAAGCACCTCGAATTAGAGGAAGAGCGGCTTGTGGCTGCCAAGCCAAGTGCAGAAGTGCACATGGTTGCTAGTTCCTCACACGGAGGAAAGAAACGTAAAGATCGTTCGAAGTCTTCTAATGAACGTAATAAGCAACCTGAGTCTACCAAGGAACCCAAACATAAGGGTGGGCACAAGAAATGGCACAAGAAGAAAGACTTGAAATGGATCAAGTGCTTCAAATGCAACAAGCTCGGTCACTATGCTCGTTCGTGTACGAGTGGAAGTGACGAGGTAACTTGTAATACTAGTTACATATGTGTTTCTAGTTCAATATTTCTTGTGGAATCTAATCCATTTTGGGATAATTGATTCAGGTGCCACCGACCACATAGCAAAGGACAGACGGTCCTTCGTGGAGTATCAACGGATACCCCAAGGAATGAAGTGGATCAATGTAGGAAACAACACACGTGTTGAAGTGAAAGGCGTTGGGACTCGCAAGCTAGTCTTGGACAACGGCCGCACTCTCCTACTTCATGATGTTCTCTTCATTCCATATATTCAAAGGAATATTAAAACTGTGGTCAGTTTAATGGGTCTTGGTTATAGTTGGTTCCTTCATGATTGTAATATGGACCTATTTTGTAATAATTCCTTTATTGGTACTGGGTTTGTATTTCAAAGGATTTATTGTAATAAGTACAATGTATGATTCCTCAAGTAATGAATATTTCCTTGTGACAAATTCTTTGACTAATGAGTCTAATATAATTTGTTGGCACACAAGGCTTGGTCATATTGGACCAACGCGTATAGATAGATTTGCCAAACGTGGCCTTCTATCAAATGTTTCAAAGGTTGAAATGTCGACCTGCGTACATTGCCTTGTGGGGAAATCTTGTCGCTAGCCGTTTGGAACCGGCACAAGGGCCGAGGTTCCATTACAGCTTATCCATTCGGACATATGAGGTCCGATAAATGTCAAGACAAGACGCGGAAAGTCCTATTTCATCACTTTTATTGATGATTTCACCCGATTCGGACATATCTATTTGATATCCCACAAAAGTGAAGCTTTGGCTTGCTTTAAAAACTATATGAGTTTAGTGGAGAATCAATTAGATCGCAAGGTTAAGATCTTGCGAACCGATAGGGGCGGTGAATATCAATCAACAAGTTTTAAGGAACTTTGTGATGAAAAAGGCATAGTACATCAGGTAACTATGCCTTATACTCCTCAACAAAACGGTGTTGCAGAAAGGAGAAATAGGACTTTAATGGAAATGGTCCGTTCAATGATGTCGCAAGCTAACTTGCCAATCACCTTTTGGGGTGATGCATTATTAACGGCCGCTTTCATTTTAAACCGCGTACCCTCGAAATCAGTTTGCTCCACTCCTTGTTAGTTGTGGAACCAAAGGTTCCCTGACTTAAAACATTTTGAAACCTTGGGGTTGTGCATTCTACGCACAAATTTCCTCCCATAAGTATGGCAAACTTGGGCCAAGGGGAAGGAAATGTATCTTTAAACGATACGCAGAAAACTCCAAAGGTTATGTTTTTGTTAGTCAGGAAGACAATGGTGGGCTAATTGAGTTTGAGTCGATGGATGTCACTTTCTTGGAAAACGAGTTTCCAAGACATGGCGAGATAAGTCAGGACTTATCTCTATTTGAGATTTATGATCAAGAAGGATTACCTCATTCGAGTGGGAGAATTCTTGGTGAAAACGAAGATACATTTCAACCTTCACCAATGGATTATACGAATGACGATTATCCTATTCCATACGGGAATAATGATCCAAGTGGGAGCAATTCTAACGACATTTCAAGTGGGAGTGATATTAGAATTGATCTAACTTCGAGTCAACAAGGACTTGAAGAATCTCAAATACAAAGTAGTAGTCATACAAGGTTGGCTCCTCTAACATTTGAGGTTGAAATTTCCGCAAACCTTTATGATTTTACTACAAGAAAATGATGAGCCTGCTACTTTCAAACAGGCCGTATTTTGCCCTGCAAAAGACAAATGGATGGAAGCGATGAAGGAGGAATTGAAATCCATGAAAGTTAACCAAGTCTGGGACTTAGTTAACTTACCCAGAGGACATAGAGCAATTGGGAACAAATGGGTTATCAAGATTAAGCATAAGGCTGATGGCTCTATAGATAGATATAAAGCTCGCCTTGTCGCGAAAGGTTTTACGCAACAGGAAGGGATAGACTACGAAGAGACCTTCTCACCTGTTGTGCGTTTTACCTCGATTCGCCTGATTCTGGCAATGGTAGCTTGCTTAAACCTCGAATTACATCAGATGGATGTAAAGACTGCTTTTCTCAATGGAGAATTGGACGAGGAGATCTATATGGAACAACCAACATGGTTTGTAAAAGAAGGAAACGAACATAAGGTTTGTAAACTTCGTAAGTCCATATATGGTCTTAAATAATCCTCGAGGCAATGGTATATACGATTTCAAGAAGTTGTCTTATCAAATGAATGATTGATGAAGATAACTGCGTATATATCAAGAGGATTAAAAGCAAGCATGTTATTATGTCTCTATATGTAGATGACATTTTAATAACCAGAAATGACAAGGGCTTTGTGATGGATATCAAGGCTTGACTTTCATCAGTTTTGAGATGAAAGACATGGGGAAGTCACATATATCCTTGGAATTAAGATTTCAAGGAATCGTTCGAAGAAACTTCTTTTTCTTTCACAAGAGACTTATATAAAGAAGGTTCTAGAACGGTTTAATATGTAGGACTACAAGTCAAATTGATACTCCTATAAGCAGATGCGATAATTTATATCTGAAATCATGTCCAAAGAACCAAAAGGAAAGGGAAATTATGGAAAAAGTTCCATATTCCAGTACAGTTGTTAGTCTTATGTACGCTATGATGCATACAAGACCAGACATCTGTTTTGTCGTTGGAATGGTAAGTCGTTACCGATCCAACCCAGGGCAAGAACACTGGAAAGCGGTTAAGAGCATAATGCAGTATCTTAAAGGAACTGCAGATTTGCAAAAGAATATGATAAAACCAAGAAGGTAGACATAAGGTACATATCTACGCATGAGATGATAGAGGATCAGCTTGCGAAAGCGATCCCCAGAAATGTGTTTTACAAACACTTATGGATTGCGTAAGAGCTGAGTTGTACCAATGTAAATTCCCATGTCTGTAAATGATCAAAATTAATAAAAGAATAAGTTCTTTTTCCAACATTGCATATGAATTTCTTAAGAAATGTTTGTGTACATTTTTGAAATCTCAGCTGAATTGTTTGTATGTCGGACAGATTAAGGTTGGCTCTCTCACATGAGCAACCGCCTTATCTTATCAGATGGATAAGATAGAGATGAGACTAGTTTAAAGTCAAAATCATTAGACGAATGATTTAGAGTCATGACTTAAACAAGATAGTCGAATGAAAGATCTGCATCATATGGATGCTTACAAAAGATCTGAGATCTGTATCACAAGGATATTTAAAAAGGATCTCATAGGATTTTTTAATCCTATCTGTCTTATGCAGGATGAGAGTCCGGGAATATTTCATGGGTAGTAAGGGGACTCAAAAGATAGGCACTGTGGTGTCTGATCTTTCATCCGTACAACATCATTAAGACATACTCTCCCTGGGAAAGGAGTGATGTTGTAATACATGTTCATACCACGTATGCATTTCGACCACTGAGTTTGTAGCAATAGTGTTTGCTATTATGTGAGACTCAAAGGCCATATGGGCCTTAACTCTTACCCTCAAGGACTCCAATTGGTTCCTTTAGATTTGACGAGATGATCGCTATCTTAGCGTGTTGCTAATGGGCTATGATAATTCGGCTCGGCGGGGCACGTTAGAAAAGCGAATCAAGTCAAGATCAGAAGGTTCGCAAGAAGAGGAAGATTGATTTCATATTCACATTTGGACTTTAATGATTCAAAGCTGGCCAGCCAATTGTGATCCAGATGGGATTCAATTGTTGAATATAAAGTATAAGAAATGTGAAGAAATAATCTAGGGTAAAGCATGCGTTGAACTACTCAACTTTGCACCTT